>LR756421.1:4352330-4531967 GCA_902729485.2 Mus minutoides
GGGAGGCCCAGCCTCCGGTGGGGCGGAGTTCTCAGTTCCTGCCCCTGGAGTGAACTGCTGACCCGCTGCTCCCAAAACCACCTCTGCACTCACGCGTAACCCCAATGCGATCTTAAAGTCCTGGGGTGTCCCTAGCTGTGTCCGCTGGGCTCAGAGGAAAGATGGCGCGGCGGTGCGGTTCTGGCTGGGGGAGGCCCAGGATGCTTTTTAATACAACTCATATATTAATGTCTGATTTTTTTTTTTTTCTTAAAAAGATTTTCATTGTGTTCTCTTAATAATAGACATCGGGACCTGTGCCATCACTGCCATTCCCTTTGAAAAGTCCAAAGTTTTATTTACTCTTGAAGAATTGGACGAATTTACTTTTGTAGATGAGACAGATCAACAAGCTATCCCAGATGTAACACGGATAGGTCCCAGTCAAGAAAAATGGGGCTGGATAATGTTTGAATGTGGACTTGAAAATTTAACTATAAAAGGTAAACTTTAACTCCTGAGTTCTGCTTAGGAGGGGATTTAAGTGTATTTAACAGGTTTTACTCTTTTAGAGTTTAGAGCCTTGCCATATAAGAAGTAAACATTTCATGTGAATTCTTCCTTTAATGAAAACTACTGATTTATACTTGTTTCTTAAATAATACAAGGGGAGGAGTGGAACAGAGGAAGGAAAGTCTCATCTGGTTATGAGTAATACTTTAAAGCAGGAAAGTTGAGTAGTTGTAAGACTTTCAGGCTTAGTCTTACATGATACAATAACTTAAAATACTAGTAGCTCTGTCTCCACACCTTTTACCTGCAAAATCATACATAACTCTCTTAGATAAAGGCAAAGCCTAATTAGGAAGAACATGATCTTGATGAAGTTATATACAGATATTTTAGAGTATAACAGTAAAACACATATCTACTTTTTTTTTTCTAACAAGTGCCTTCTTTTATTTTTTATAGGAGGAAGACAATCTGGTGCAGTTTTATATAACAGTTTTGGAATTATGGGTAAAAATAGTGTCACAGAAAGGGGTGGAGTGCTGACATCCAATAATTCTTCTGATTCTCCTACTGGCAGTGGCTACAATACTGATGTCTCTGATGATAACCTACCATGTGACCGAACCAGTCCTTCCTCTGACATAAATGGAAACTCAGTTTCAGATGAGCAAGTTGGTGATTTTCTAATGATACTACTAGTTTGGAAATAGAGAACTATATACTCAATTTAAAATCAATTTCTAGAGCATATTTCCTTGTCATTTCCTGTTTTAGAGTTGCAACATTTTGTTGACTATAGTATGACTAGAGTATAGTTCCTGAATAGGAATATATACCAATGGTGCACATTCCTGCCCATAATACTAGTTAACATAATACTCTGCTTATGCTATACAAATAGTAAACATTGGTTAAATAAATGAATTTATAGAATTTAAGAAAGGTAGGCCTTTATTAATTAGCTATTAGTTAATTTTAGAAGTCATTTTATGCTTATTGGTAATATTTTATATAAGTAGTAAATGTTTTTATAAATACCTGCTTATTTTAGATATCATTTTAAGTAATACTTTATATTCAATTCATTTATTATTTTATTGTGGTAGAATTTAATTGTGATAAATATGGTAACAACAAAATTATTTAAAGTTGGGCCACTAACTGTTTGGTGACCTTGGACAGACAAACAAAAATTTAGTGAATGTATGCACATATACACATAAACTTCTGAGAGTAAACAATAAAAGCATAAGTGAGCACCCTTTCATTAAGAAATAAATTGTGGGTACCTAATATTCACGATTATACTCACCTTTGAACCCTAGTTCATGGTGGTTATTTATTTTTATTTCTCTGTGTATGAGAGACAGATGTGTATGTGGGTATGGGGTATGCCACACCTTACATGTGGCTATAAGCCCTTACCCTAACCTTGAGACAGGTTCCTCTAATGCCATATAAACCAAGTTGGCTGGTCTTCGAACATTGGTCTTCGAACATTGGAAATCTTCTGTCACCACCTCCCATTTCCTTGTAGGTACACACTGAAATACAGACCTACATTTTGTGGGTGATTTGGTTTAGGTTGGGTTGGGTTGGGTTGAGTTGAGTTTTGGATTTTTTATTTTTAAGATTTTTACACTTTTTTGTTTTTTTTTAAGTAGATATTTTTTTTTCTAATTTACATTTCAAATGTTGTCCCCTTTCCTGGTTTCCCCTCCTAAAACCTCCTACCCCTCCCCCTCCCCCTGCTCATCAACCCATGCACTCCTGCTTCCCCTCCCTGGTATTCCCCTACACTGGGGCATCGAGCCTTCACAGGACCAAGGGCTCACCTCCCATTGATGTCTGACTAGGCCGTCCTCTGCTACATATGCAGCTGGAGCCATGGGTCCCTCCATGTGTACTCTTTGGTTGGTGGTTTAGTCCCTGGGAGATCTGGTGGTACTGGTTGTTTCATATTATTGTTCCTCCTATGGGGCTATAAATGCCTTTAGCTGCTTGGATCCTTTTTCTAGTTCCTCCGTTGGGCATCCTGTGCTCAGTTAAATGGTTGGCTGAGAGCATCCACCTCTGTATTTGTCATGCACTGGTGAAGCCTCTCCGGAGACAGGTATAACAGGCTTTTGTCAGCAAGCACTTGTTGGCATCCTCAAAAGTGTCTGGGTTTGGTGACTATATATGGGATGGATCCCTAGGCCTTTCTTTCAGTCTCTGCTCTACACTTTGACTCTGTAATTCCTCCCATGGATATTTTGTTCCCTCTTCTAAGAAAGACCAAAGTATCTACACTTTGGTCTTCCCTCTTCTTGAGCTTCATGTGGTATGTGAATTGTATCTTGGGTATTCTGAGCTTCTGGGCTAATACCAACTTATCAGTGAGTGCATATTATGTGTGTTCTTTGTGATTGGGTTACCTCACTCGATGATATTTTGCCTAAGAATTTCATAATTTCATAAATTCATCATTTTTAATAACTGAGTAGTAAGTACACCATTGTGTAAATGTACCACATTTTCTGTATCCATTCCTCTGTTGAGGGACATCTGGGTTCTTTCCAGCTTCTAGCTATTATAAATAAGACTGCTCTGAACACAATGGAGCATGTGTCCTTGTTAAATGTTGGGAAATCTTCTGGGTATATGCCTAGGAGTGGTATAGCTGGGTTCTCAGGTAGTACTATGTCCAATTTTCTGAGGAACCGCCAAACTGATCGAGAGTGGTTGTATCAGCTTGCAATCCCACCAGCAATGGAGGAATAATTCCTCTTTCTCTACATCCTCACCAGCACCTGAGTTTTTGATCTTAGCCATTCTAACTGGTGTGAGGTGGAAGCTCAAGGTTGTTTTTGATTTGCATTTCCTTGATGACTAAGGATGTTGAACATTTCTTTAGGTGCTTCTCAAAAGTTCAGTATTCCTCATTTGAGAATTCTTTGTTTAGCTCTGTACCCCCTTTTTAAATAGGCTTATTTGGTTCTCTGAAGTCTAACTTGAGTTCTTTTGATATATTGGATCTTAGCCTCTATTGGATGTAGGGTTGGTAAAAATCTTTTTTCAATCTGTTGGTTGCTGTTTTGTCCTATGGTCAATGTCCTTTGCCTTACAGAAGCTCTGCAATTTTATGAGGTCCCATTTGTCAGTTCTTGATCTTAGAGCATAAGCTATTGGTATTCTGTTCAGGAAATTTTCCTCTGTGCCCATGTGCTCAAGGCTCTTCTCCACTTTCTTTTCTATTAGCTTCAGTGTATCTGGTTTTATGTGAAGGTCCTTGATCCACTTGGACTTGAGCTTTGTACAGGGAGATAAGAATGGATCCTTTGCATTCTTTTACATGCTAACTGCCAGTTGAGCTAGCACCATTTGTTGAAAATGCTGTCTTTTTTTCCACTGTATGGCTTTAGCTCCTTTGTCAAATATCAAGTGACCATAGGTGTGTAGGTTCATTTCTGGGTCTTCAGTTCTATTCCATTGATCTACCTGCATGTCACTGTACCAATAGTATGCAGTTTTTATCACAATTGCTCTGTAGTACAGCTTGAAGTCAGGGATGGTGATTCCACCATAAGTTCTTTTATTGTTGAGAATAGTTTTTGCTATCCTAGGTTTTTTGTTACTTCTGATAAATTTGCAGATTGCTCTTTCTAACTCTATGAAGAAGTTATTTGGAATTTTGAAGGGGATTGCATTGAAACTATAGATTGTTTTCAGCAAGGTGGTCATTATATATATATATATATATATATATATATATATATATATATATATATGTGTGTGTGTGTGTGTGTGTGTGTGTGTGTGTGTGTGTGTGTGTATTTGTTGTTATTGTTGTTTGTTTTTGTGTTTTGTTTTGTTTTGTTTTTCAAGACAGGTTTTCTCTGTATAGCCCTGGCTGCCCTGGAACTCACTCTGTAGACCAGGCTGGCCTCAAACTCAGAAATCCCACCTGCCTCTGCCTCCTGAGTGCTGGGATTAAAGGCGTGTGCCACCATGCCCGGCGCTTTTACTATATTAATCTTGTCAATCCATGAACATGGGAGATCTTTCCTTTTTATTTTTTTGGTGATGTTCTTTGATTTCTTTCTTCAGGACTTGAAGTTCTTGTCATGCAGATCTTTCACTTGTTTAGTTAGAGTCATACCAAGGTATTTTACATTATTAATGTGACTATTGTGAAGGGTGTTGTTTCCCTAATTTCTTTTTTATTCTGTTTATCCTTTGTATAGAGGAAGGCCACTGATTTGTTTGAGTTAATTTTATATTCAGCTACTTTGCTGAAGTAGTTTATCAGGTTTAGGAGTTCTCTGGTGGAATTTTTGGGGTCACTTGAGTATATAATCATATCATCTGCAAATAGTGATATTTTGACTTCTTTTTTTCTTTTTCCCGTTGACCTTCTTTTGTTGTCTAATTGCTCTAGCTAGGTCTTGGAGTACTATGTTGAATAGGTAAGGAGAGAGTGGGCAGCCTTAGACAGTCCTTGATTTTAGTGGGATTTCTTCATGTTTCTCTCCATTTAGTGTGATGTTGGCTACTGGTTTTGCTGTATATTGCTTTTACTATGTTTAGGTAGGGGCCTTGAATTCTTGATCTTTCCAAGAATTTTATAATGAAGGGGTATTGGGTTTTGTCTTAATGAGATGATCATATGGGTCTTTTCTTCGAGTTTGTTTATATAGCGGATTACATTGATGGATTTCCATACATTGAACCATTCCTGCATCCCTGGGATGAAGCCAACTTGCTCATGATAGATGATCATTTTGATGTTCTTCGATTTGGTTTGCAAGAATTTTATTGAGTATTTTTGCATCGATATTCATAAGGGAAATTGGCCTGAAGTTAGTTCCCTTTCTTCGTTGGGTCTTTGTGTGGTTTAGGTATCAGAGTAATTGTGGCTTCATAGAAAGAGTTGGGTAGAGTTCCTTCTGTTTCTCTTTTGTAGAAGAGTTTGAGCAGCATTAGTATTAGGTTTTGTTTGATGGTCTGATAGAACTCTGCACTAAGCCCATCTGGTCCTGGGCTTATTTTGGTTGGAAGAATATTAGTGACTGTTTCTATTTCTTTAGTGGATAGGCGACTGTTTAGATTGTTTATCTGATCCTGATTTAACTTTAGTACCCGGTATCTGTCTAGAAAATTGTCCATTTCATCCAGGTTTTCCAGTTTTGTTGAGCATAGGCTTTTGTAGTAAGATCTGATGATTTTTTGGATTTCCTTGGTTGTTTTATCTCCCTTTTCATTTCTGATTTTGTTAATTTGGATACTGTCTGTTTGATAATTTTCAAAGAACCAGCTCCTGGTTTTGTTGATTCTTTGTGTAAATCTTTTTGTTTCTTCTTGGTTGATTTCAGCCCTGAGTCTGATTATTTCTTGCTGTCTACTCATCTTGCGTATATTTGCTTCTTTTTCTTTTAGAGCTTTCACACATACTGTCAGGCTTCTAGTGTAAGCTTTCTCCAGTTTCTTTTTGGAGGCCCATAGAGCTATGAGCTTTCCTTTTACCACTGCTTTCATTGTGTCCCATAAGTTTTGTTATGATGTGTCATTTTCATTAAATTCTAAAAAGTCTTTAATTTCTTTCTTTATTTCTTCCTTGACCAAGTTATCATTGAATAGAGCTTTGTTCAGCTTCCATGTGTATGTGGGCTTTCTGTTGTTTTTCTTGCACTTGAAGACTAGTTTTAATCTGTAGTGATCTGATAGGAGTCATAAGATTATTTCAGTCTTCTTATATCTATTGAGTTTTGTTTTGTGACCAAGTATATAGTCAGTTTTGGAGAAGGTACCTTGAGGTGCTAAGAAGAAGGTATGTTTTTTTTTTTGTTTGTTTGTTTGTTTGTTTTGTTTTAGGATAAAACATTCTATAGATATCTTTTAAATCCATTTGGTCCAAAACTTCTGTTTGTTTCACTGAGTCTCTCTCTCATTTGTGTTTTCCTGATCTGTCCATTGAAGAGAGTGGGGTTCCCCACAATTATTGTGAGAGGTGCAGTGTATTCTTTGATCTTTAATAAAGTTTCTTTTATGAATATGGGTACTCTTGCATCTGGAGCATCGGTGTTTAGAATTGAGAGTTCTTCTTGGTAGAGTTTTTTCCTTTGATGAGTATGAAGTGTTCTTACTTATTTTTTTGATTACTTTTGGCTGAAAGTTGATTTTATTTGATATTAGAATGGCTACTCCAACTTATTTCTTGGGACCATTTGCCTGGAAAATTGTTTTCCAGCCCTTTACTCTGAGGTAGTGTTTGTCTTTGACACTGAAGTGTGTTTCCTGTATGCAACAAAATGCTGGGTTATCCCGAACCCGTGGGACTCAGTTATTTCGTGGGAGCGAGGAGGACTGTTTGTCTGTAAGAAAGGACGGGCAGGGAGAGAAAGAAGTGGAGACCATGCGTTTGTGAGGTTTTGTCACAGTCTCACTTTACTTAGGTAAAATGCTCAGTTTTATACATACAGCAAAAGAGAGGGCATGGGGAGGTCAGGGACGAAGAACAAAGACTCCAGGAACGAGGGACATCTGGGCAGGGGGGGGGGGAGTGGCAGTCTTGGAATGTTTGGTGATACATCTCAGGATGCTCGGCACCATTTATTGCCCTGAATATTTGTCTAAGATAAGGCTCTGCTGGTCTTGGGGTCAGCCTAGTGTGCAGGAGGAGGCAATTTGGCTTTTAGCAAGATGTTAGCTGGTCTTTATGGTGGGAATCACTGAAGGCCTGGCTTCCCACACTGGGTCCTGTTTAAGTATCTAGCCTGTTTATGTCTTTTTATTGGAGAATTGAGTCCATTGGTATTAAGATATATTGAGAAATAATAATTATTGCTTTCTGTTATTATTGATGTTATTTTTATGTTTGGTTATCTTTTTTTGTGTTTGTTGAAAAAAGGTTACTTTCTTGCTTTTCCTAGGGTGTTGTTTCCCTCCTTGTGTTGGCGTTTTCCATCTATTATCCTTTGTAGGGCTGGATTTACGGAAAGATACTGTGTAAATTTGGGTTTGTCATGGAATATCTTGGTTTTTCCATCTATGGTAATTAAGAGTTTTGCTGGGTATAGTAGACTGAGTTGGCATTTGTGTTCTCTTAGTGTCTGTATGAGATCTGCCTAGGATCTTCTAGCTTTCATAGTCTCTGATGGGAAGTGTTGTGTAATTCTGATAGGTCTGCCTTTATATATTACTTGATCTTTTCCCTTACTGCTTTTAATATTCTTTCTTTGTTTAGTGCATTTGGTATTTTGATTATTATGTGACAGGAGGAATTTGTTTTCTGGTCCAATATATTTGGAGTTCTGTAGGCTTCTTATATGTTCATGGGCATCTCTTTCTTTAGGTTAGGGAAGTTTTCTTGAATTATTTTGTTGAAGATACTTACTGGCCCTTTAAGTTGGGAATCTTCCTTATAGTGTATACCTATTATCCTTATGTTTCGTCTTCTCATTGTGTCCTGGAATTCCTGGATGTTTTGGGTTAGAAGCTTTTTGCAGTTTTCATTTCCTTTGACTGTTGGGTCAATGTTCTCTGTGGTATCTTCTGCACCTGAGATTCTCTCTTCTATCTCTTGTATTGGTGATGCTTGCATCTGTGACTCCTAGTCTCTTTCCTAGGTTTTCTATCTCCAGTGTTGTCTCCCTTTGTGATTTCTTTATTGCTTCTATTTCCATTTTTAGTTTCTGGATGGTTCTGTTCAGTTCCTTCACTTGTTTGGTTATCTTTTCTTGTAATTCTTTAAGGGAGTTTTGTGTTTCTTCTTTAATGTCTTCTACCTGTTTACCTGTGTTCTCTTGCATTTCTTTAAGGAAGTTATTCATGTCCTTCTTAAATTCCTCTATCATTATCATGACATGTGATTTTAAACCAGAGTCTTGCTTTTCTGGTGGTATCCAGGGTTTGCTGTGCTACGTAGGAGAACTGGGTTCTGATGATGCCAGGTAGTCTTGGTTTCTGTTGTGCTTGCCTTTCACCATCTGTTTATCTGTGGTGTTAGCTGGTCTTGCTGTCTCTGACTTTGGCTTGTCCTTCCTGCAAGCCTGTGTGTCAGTACTCCTGGTGGACCAGTTCTTTCCTGGAGGAACTAGGGTATGGAGAACTGTGGTTCAGTGTCAGTTCTGGTGACAGAGACCGGAAGGATCCTGTCCCCAGCTGATTCTTGGTTCCTGGGTCATGACGTATCTGTGAGGGTCCCTCTTGGGCCAGGAATTTGGAGAGAAGTGGTGGTCTTATCTGTGCTGGAAAGTGTGTGGCACTACTGGGAGACCAACTCTCTCCTGGCAGTATTTGTGTATGTAGCTCTATGGCACAGGATCAGCTCTAGGTGCAAATGGAGACTGGAAGACTCCTGTTCCAGGCAGTCCCTTGCTTCCTGTGTCCTGAGGGTTCTGGGTGGGTTCCTCTGAGTAGCAGTGGCGATCTTACCTGTGCTCACAGACCTGTCCGAAATCCTGAGAGATTTGCTCCCTCCAGGCACTATTTTGATATGGTTTTTGTTTTTTGTTTTTTGTTTGTTTATTTGTTTTTAATGTGGCTTCTGTTGATATAAACTCAGGTTGTCAGGCTTATTGGACAAGTGCTTTTACTCACTGAGCCATCTCCACATTCCTTAGGAATTTATTTGGTGTATACTTGGAGAGTTTATCAATTTCCATAATAGTCTAATGGCCCAGCAGGTAGAAGCAATTGCTAGGTGTTCTGTCTGGAAACCAGAGTTTGATCTCTTTAATCCTTGTAAAAGTAGGAGGAGAAAACTGACTCCACAAAGTTCTTCTCTGATCTCTATATACACCATGGTACTCTTACAACCACACTTACACATCATGTTCACATATTCCCACAATAATCATAAATAAAATGTTAAGTTAATCAGTTTCATTATTAGTTCTTTAAAAGTGTTTGGAGGGTTCCATTAGAATTTTAATGAAGGTAATTAAAACAAATGTGGCTATGCACTAAACAATTATTTTAGTATTCTGTCTTTACCTTTTGAAAAAGTACAGAATGTTTTTTAAAGCTTTATTTTTATTTTCTGTGGAGGAGTGTTTTACCTGCATTTACTTCTGTATATGCCTCATGCCAACTGAGACAAAAAGAGATTGCTTCATCTCCACCATGTTGGGCTGGGAATTGCTCTCTAGCCTCACCTTACAGAATTTTAAGGGCCTTTCTCCCAGATCTTTTGCTCCTTGGATTTTGTAACAATTTATCCAGGCTCTGTGTTATTTTTTTTTTCCATTTTTTTACCCAATTGTTTTTCCTCAAACATGGGTATTCCCTGGAAGTTATATTCATGATACTGTTTCCTTAACTCTCTGATATTTTCATTATATAGTGATACTTACCTATGCCTCTTTTACAAAACTTATGAATCATGACATTAAGTGTGCCATGGCCCCAGAGATAAGTCAGCCTGCAGTCACTTGCTTGACCATGAATGTTGCTGCAGTAATAATGCATGTCTCCCTCCTTTTTTTCAAAAGTCAAATCCTACATCTTTATATATCTAAGTTCTTAGCCTATAGCTTCTTGAGAAATCAATGTTTCAAATTTTATCTATTATGTTTTATGATAGTGAGGATTAAACTCAGGCCCTTACAATATGCTATGCAAGAACTAACTCTCCCACCGCGTTACCTCCCCAGCTGTACTGATTGGTTTTGTTGTTGCTGGTTTGTTTTGGTTCTGTTTTGTTTTTCTCATTAATTTGTTTATCCACTTACATCTTGATCATAGCCCCCTTACCTCCTCTCCTCCCAGCCCCATCTTCATAAGTCCTTTCCCCCCATCATCCCTTTTCCTTCTCCTCAGAGAAGGAGAAGTCCTTGTCTACCTTTATGCCCTGGGACTTCAAGTTCCAGCAGAAATAAGTGTATCTTCTCCCACCAGGCAGTTAGGCTAGGTGCAGGGGATCCAGTGGCAGGCAACAGAATTAGAGACAGCCTCTGTTCTAATTGTTAAGGGACCCACATGAAGACCAAGCTTTACATCTGCTTCATATATGTAGAGGGCCTAGGACTAGCCCCTGCTCTCATTTTGGTTGGTGGTTCAGTCTCTGTGAATCTCCGTTAATCCAAGTCATTAGGTTTGGCAGCAAGGCATTAAATACCTTTCCTTGCTGAGCCATCTTACTGGACTCCAAATACTTTACTTTGAAAAAACCCAAAGCTAAACCTGTAGTCTTCGATACTAAGGATGCTGAAATAGGAGGATCTCTTAAAAGCCAAGGAGGTCAACACCAGTCTCGGCAACATAGCAAAGTTTTCTCTTTTAGAACAGAAACAATGAATCTGAAAAACTTGTGTAAGGCTAAGAACAATCATCAATAAGACAAAATGGCAACCTACACAATGGGAAAAGATATTCACCAACCCTTCATTAAGACAGAGGACTAATATCCAATAGATACAAAGAACTCAAGAAGTTAGACTACAAAAAAACAACCCAGTTAAAAATGGGGTACAGAGCTAAACAGAAATCTCCACAGAGGAATCTCTAATGGCTGAAAAGCACATAAAAAATATTCAAAGTCCTTAGTTATCAGGGAAATACAAATCAAAGCAACTCTTGAGATTTTTGTCTTGTATCAGTCAGATGGCTAGTATAAAAAATTCAAGCGACAGAAGATGCTGGTGAGGATGTGGAATAGGAGAAACACTCCTACATTGCTTGTGGGAATGCAAACCTCTATAGCTATTTTGAGCAATATCCACAGGTCAGGGTTCTATGTAAGGAGTAGTCTTTTAAGCCTGATGAATGAAAAGGTTTTGTGCTTAAAGTGCTAATAAGCCTGTCTGAATGGTTCTGGAGGATCAATATTGGTTTTGGCTTTTTTATATAGGATGAAGGAGTTGAATCTGATGATTTGAAAAAAGATCTACCTCTAATGCCACCACCTCCAGATTCATGTAGTATGAAGTTGACTATTAAAGAGATTTGGTTTAGTTTTGCAGCTCCCACCAATGTGAGATCTCCTGCACATGCATTTTCTAGGTAAGAAATTTCAAAGTGTAATTTTGTCCATTGACAGTTCCTCCATGTTTGAGACAGCTTACCATTCTGTTTTGAGTACTTCCTGAATTATTTTCCTGGCATATCTAATACCCCATGAGTGATAGAATGGTTATTCTTACTATCTTTCTCATTGAATATTTTCTATAGATACTATATATTCTCTATTTAGCCCAATTTCTTTCCTAGGATTTTGGCTGTATTTACTCAGCTTGCTGCCTTAGACTTTTGTTTTATTTTTCATTTCAAACATGTTTCCCCCTTCTTCATTTCCAAGTATTTATTTTTTATTTAGATGTTGATAATTTGTCAGTGCCCAAAAGGGAAAAATACTGTCAGGATCAAATAGCATTTAGTGCTTGAAATATAACGTTTAATCTTAACACTTGTTTTTTTTTGTTTGTTTGTTTGTTTTTGTTTTTGTTGTGTTTTCTTTTAAAGGCAGCTAAACCTCTTAAGCACTGCAACCCCAGCTGTTGGAGCATGGCTGGTTCCTATTGATCAGCTCAAGTCATCCTTAAACAAATTAGAGACTGAGGGAACCTTGCGAATTTGTGCTGTTATGGGATGCATAATGACAGAAGCATTAGAGGTGTGTCTTTTAATCATATAAGGTATCAAACATACTTTGTTACTGTAAATTATTCATTACTATTAGTATTTGTTGGAAGGTACTAAAACTACAAGTTCTTAATTACTAAATATCTTTGACTATAGAAATTTTTATTAATATAATTCTAAGTCTTTTGTTTGGTTTTCAGAATAAAAGTGTACATTTTCCTCTAAGAAGTAAATACAATAGACTTACAAAAGTTGCTCGCTTTCTCCAAGAAAATCCTTCTTGTTTATTATGTAATATTCTACACCACTATCTGCACCAAGCAAATTACTCCATTATTGATGATGCCACGATGGTGAGTATTCAAGAAAGCTGCTATTCTGTAGAAATAGTACTAGATGGGCATGTTGAGAAATGGTTAGAAATACAGGTTCGTGAATGCCATTTTGCTCTGACTGACAGCTTGTATATAGAAGCTGTCAACGTGGATACAATTTCTCAGCTCGATAGGTTTAATGAGAAATTGTCAAAGATGAAATTCTGAAAAATGTCAAACTTTAAGGTTAGAGAGGTTGTGTAAAGCTAGATTGAGTGCTCAGAAGGAAAGTAAAGACCTAAAACTGAAAGGTTGTATTCTAGAAGCTAAAAGCATACATTTCAAGTCAGGAAGTAATTCCTAGAACCATTATGGTTTAATAAATAGAGATTAATCACGGAGGGATTTGTGATTGTGGTTTTAGAATTTTGAGGACATTGTTTGACTTCTCCTAGCTTCCAAATAGTAGAGCATACACAACAATGTTTATCCAAATTACCCACCAGTGCATCAGTATCATTTATGGCTGTCCAAGCCTTTCACCAGGCAAGTGAAGAATCTATATTAAACAGTGGGTTTTACAAAGATGTTTTTATCCAAGACTGAAATAGTATGAAATAGTATTTCGTACTTTCCTGGAATTGATCACAAAGTTGCACCATGCAAGCCTGACATGCCCATCCTAGTTGTGGTCAGAGAAACTCTTACAGAGGAACTTGAAAGCATAAGTCATGAGTGGATGGATGCTCTACATACCAAGACAGGAAGCCAGAGGCTGTGGAGGTAGTGGTCTTGCTCTTTAATAACTGCCCATATACAGATTAATCAGGTCTCACCAAAATAGCTGTAATGAATTATAAGACCACTGTCCTCCATGATCTTCACTAGATCTCTTCTTAAAGATACCACTCCTTTTCAAATATTTCCACACCGAGAACCAAACTTTTAAAGTACATGAACCCTTGAGGGACATTCTCAATATATGCGTAGCTGTAGCAGGTTTTATTGTCAACTTGAAAATCTGGGTAACGTTGAACAAATTAAAGATCTAATTTTAAAGGTTGAACAAATTAAAGATCTAAATCATCTCTAAGTGGGAATTTTGAGATTAAAATTAGTTCTTCATTATTACTACAGAGTGATGGGCTTCCTGCACTGGTAACTTTAAAGAAAGGACTGGTTGCTTTGGCAAGGCAGTGGATGAAGTTCATTGTGGTAACACCTGCCTTTAAAGGAGTTAGCTTACATAGACCAGCTCAGCCCCTGAAGCCTCCAGCAACTGTGGACCAGGAGCATGAAGAGGGACTTGGCCTGGATAATGGAGGTGGTCTACAAAGTGATACTAGTGCTGATGGCGCAGAATTTGAGTTTGATGCAGGTAACTTGTTCAGGGAACTTTTCTTTCCTCAATGTAAACACAGTGTATTCTTGTAGAAATAACTTCATATCAATAATATGTCTCTTTAAAAGATACCAACCAAGACCTTTTGCCTATAATTATTAGAAAATTAGTAATAGGAAAATATTCTGACTGTTATATACTTGGTCACATGATGCTCAATAATTTTAATAATTTTTGTCCCTAATTTGAAAATGCTGTGGTTGAACTGTGCAGTTGTGAATTTTATTAATCCAAATTCACAATGACTTTCGAATTTTTTTACTGAACAAATTTTATAATGTAGTTTTGCGAGATACAGTAGATCAATGAATGTGTCTAATTAAGAGACAGCTTTTATAGAAAACTTTAAACAAAAACCTGCCTTTTAAAATTTGTATTTGCTCATTTGTCTGTTTTTAAAGGAGTTGTGGCAAATCTCCAAACCAAATACGCCCCAGCAATGAAAACACAATTCAATTAATATGAATACATGTTTTGCGCCTAGATTGGGCAGACCACACTACCATCTTCCCCATCTTTGGGACCCCTTAGAACTTGAGGTTTCTCCAGGCTATGTGCTTTTACTCCGTTTTTCTTCTTCCTCCTCCTCTGCATCCTCTCCCTGTTCCATTTTCTCCTCCTCTCTCTCCACCTTTTGCACACCTCCTCTTTATCTGCCACATCAGCTCTTCTTTATTTTAAAAATTAAGGTGGGAAGCAGATTTACAGTAAATCACTTGAGTGCTGACTCATTCCTTATTCACAACCCTTCACCAGAGAGTGGAATTAACATCAAATATAATTAGCCCCAAGGCTATCCACAACACACCTGTTGCGGGAAATATTTTAAAAAAAAATGAACCCACCAACTCTCAGCAGGACCAGGCCTTGCTCCCTCACTTTTGCCCGCCAACTCCTGCAAGGCCACATGGCTCCCACAGGGCCTTCATTCTGGTTCTCTCTCTCCTCCTGAGACCTCTCTGTCTCCTCAACTCCTCACTCTGCTTCCCTTCTCCTGTCCCAATCACAAGCCTCCCACTGCCCTAATGTGATTTAAGAATCACCTGTTTATTTATATAAACAAAAATGTATATATATATATATATATTATTTTTTAAATTTTTTTTTTCTATTTTCAAGACAGGGTTTCTCTGTGTAGCCCTGGCTGTCCTGCAACTCACTCTGTAGACCAGACTGGCCTTGAACTCAGAAATCCACCTGCCCCTGCCTCCTGAATGCTGGGATTAAAGGCATGCACCACCATGCCCGGCATATATATTTTTACTTTAAATAAATTTGGAGGCCTGAACTGAGAATACAATTCTATATATAGGATATGTTGCATCTGAACAAGTTAGATAATACTTTTTTTTTAAACAAATGTATGCTTTTACCTTAACTTTTTACCAAAGACTAATTTTGTATTATGATGATAGATTGTCTTACAGTGCTTTGAAAAAAAATGAAAGTACTGTGAGGAAGAAGTACTGTAAGAGAAAATTCCTAAAATTAAAGCTTCTAGAACATTTATTTAACTTAATTAAAAAACATACTTTTAATAAATAGATTATAAGAAATAGCCTGAGTTTTATTGCTTATTATTTAGAATGTGTTATGCATAGAGGTTGAATTAGTTCAGTAACTATACCTTCTAAACACCAGTGATGCCTGAGTTCATTTCTGACACTCTGAATATTCTAGAGGGTGACTGAATTGGTTGTTGGCCATTGTATCAGTTACATGGCTAGTGTAAACTCATATTCAGGTTGCATAGTAAGGAAACAAAAAAATAACAATCATAAACATTGTACATCTGTTTAGATTATGAAAATTTATAGTAATTTTACAGATGAGAATGTTGGTGATGTTTAAGATAAATATGTGATCATATGTGTATAACTCCTTATCTTTTGAACCATTGCAGCCACAGTCAGTGAACATACAATGCTGCTAGAAGGAACAGCTAACCGACCACCCCCTGGGAGCTCAGGACCTGTCACTGGAGCTGAAATAATGAGGAAGCTTTCTAAAACTCACACCCATAGTGACTCTGCATTAAAAATAAAGGTATGGCATTGCTAGCACTGATTAGAGTTTAAAACTTAAAAAGCTGACCTACCTTTTTTTTTTTTTAATTTTAGTGTTAAATATCTTAGATGTCTATTCCAAATATTCCAATAGTTTGTTAGAATTAATAACTTTATGATGGTTAATAACTTGAGTGTATAGATTTCCATTAAATTTGTGCCATTAATACTTAATATTTAAAGACCACTAAACTTTTTTTGTTTTTGTTTTCTAGTTATCCCCCAAACCTTTTTTTCTTATTGAATCTTACATGTAATAAAATTCAGTATTGAAAATGTTGATAATCTTGTTATTTAAGTTTTAGTAAGAAGCCTTTTAGGCTGCACATTATTGATACAAGTTTAGGTTTTTACAAATTATAATCTTAATTTATACTCCATTGTTTTAACAAGTTTAAAGGATGCTTGATAAAGAAGGAAATAGAGCCAAGTGCGTAGACTAGCATTGGGAGCAGTATCCTCACTAGAATCCTGCCCTGTAACTTGGAAATTTTCTCACAGAATTGTGCATCAGCTCCTTTGTTTGTAAGGTATGAACTTTGATCGCGTCCTCCTTTGGAAGATTGTGGTGAGAAATAACTGAGTGAAGAAATGATAAGTTTATCTGACACTTTTATTGTTTTGCTTTATTGTTGCTGTTGATAGTTTGCTTTTCTAAGAACTGAATACGAGTTAATAGTATTACTTTCACTCAAAGTCTGCATATAGTCTTACACTGGAATTTAGAATAATTTCAACATTAAAATTTAAAATTTCAGGGGGCTGGATAGATGGCTCAGTGCTTAAGAGCACTGACTACTTCTCTCCCAGAGGTCCTGAGTTCAATTCCCAGCAACCAAATGGAGGCTCACAACCATATATAATGGGATCTGATGTTCTCTTCTGGTGTGTCTGGGAACAGTATAGTGTACTCACATACATAAAATAAATAAATCATTAAAAAAATTGAAATTTCAAAATGAAAATTATAACCAAAAACACATGAAAAGGGCTAATATATGTCAAACAACTACAAAAGTATTTTTTTTTTAAAGATTTATTTTATTTATTATATGTAAGTACACTGTAGCTGTCTTCAGACATTCCAGAAGAGGGCGCCAGATCTCGTTACGGATGGTTGTGAGCCACCATGTGGATGCTGGGATTTGAACTTATCACCTTCGGAAGAGCAGTCGGGTGCTCTTACCCGCTGAGCCATCTCACCAGCCCTACAAAAGTATTTTAATCACTAAGAAAAAGATAAAATATAAAAAGGAAAAGTTTTAAAAAATAGATAAAATCATTAAATATGTCACAGAAAAATATGAATACAAATATGAAGATGCATTCTCTCATAAGGAAATATAAAATAGATGTTTTTATTTTTATAAGATTAGGATAACAAAACTTGATATTATATGTGAAGATAAAAGAAAACAGTCATTCTCATACAATATTAGAATATTGTTGTATGACAGAATTTTTCCTACAGAGATACTACACTCATCTACTTACCCCCAAATAGAGAACTCCTGATAAGCCAAAGTATAGATATTACCAGAATTCAACTTGGTCAACCAGTGAGTTTTATTGGGGTTATGTACAGGAGTAGGAATGGAAAGTTTCAATCTTGGAGGAAACTGTTACATAAGAAGTTTACATGGTTGTGACTTTTTTGAAGGATCAGTGTGGCCCTAAAGTATAAGTGAAAACATTTACATGTCAAGGACTTTCATTCTGGAAGGAACTGTTAATGATCAGATAGATTCTAGAGCTTTCTTGCAAAAAAAATAGTGGATGTGACATAAAAGAATTAAACATTACAGGGCCAATAAATTATGTATACTGTTATAATTAACTACTATATAGTCTTTCCAAGAAGGGGTTGGTTTATGTGAGACTATAGATGCCACTGGAGTTACATGGATTGAGTTAATAGCAAAATATAGGGGTGTTTGTGCTACGTTTCTATTGTTGTGTAGAAACACCTTGATCAAGGCAACTTATTAAAAAAATTAAATGGAAGCTTCCATGGAATTTCAGATGATTATAACTTGTGCCATCATTGTGGTAAGCATGGGAGCAGACAGATAGGCATGGCAGTGGAGCAGTAGCTGAGAGCTTACTTGTCAAGACAATCAGGAGGCAGAAAGAAGAGATATTACTGGGAAAGGTATAGCTTTTGAAACCTCAAAGCCACACCTCTTCCAAGTCCACACCTCTTAATCCTTTACAAACAGTTGCACCAACTGCAGGAACAAGCATCCAAACATAGGAACTTATTGGGGACCATTCACATTAAAATCACTAGTGTGTTTGCTTTTATAACACATAAATAATATAGGAAGATGAGAAACTAGAAAACTCTTGGGGAAATGATCTAGAAGATTAGAACATAGGAATTCCTATTGAAGTTTCTTACGCTTTTAAAGTTTTTATTTTGTGTATATAATGCCTTTCAAATTAAAGTATATTTTAGTTTTTAATCTTAGTATTGTATTTTGGCTTTATTTATTTATGTTTACATTTGAGACCCAACAATCCTAGTAGACACAAAGCACTGTGAGTTTAAAGGGTAGAATAGGTTGTTTATATAAATAAATGGTATTAAGTGTTATTAAGTGCTAGAAGTGTGAACATTCTAGTTTCATTTTTGCTGCTATGACAGATACTCATAAAAAGCAACACAGGGAAGCACAGGTTTTATCATGTTATATAGCTCATTATTTCGGGAAAGTCAAGATAGGAACTCAACTAGCTAGTCATATCATATTGATAGTCAAGGGAGACTATTTGCTCTCAGCTGTGTCCTTTCTTATACTGTGCAGGACCCCTTTCCCAGGGAGTGGTACCACTTGTAATCTGGGGTTCCCACATCTGTAAGCAGTTAAAACAATCTTCCAAAGACATGGCCATAGGCTAATTCAGTTTTGACAGTTCCACATTAGACTGTCTCCTCAGTGACTCTTGGCTGTGTCAAGACCAGTAACAGTCAAAACCAGCGAGCAAAGATAGTCTAATATCAAGAATTGTGGAGTGGAAGTGAGGCCTATGGATTAAAACATCTGACTTCTCTTGCTTGGTTATTTGTAAAACTGATTTTTCTTTTGTGAAATAATCATCTACACAAAGAACATATCAGGGATAAGATATGAACTATGCATAACACATGTTTAGTATGTTAAAAGTCCTCTTACTTCCTATAGTGAAAGGCTTCTTCCTCTTCCCCCATCTAAGTGAAAGCAAGTAAACATGAGTAGACCTTCCCACTTTGTCCTAAAACTTCTGTGGTCAAATACATTCAAGTATGCTGTGTACTTGTCCTTGCTTAGTCTCTTGTTCTTACCCTGCTCGCTCTGGTCTTCCCCCCCTCCCCGCTCACTCCGGTCGGCCCCACTCGCTCTGGTCGGTCCCACTTGCTCAGTCCCTGCTCTTTCCAGTCCAAGTTCATTTATTAAAAACTAATTCCATAAGTACACTATAGCTGACTTCAGACATACCAGAGGAGGGCGTCAGATCTCATTACCCGTGTTTGTAAGCCACCATGTGGTTGCTGGGATTTGAACTCAGTACCTTCGGAAGAACAGTCAGGTGCTCTTACCCGCTGAGCCATCTCACCAGACCCCTGATTTCCTTTCTGTTGCTTGTCTATGCCTACCTCCAATAAAAAGACATATTTCCTTCTTTAGATTTGCTATGTGCTTTTGTTTCTTTTTTTTGTTTATTTTGGTAAAGGTCTTGCATCTCCTTGGCTGGCCTAGAATTTACTGGTAGATGATGCTGGCCTTGAACTCATAGCGGTGCTCTTGCTTCATCCTCCTGTGTGCTGAGATTGTGTTTAATGCCATTATATCTGACCTGGTAGTGATAACTTACTTTTGATGTTGTCAGTAATGTAACAAGTGATTCTTAGTTTTAAATGGAGTAGTTGTATAAGGGAAATTGCTTCTGGATATCTGCTTGCTGATTCCATAATTAAGCCATAAAGGAAATTGCTTCAGGCTACTTCTTATTCTTTAAATAGCCACAAGCATGTTCTTTAAACACCTGATGACTTGCTTACATCCTGGTGCCGTGGATACCAATCCTCCCACCCCTGATATTAACCAGCATTTATTTTCTGTATTCTGCTTAAGATGCTGTTTTATGACTCTTGTTTAGCTGTAGAAATTGATGAGTCATTGTTAAATTACTTCAAGGAATATACTTGAATATGATGTGTAGCCCCTAGTATTGTATTACAGAGTTATAAAAAAATTACTGTTTTTACATTTGACTCAATAATCCTAGTAGCTAAAATCACTGTGAGTATTAAATAATAGAATAACTAGCAGAAATAGGAACAATTATGACAGTTGTAATTATTAGCAGTCAGTTTCACATACTTCAGAAAAAATCAACTGTGTGTTCATTTTGTAGGGCATTCACCCATATCATTCTCTGAGTTATACCAGTGGAGACACTGCTACTGATTCTCCAGTACATGTTGGACGTGCTGGGATGCCAGTAAAGGAGAGTCCAAGGAAGGAGAGCCTTCTCAGCTATCTGACTGGAAGCTTCCCAAGCCTGCACAACCTTCTGGAAGGCACTCCTCAGAGAAGTAGTGCAGCTGTGAAAAGTAGCTCCCTCACAAGAACAGGTATCTAGCCACAGTGGATCCAACACACTTCTCTGGACTATAAGCAACTGCACTTACTCACATATATACAAACACACACATACAATTTAAAATAAAATGCTTCTTTCAATTACATTTTCTTTTGTGGGAAAAATAGAAAACCACTTTATTATATACTTTGGTTGCATGACTAAACTTTTTACTTACTTTGTTTTTGAAAAAATATTTTAAGCCAGGCGTGGTGGCGCACGCCTTTAATCCTAGCACTTGGGAGGCAGAGGCAGGCGGATTTCTGAGTTCAAGGCCAGCCTGGTCTACAGAGTGAGCTCCAGGACAGCCAGGGCTACACAGAGAAACTCTGTCTCAAAAAACAAAAACAAACAAACAAACAAAAAAAAAAACGAAAAAATATTTTAGAACAAAAGTGTAAATTTCTCTTCATGCCTTTTATTTTTATTTTCAAATTAGTGCTGACTAGTGCCAAGCTACACATTCCCGAGTCTAAAGAATGCAGAATCTTCACCATTGTGATAACAAAATGAATTTTGTACTAATGTCTTAGGATCCACGTACCAATATCATGAAGTGAGAGTTTAAAAATACATGGAGAGATGGCTTAGTAATTAAGGGTACTAGCTGCTCTTGAAGAGGACCTGGGTTCAGTTCCCAGCACCATCTTAGCTACTGACAACCATCTGTAACTCCAGTTCCAGGGGATCCAGATGCCCTCTCTGGCCCCCACAGGCATGGCATATACTTTGTACATAGACAAACTCAGGTGAAGCACCTGTATATATAAAATAAGAATAAATGAATCTTTAAAGTTTTTTTTTTCAAAGAGAGACATTTTAATCCAACTTTCTGAAAGTATGCAAGTAGCATTTTTCTGTTTTATAGTATATAATAATGTTATTCACCATAAACTTTTTTCAGGGAATACAGTAGCCACTGACATGCTGTCTGAACATCCTTTGTTATCTGAGCCATCTTCTGTGAGTTTTTATAATTGGATGTCAAATGCTGTGGGAAATCGTGGAAGTGTGGTACAGGAATCTCCTGTTACAAAGTCAGGACATAACAGTCTTCCAACAGGTAATACAGTTATTTTTATCTTAACTGTCTTCAGTGGTACATACAGTTACAGCAAAATCTTGTTTCTCAAAGGATACTTAGACTGCTATTAGGATGAAATTGGACCCTTTTAGCAAAAAGCAAATAAACTTTTACTTGTTGTTATTATAATATCAAATACAAGATTTAAAGAATTTAAAGCATTTAATGTGGTTGGTTAAACATAAAAGGAGGCAGGTTAAAAAGCATTAACTATAGTTACAACATGATATACCTACAATACAGAAAAATATCTTAAATCTGTCTAGTTCCCTCTGAGACATCATAACTTAATTTATATACTCTTCATAGTTACTTAACAGATATTTAATCAGATCTATGGGGATAGTAAAGTAAGATTTCTTTCCTTAAGGATGAGAAATAAATTAGGGCCATTTACTAATTTTAAAAGATCATGCATGTATAAAAAATATGGCAAGATGTTCCCCAAGAAAGTGGTAGCTATATCCAGTGTAAGTATATCAGCCTTCCTTTGCCTATTTTTGAAGTTTTCCATGTTAGTAAATATTGAAGAATATTGAAGTAGACTTTGGTACTGGTTAATAAAGGCAGCTAAAATGAATTTTCAAAGCTGTTTAAGTCATATGAATTATTTCCCGATAGAAATGAGAAGAGTGATTGATTTGTGACTGCTCACTGATCTGTTTCTCATGTGGATGTGATCTGAATTCTAACCACATGTTAGGTTTCTGCATTGACTCTTGACAGAAGAAAATAGAAAGATGGCATCACACAGTTCTTCGTTCTGATATCACTGTTGTTCAGAGTGGCTATAGTTTAAATTTCAAGACAACTTAAATGGACTAGTTCCTCTCTATCAAGGGTCCTTTGTTTGGAAGGACAGGATATAAAGCTTGGATGTAATTCTGTTAACACCATGGCTTTTCCCTGCTGTACTTCCTTTTCAAAGATTTTCCAGTCAGAAAATTCTACATTTTGGATTGACTGGCTTGAATTCCTATATAAACATCCCTGGTATTTTCTGAATATTTAATATCATTTTTTATTAATCACATCTATAAATATTAAGTATTCCATATTATTGGGTTTGTTTTTTGTTTTTGTTTTTTTGTTTTGTTTTTCCTCTGTTTGGTAAGGGCATTACAACGTAGTTGCTTTTAAATTTGACTTGATATGCCTTTGTTTTTTTGTTTCCAAATGATTCATATTTACTCTTGACATTTTGCTGTTAGGAGTTGCACCCAATCTTCCTACAATTCCGTCAGCCTCAGATTTCAACACCGTCTTATCTAGTGACCAGAATACTCTGGATGGAACACATTCTCAGCACAGTACTAGTCAAGATGACGTGGCAGGTGTAGAAGAAGCGAACCAAGGGTTTCCTGCTGTTCAGCTGGCTGATGCACAGGTGAGTGTGCCTGGGTTTTCTGAGACTGGTTCCTTCAGCAGTAGGTACCTGAGGTTCAAGTGAAATCTCTATTCTCTGCCTGTTGGAAAAGCCTTCATGCAAAATAAGAGAGCCTTTAGAAGCAAATTACTCAATAGGTTATCATTAATTGAAAGTTTCATCATCATATTTTTGTTATGGGTTAAAAATTGACCATGACATGTTTAGCAAGTTAAATTTTATCATATTCTTCAGACTCTTGTAGTGTTAAGACTTTATTAAGTGAGTAGTTGGGAGATAGTGGATTTAGAATAAAGAAAGTAATTCAAACATGTAGATATCTATGAGGAGAAAGTAGAGGTGAAATGTGAACTGTTGATGTAGTTCATACCAGTGAGCATGAAATCTAGGAAAAGTCATTGTTTGCAAAAGTATAGACAGATACTGTGAAATTATTTGGAATATATTTAAGTTTGAATGGATAGAAGGTAAGTTGGAGAATGGGGTATGGGGGATAACTGGGGTTTTAAATGTGGACATCGGAAAGCTGTGTATTACAGCTATTCATGGAATACACAACTGGGTTAGAAAATTGTTATACTTCCCTCAGTTGTTTCCTTCCCTTTATATAATAATAGAAAAGAACATTTCATCCTTTTCCCATAAACAAGTTTCTGATAAACAAGTTTTACAGAAACAAAGGCAGCTGTTGATACCTCACAGCCTATTATCCTATATTCTATTCTTTTTTTAATTAAGTAATTAATTTTTAACATCTTGACCTTGACCACAGTTTTTCCTCCCTCCTCTCCTTCTAATCCTACCAAACCCCTACATCCCCCCATCCACTCATTCCTCTTGTCTTCAGAAAAGGGTAGGTCTTTCATGGATATCAATCAGCCATGGAATGTCAAGTTGCAGTAAGACTAGGCACCTTTCCTATTAAGGTTGGTTAAAACAACTGAGTGGGCAGATAGGGGCCCCAAAACAGACCACCAAGTCAGAGAGCCCATGCTCCCACTGTAAGGGTCCCATAAGAACACCAAGCTACACATCTGTAACATATGAGCAGAAGGCCTAGGGCAGTCTCACACAGGCTCCCTGCTTGGAGGTTGTTTCTATAAGCATCAAGTAACCCAGTTTAGTTGATTTTGTGGGTTTTATTATAGTGGCCTTCGCCACTCTGGCTCTTACAATCCTTCCTCTCCTTCTTCTGCATGATTCACCAAGTTCCCCCTAAAGTTCGGTTATATGTCTCTGCATCATTTTTCATCAGTTGCTGGGTGACACCTTTCTGATGACAGTTGTGCTAGGCCCAATCTATGTATATGACAGAATATGATTAGAAATCATTTCATTGAGTTCCTATTTATTTATTTATTTTTGCTAGATGTGTTTGGGTCTGTACTAGGTCTCTAGGCTATCCATCTTCTGTTTTTTGTTTGTTTGTTTGTTTGTTTTTTGTTTTGTTTGTTTGTTTGTTTGTTTGTTTTTTTGAGACAGGGTTTCTCTGTATAGCCCTGGCTGTCCTGGAACTCACTTTGTAGACCAGGCTGGCCTCGAACTCAGAGATCCGCCTGCCTCTGCCTCCCGAATGCTGGGATTAAAGGCGTGCGCCACCTCGCCTATCCATCTTCTGGTTCCTGGTTTTCCAGGTAGTGTTGTGAGTAGACTCCCTCTAGTGGCATGGATCTCAAGCCATTGTTTGGCCACTACACAATTTCTGTGACAACTTTATCATAGCACATCTTACAGGAAGGACAAGTTGTAGGTCAAAGGTTTTGTGGCTAGGTTGGTGTTCTAAACTCTCTACTGGAAGTCCTGCCTGACTATAGATGTCTGCTTCAGGTTCCATATACCCCATTGCTAGAAGTCTTAGCTAGTGTCACTTATATTGTAGGGTCATCCTCATAGATTCCTGGGAGTTTCCATTGGACTGGGTTTCTAGCTTGTCACTGAGATTTACACTCTGCCCATTCTAGTTGTCTCTCCCTATACTCTCTCTTTCCATCTTCTACCTACCTGATCCCTCCTGTTCCTACCCCTATACCATCCATTCATGTCCTTTCCCCTGTCTACCGTGATGTCTATTCTATTTCACCTTCACAGTGAGATTCATGTGTCCTAACACCACCACCACCACCTGAGCCCTTCTTGTTATTTAATTTCTCTGGGTCAATTTTCTTGGATCTTTTGGGGCTTGTTTTGTGACTGAGTAAATGGTCAGTTTTGGAGAAGGTTCTATGAGGTGCTCAGAAGGCATATTCTTTTGAATTTGGGTGAAATGTTCTGTAGATAACTGTTATGTTTATTTGAGTCATAATGTCTGTTAGACCTTTCACTTCTCTGATTAGTTTCTGTCTGGATGACCTTTACATTGTAGAGAATAGGGTGTTGAAGTCTCCTACTATTAATGTGTGGGGTTTGATGTGTGATTTAAGCTTTAGTGATGTTTCTTTTACAAATGTGTGTATCCTGGCAATTCAAGACATAGATCTTGAGAATTAAGACATTATCTTGGTGGATTTTTCTTTTGATGAGTATGAAGTTCCCGTCTTATCTCTTAATTAAATTTGGTTGAAAATCTATTTTGTTAAATACTAGAATAGCTATACCAGCTTGCTTCTTGGGTTCATTTGCTTGGAAAATCTTTTTCCAGCCCTTTACTCTGAGTTACTATCTGTCTTTAATTTTGAGTTGTTGTTTCTTGTATGCAACAGACTGATGGATCCTCCTTTCATATCCATTCTGTTAGCCTGTGTCTTTTTTTTTTTAATTCCTTTTTTATTTAACCTTTTTTTCACATTTCAGATTTTATTCCTCTCCCGGTCCACCCTCTGACTGTTCCACTTTCCATACCTCCTCCCTGCCCCCCTGTCTCCATGAGAATGTCCCCATGCCCCTACCACCTACCCCACCAAAACCTCCATACTTCCTGGGGCCGCCAATCTCTTGAGGGTTAGATACATCTTCTCTGACGGAACTGAGAGCCAGCAGTCCTCTGCTGTATATGTGTTGGGGCCTCATATCAGCTGGTGTATGCTACCTGGTTGGTGGTCCAGTGTCTGGGAGATCTCGGGGTCCAGGTTAATTGAGATTGCTGGTCCTCCTAAGGGTTGCCCCCCTACTCAGCTTCTTCCAGCTTTTCCCTAACTCAACCACAGGAGGTCAGCACCTTCTGTCCATTGGTTGGGTGCAAATATCTGCATCTGACTCTTTCAGCTGCTTGTTGGGTCTTTCAGAGGGCAGTCATGATAGGACACATTTTGTGAGCACTCCATAGCCTCAGTAATAGTGTCAGGCCTTGGGGCCTCCCCTTGAGCTGGATCCCACTTTGGGCCTGTCTCTGGACCTTCTTTTCCCCAGGCTCCTCTCCATTTCCATCCTTGCAGTTCTTTCAGTCAAGAACACTTATGGGCTGGAGTTTTGACTGTAGGATGAAAACCCTATCCCTCACTTGATGCCCTGTCTTTCTGCTGGAGGTATGCTCTACTAGTTCCCTCTCCCCACTATAGGGCATTTCATCTAAGGTCCCTCCCTTTGAGTCCTGAGAGTCTTATCTCCCAGGTCTCTGGTACATTCTGGAGGGTTCCCCCAACCTCCTACCTCCCAAGGTTGCCTGTTTCCATTCTTTCTACTGGCCCTCAGGCCTCAGTCCTTTTCCTCCCACCCAATACCAGATCATGTTCCTCCCCCCACCCCGCCCCACCCCAGACTCCTTTTCCTTCCAGGTTCCTCCTACCCACATTGTGGTTGCTTTCTTATCTTTAGTGAGACTGAGGTGTTCTCACTTGGGCCCTTCAGCTTGTTGACCTTTTTGAATCCTGTGGACTATATCTTGGGTATTCTGTTGCTGTCTGAAGTTCTCTGTTGCTGATTGGCAGCAGCAGGAGCAGAGAAGCATGTTTCCTGTTCCATGGAGAGCTGGCGTTTGGCATTTTTTGTTGTTGTTGTTGTTGTTGTTGTTGTTTTGGTTTGTTTGTTTGTTTTATTTTAAATTATTTCCAGAAACATCTGTGGATATTTGTGAATGGAGTTGTTTCCCTACTTTCTTTCTCTACCTATTTATCATTTGTATAAAGGAAGACTACTGATTTATTTGAGTTAGTTTTATATCCACCCACTGGGCTGAAGTTGTTTATCAGCTAGAGAAGTTATCTGATAGAACTTTGGGGTTGCTTATGTATACTATCCTATCATCTGCAAATAATGACACCTTTATTTCTTCTTTGCCAATTTGTATTCCCTTGAATACAAATATAGTACTTGGAGTACTATATTGAATAGATATGGGGAGAGTGGGCATCCTTGTCTTGTCCCATTTTTAGTGGGATTGCTTTTATTATGGTTAGGTATGGTCCTTGAATTCCTGATACCTCCAGTACTCTTAAAATGAAGGGGTGTTGTATTTTGTCAAATGCTTTTTCTGCATCTAAGGAGATGATCATATGATGTTTTGAGTTTGTTTATATAGTAGATTATGTTAATGAATTTTCATATATTGAATCAACTCTGCATCCCTGGGATAAAGCCTACTTGATCATGGTGAATGATGGTTTTGATGTGTTCTTGGATTCACTTTGAAAGAATTTTATTGAGTATTTTTGCATCAATATTTTATGCAAGACTGGTCTGAAGTTCTCTTTTTTGGTTGGTTCCTTGTGTAGTTTAGGTATCAGAGTAATTGTGGCTTTACAAAGTGAATTAGGTTTCTCTTTCTATTTTATGGAATAGTTTGAGGAATATTGGTATCAGGTCTTCTTTGAAGGTCTGGTAGAATTCTGCACTAAATCCATCTGGCCCTGGGCTTTTTTGGTAGGGAGGTTTTTAATGACTTCTTCTATTTCCTTATGGGATATGGACCTGTTTAGATAGTTTACTTTGGTATATGGCTTCTGTCTAGAAAACTGTACATTTCATCTAGATTTTCCAGTTTTGTTGAATATAGGCTTTTGTAGTAGGATCTGATAATCTTTTGAATTTTCTCTGTTTCTGTTGTTATATCTTTCTTTTCATTTCTGATTTTGTTAATTTGGATGCTGTCTCCTGGGCCCTTTAGCTAGTTTGGCTAGGGGTTTATCTATCTAGTTGATTCTCTCAAAGAAACAGCTTTTGGTTTTGTTGATTCTTTCTTTGTTCTCTTTGTTTCTATTTGGTTGATTTCAGCCCTGATTTTGACTGTTTCCTGCCTCCTACTCCTCTTGGGTGAGTTTACTTCTTTTTGTTCTAGAGCTCTCAGGTTGCTCTTAAGTTGCTACTGTAACATCTCTCCAGTTTCTTTACCAGAGTGCTTAGTGCTTTGCATTTTCCTATTAGCACTTCTTTCATTGTGTCCAGTAAGTTTGGGTATGATGTGTCAACATTTTCATTAAATTCTAGGAAGTCTTTAATTTCTTTGTTTATTTCTTCCCTGACCAAGTTATCATTGAGTAGAGAGTTGTCCAGTTCCCACTTTTATTTTTATGTAGGCTTTCTGTTGTTTTTGCTGTTACTGAAGACCAGCCTTAGGCCATAGTGGTCTAATAGGATATTATTTCACTTTTTTTTGTATCTGTTGATGGTTGTTTTTTGACCAATTATTTGGTCAATTTTGGAGACAGTGCAATGAGGTGCTGAGAAGAAGTCTTCTTTTGTTTTAAGGTGAAATGTTCTATAGATATCTGTTAAATCCATTTGATTCATAACCTTTATTAGTTTCACTGTTTCTCTGTTTAGTTTCTGTTTCAATGACCTGTCCATGGGTGAGAGTGGGGAGTTGTAGTCTCTGACTATTATTGTGTGGGGTTCAATGTGTTTGTTTAGCTTTATTAAAGTTTCTTTTATAACTGTGCATATCCTTGTATTTGGGGCATAGATGTTTAGAATTGAGACTTTCTCTTGGTGGATTTTCCGTATGATAAATATGTAAAATGACCTTCCTCATCACGTTTGATAACTTTTGGTTGAATGTATCTTTTATTGGATATTAGGATGGCAACTCCAGCTTGTTAGGACCATTTGCTTTGAAGACCTTTTTCCCTCCTTTTACTTTGAGATCGTGTCTGTCTTTGTTATTGAAGTGTGTTTCTTGTATGCAGCAAAATTCTGGATCCTGTTTGTATATGCAGTCTGTTAGCTTATGTCTTTTTATAGGTGAGTTGAGTCCATTAATATTGAGAGATATTAAAGACAGATGACTATTGGTTCCTGATATGTTTGTTTTTGTAGGTGGCTTTATGTGCTTGTGGTTCTCTCCTTTTTAATTTGTTTTGAGATGCTTAGTATTTTGTCTTTTCTTTGGTGTAGGTATCTTCCTTGTGTTGTAGTTTTCCTTTTAGGATTCTCAGTAGGGCTGGATTGGTAGATAGATACTGCTTGAATTTGGTTTTTTGCTGGAATATTTTAGTTTCTCCGGCTATGTTGATTGACAGTTTTGCTGGGTATAATAGCCTGGGCTGGCATTTGTGTTCTCTTAAAGTCTGCATGACTTCTGACCAGGCTCTTCTGGCTTTTAGTGTCTCCTTTTAGAAGTCTGGTGTAATTCTGATAGGTCTAACTTTGTATGTTACTTGGCCCTTTTCCCTTGCAGTTTTTAATATTCTTCCTTTGTTCTGTGTGTTTAGTGTTTTGATTATTGTGTGATGAGAGGATTTTCTTTTTTTGGTCCCATTTATTTGGTGTTTTATAGGCTTCGTGGACATTTATGGCCATGACTTTCTTTAGGTTGGGAAAGTGTTCTTCTGTGATTTTGTTGAAGACATTTTCAGGTCCTTTGAGCTGGGAATCTTCGTTCTCCTCTATTCTGATTATTCTTAGATTTGGTCCTTTTATTGTGTCCTGAATTTCCTGGATGCTTTGGGTTAGGAGGTTTTTATGTTTTGAATTTTCTTTGACAGTGTGTCAATCTCTTCTATGGTATCTTCTACACCTGAGATTCTCTCTTCTATCTCTTGTATTCTGTTGGTGATACTTACATCTGTAATTCCTGACTTCTTTCCTAGGTTTTCCATTTCCAGGTTTGCCTCCATTTGTGTTTTCTTTATTGTTTCTACTTCTACTTTTAAGTCTTAGATCACTTTATTTAATTCCTTCACCTGTTTACTTTTGTTTTCCTGTATTTCTTTCAGTGAGTTATTGATATCCTCCTTAAAGGACTCTATTATCTTCATGAGATAGGATTTTAGGACAGATTCCTGATTTTCAGGTGTGTTGGTGTATTCAGGGCTTGTTGTGGTGGAAGAACTGGGTTCTGATGATGCCCACGTATATTTGTTTCTGTTGCTCTTGCCTCTCAGCATCTGATTATCCCTGGTGTTTGCTGGTCTGGGTGACTCTATCTGTAGTCTGCCTCTTTTGTCCCTGGGTTGCTTCTGGTCTCCTGGTAGGCCTGAAGCCCTGGCTGTAATAGGCTTCCTGTTGGACCTTCCAACCAGTGGGGCAGGGTAGGGGAGTGGGGTAGGGATGGGCATTTTCAGAGGAACAGAAAAGCTGCTGATCTGTTCTCCTGGCTGCAGTAGATCTTCTGGCAGGCCTTTAGACTGTTGGGTCTTCAGAGGAGCAGTCAAACTGTTCTCCTGTTTGAAGCTGGACCTGGGAGGTCTTCAGACTGGTATCTGTTGTCCATTCACCTTGTGTACAGAGGAACTCCTGGGATGCCTTCAAGCTGCCTTCAGATGTTTTCAGGAAAGCAGACTAGCTGGAGATCAGTTGCTCAGTTGCCCTGTGTGCAGTGGATTTCCTAGGATGCCTCAGGATGTAGTATCTTCAGGGGAGCAGACTAGCTAGCAGTCTGCCCTAGCAGAAAGGACTAGGTGGAAGGGGAGTGTTATTTAGCAGGCCGGGGTTTTGGATGTAATGGGTCCTGAGTCCACTGGGCTCCCAGAAGCAGCTGTGGGACTTCAGGAGGGTTTTTACCAAATGCTCTGAGTGCAGCAGATCTCCTAGGATACCTCAGGATGTGGTGTCTTCTGCAAAGCAGATGAGCTAGCAGTCTGTCCCAGCAGAAAGGACCAGGTGGAAGGGTAACCTGTGACTTTTTATTAGAGAATTGAGTCCAGTGATGTTGAGAGCTATTAATGACCAATGAGTGTTAATTCCTGTTATTTTGGTGGTGATGGTAGTGAGTGAGTGTGTGTGTGTGTGTGTGTGTGTGTGTGCGCGCCTTTTTTGTTTGTGCTGGCGTGAAATATATTTTCTATGCTTTTGGGATATAGTTAACTTCCTTGGGTTGGATTTTGCATTCTCATTCCTTTTGACTAGCTTCTCTGTTAGTTATGATAATAGGCTTGAACAGCGAGGTCTGGTGCCAGTTTTTTTGTTTTTGTTTTTTTAAATTTTTTTGTTTTTTGTTTTAATAGAAATATACGGGTATCCATAGACCTTTAAAAAGCACAAATGAATGTAATCTAAATTATTTTACTCTCAGAGAAGTTCTAGAGTAATTGATTTATTTTTTATTTTTTTATCAAAACAATTATGACATCTTTTGGTTTTATTTCATTTTGTGGTAATAGATATTATGTGTTAGAATAAGAACAGTTATCAGTGAACAATAAATTATGTTAATGCTGTTGTTTGATATCTTCCAGGTTGTTTTTAAACCTCTTCTGAGTCATACCGGGATCCAGTCACAGGACACAATGCCCCTTTGTTATCGGATGTACTTCGGAGAACACCTTTCATTTTCAGGAACTTTAGACTGCCTCAGAGCAGATATTGTAGATTCAGACACAGCTAAAGACAGGAAAGGAAAAAGAGCAAGAAGGTATTTTTCATTTTGTATGAACTTTTATTTAAAAATTATAATTTTAGTAACAATGAGAAGGTAATTTCCAGTCATTAAATGTAATAATTATATTTTTATTAAGAATAAAATTTTGATTTTATTAATGGATCAGGCAGTATTTTAGGCCTATTTTTATAGAATGTACATGAGGTATTCTAAAGAATATCTATTGATAAATTCACTCAGCACTATATGCTTACTTCACTAGTGAAGTTTTTATGTCTGTGGTTTTAATCTTTGTACCGACAGTTTATTCCTAACTTACCTTTTGAGTTGACTTTTACCATATTTGTGTAGGTATGGATATATTTATATATGTGTGCATGTCTGTGTGATTGTATGCATACATATATGTATAGGGGTGGGGTGTACACATGCATAGGGACCAGAAGATGTTCTCTAACATGTTCTACCTATTCATATGAGACAGTCTCTCCCTAACTTAAGGCTAATCATTTCTTTGCTAGGCTGAAACTAACAAACCCTAGAAATCCTCCAGCCTCCTCTCCCATTAGAGCTGGGTTTTAGGTGTTCATGGGATGCTTGGCTTATTAAATGAGTGCTGAGATCTGGATGCCAGTCTTCATAATTGCATAGCAACTGGTGAGCTACCTCTCCAGGTCCTCAGACAATATTTTTTATCCAGGGATAGAGTAAAATTCACATTGAGATCATAGCCATAAGAAACAAATATACAGGAAGATATATGTAACATATGACAGTTAAAGCTATGAACTATCTGTTACTGCCATTCTGTTTTCATGGGTAATTTTTACATTTCTTTACTGCTTGAATAAGCACTTTTATATCTAATAGGTTTGACTCTTCTTTTGAAAGTTGGAATTTTACTTTGGGTATCTTGTTGACATGGCCAGAAATCCTGAAATATGGTCATAGGTAGCATTTCTGATAATGTTTTTCCAAAAGTCTTAGGGTTGGTTTTTTGGTTTTTTTGGGTTTTTTTTGTAGTTTTGTAGTTTTACAAGTTGTAAGAGTAAGAAAACTGGAATTTTAGTTTAAATATTCTGTTTAAATTTTTAAAAAATGAAATTACATTTATTTTTGTGTGTGTGTTCATGTGTATACTCATGTGTGCAGGCATGAGACAGCATTCCTATGGAGGTTTGAGGATGCCCTCTGAGAGTCAGTTCTTTCCAGCTTGTAGGTCCAAGAATTGAAGTGATACCATCAGATTTAGTAGCAAGTGCCTTCATCCATTAAGTCACCTTAGTGGCCCATATTTAAATTTTAAAATAAATTAATAAAATTCATTTTTATAAACCAATCATGTATAGAATATAGGGCTTTCTTCATTTTAATTGAGGTCAAATTATCTGAGGATTTTCTAATAATAGAGACATAGAAATAGTATTCTCTCTCTGTTAAACACAGAGAGTTCTTGTAAGCTGCTTGTAAAACTTAATGGAAAAATCTTGAAAATGTTTGTCAAAATATTTTATAAATGTTTATGTTTGTGTAGGAACACACATACAAGTACATCATATATTTCTTCTAAGTAAGTACATACAACTACATTGTATAATCATTATATAAAATATATAAGATTTAAGAAATTGCCTATAGATATAGATTTTTGTGGATAAATACATATGTATAATTAGAAACAAGTTACTAACTTTTACTGGTGTCATAAATGCCATGCGGTAGTACTTGTACCAAATCCCACCCACCTAGCCACAGTTCCCTTTCTGTGATTTTCTAGCCAAACTTAATATTCTTCTCTCTATTGCTTCTGGCAGCACTCTGAGTGCTCTACACTCTTAGAACCAGCTCATAGGCAGCCTGCTCAGAGGTTTGCAGTTTTACTCTAAACTCTTAGTTTCTTGAGGTCTCACTACACTAGACTTTCCTTAGCCACTAATTTTGGTCTTAACTGCTTTGTTTTATACCACACTATTTATTCTTCTATCTATTGTACATTAATTTTGGATTGTAATTTTTTGTATAAACATTCACTTTGACTTTAAAGCCTTGGCAATAACCATTTAACACAGAGGTTAGTATGCAGTATCTCTTAGATGTAGTTGATGTTAACTTGTAAATTATTTGTAAAAATTAGTGGAAAAATTGCAACTTTGAAATGTTTGTCAAAATATTGTATATAAATATATATGTATGTGTGTAGGAATATAATATGTTTAAGTTTCAGTTGTAGCTTTGGCTTCATGGTGTCCATGACAGTCCTTAACTCATCTGCTGCTTCTGCCCTAAAGGACTGCTTCAGCATGTGCCCAGAATTCTTTTCTCCTTTTCTTGACTGCCCTAAGCTTTCTTCTTCCTTTTGGTCATCCTTACATATATCAGATTTTTTGTTTATTTGCTTTTTCTCAGCGATTTGTTATGTTTGGGATTATTTTTGTAACATTTTATTCTTCTGTGTGTTCTGGTTCTTATCCAATGTTTCCTTTGGCAACAACATGCAGAAAAATGATCGTAAGCCCCTTGTGAATGTCTACATCTGTGCATATTATTACACTATCATGTGGCATATTTATTTAATATAAATGCCACTATTCAATAAGGAATTACAGCTCTAGTTATAAATTCATATTTGAGAATATCAAAGTATTTTCTGATTTTTTTTAAATAGACATATGGCCTTTGTTTCATTTGACCTTTGTGGCAGTATATTCACAATACATATGGAACAAAAGAAGAGACATGATGGTTTACTTGAGATTTATCATTATTGCTGGTAGAAGTTGAGTGCCTTTTAAAAATAAAATGTTTAAATAACTGTAATTTTTACCCCCAAGTTTTTAGATAAGTCGGGATGTAACGATAATTTTTGTGTAAGATTTTAGGTATTTTTAAATGTGTTGTTTTGTTTCAGTTGGTTTTTCTTTCCACTTGTAACTTGGTAAACGAAGCTGTGAAGATTTTCATTCCAATTACAAATAGAATTATATTAAGTTTGAAAATTTAAGTTTAGTATGACGGGCTGGTTCTAATTGATCTGTGGCTAACTCTAAATTTCTATACTATTGGATGCGATATTAGATAACAAGAAAAATGTTTGTTTTATTGAATTTTTTTAAAAAATAGAAGCCAATTGATTTTTACTTCTTATTTAATATTAGAGTAAAATTAACAAGAAAAACTAAAGGCTATCTACTAGCCCATGAACAGACTAGACTAGTGCAAACATGCAATATATTGAATCTCTTGCTTAATGGTACAGTGCTCCTTGGAGTTTCTTATAAATGCATAAGAATATGCTATATAGTTCTTCACAAAAGGAAATAACAGCCCTTCCCTTTGAACATTTTAGGCAAGGCCATGTGAATCTTCCCCCACTGGAGTTCAAGCCAGCATTAATGTTGGAAACCTTCAGCATCAGCGCTGTTGTAATGGAAAAGTCAGTGTGCACTCCGCAAAACTCCACCAGTGCCCTTTCCTTTCATGACCTCAACAAGCGCTATTACAACACCTTCCATTGCAACTTCACTATTTCCTGCCAGTCAATAAGTCAGCATGTGGATATGGCTCTGGTCCGTCTTATCCATCAATTCAGTACAATGATAGATGACATCAAAGCAACTCAGACAGACATTAAACTTAGTAGATACACAGCTGGATCAGCTTCCCCTACGCCTACCTTCAAAACCAGAAAACATCGGGATTTCCGTTCATCTGACTTCAGCCGCAGTTCCAGAGGGAGTCTCAATGGTGGCAACAGAGTAAATAATGCCAAGAACAAACGGGCCAGCAATGAGAACAATAAAAAAGAATCCCGAAACAAAAACTCACTAGGAAGGTCTGAAAGAAGAACCTCAAAAGTATCTAGGAAAGGTTCAAAAGATGTAGTGGATCATATGACGATTCATATGGATGATTCAGATTCCATCACAGTTTCAGAGCAAAGTGAGCCTTCTGCTGAATGCTGGCAGAATATGTATAAATTGCTTAACTTCTATTCACTTATCTCAGATCCAACAGGGATATTGGAAAAGTCCTCAGAAACATTTGGACCCGCAGGTAACAAGCATTGTTATGATTTAAGATTTTCTGTTTAGGAATGCTAAAGAATACTGTTCGCCATATTAATGGTATAAATTATTAAAATGCAGAGAAATTGGTAGTCACCAAAGAGAAAATAGTCCTGACATTCAGATATTCTGTCAGCATACTTCCTCCTTGACCTTAACATAGATTGCTTTTAAAGGATTCAGATAGACTTAATTTCAAATATCTAGACTGATCATTTACTTCAGTAGGTATTAGAGAAGATGTTGAAAAATTAATTGAATCATCTACGAGGAAAAAGTCTAGTTTAGACTTTGAAACCAAGAAAGCTAGTACAGTATTTAGAATGTTCTTTGTGCAATGTTTTTTCAAATCTCAAACTATATATTTCCATTTACTAAAAAGGTGTTCGGAGTCCTACAGAGCCAACATGTAGAGTTGTGTTTGAGAATGAACAAGACAACAACAGCTTGACTAAAACACAGAGAAAACGTAGTCTGGTAACCTCTGAACCTCAGCATGTTACTTTAATTGTGTTTGGGATTGGCATGGTGAACCGTACACACCTAGAGGCAGATATTGGTGGTCTGACAATGGAATCAGAGCTGAAGAGGATCCATGGCAGTTTCACCCTTAAGGAAAAAATGAAAGGTATAACATTTTTCTAATACTGTAATGTTGCTTTGCTGAAAGAAATGTGTTTCTAATATTTGAAAATTCAAGAAAAATGAAAGTTGTACAATATTTGCTTTTCCTTATTGCCACTATGGAAATTTATAATCTAACATTCATTTTTAGTACCTTTCTTAAAAATTAAGAACTTCACAAAAATTCTATTACTGGACATAAAATTTCCCTAAAGTAATCAAAATGTGCCATTTATTTTTAAAATGGTCACAGAAAGTGTGATAGTTCATTAAATCTAGGAGAGCATCTTTTTGAATACACTCCATAACTTTATGTATCACAAAGAAAATAATACTATCAGATGAAATTGCTTCTAAAATATACCCCAGTTTCAGAAATTCCAGAATAAAATTAAATGGTTAAGTCGGTGGATAAAGCAGTATGGAATTCACTTTCATATCAGTGTTGTTTTCTTCATGGTTGTATTGTACAAGAAAAGGAACTTATGAATTAACATTTGTTTTTGTTAACTTTATGATTAACCAATATATAAAGTCTAAATTTTTCATTAAATACTCTTCTTTAGCTGTTTTGTTTCATACCCTAAGTATGAAACAGAAGTTAAGCACTGATTTTTACATGAAAATTTATGTGTGATTAAAGAAAATTATATAAAGAAATGAAAAACTATAAAATGCTGAGAAAAATACAAACACACAAATTCTCAAATACAAGGCAAAAGATGGCTATATTGAAGTAAATTTTTAACTTTAGTCGTTTTAAGACTACCAATTTTTTCTTCTTTTGTTTTAGTAAACAATTACATTGGTGCTTTTGATTAGAATCTGGGAAATGGACATTCACTTCTAAATGAATAGATTTAACATTTGCGAAGTTTAATAGGTTTTATCAATAGTCTTTAAACTATATTTCTTCTTTATTGTAGCAATTCTAATTCTACAAATCTAGAAAGAACAGAAAATGACTGATAGTAAAGAGCTGGTGGTTATTTTTATAGCCCCAAGACAGTTTAAGATTTACCCATTACAAGTTGTATCATGGGATTTATTTAAATAAAAATTCTAAAAGAGAAAAGCAGGCAAAATGACATACTTTATTTAGATTTACAAGTAATAAATATTAATTTCACAGGAGGTATATGGACCAAGAATAGTGGTTTATCTGGTTTTCTTTTTTTTTTCCTTTCAAAGTACATATGTGATATAGACCATTTAATTCCAGTAAATTATTTAATGCATGAAGTCATGTTAAAGCACATTTCTCCATATTTCTACTTTTTAGGTATACTCTGTATACATATAGGTATGCAAAATAGTAAGCTGAGGAAATTTTCTTAAGGTAGTCTGACAGTTGAGCACATTTATTATAATTTATAGTTATCATTTGTCATCAAATACATTGTAAATAAAGTAATTTTAATATCAGATATAATTATTTTCAGAAGTCAGATTACATTTTTTTCATATTTAAGATGTTTTGCATCAAAAGATGACCGAGACCTGTGCTACTGCTCACATTGGTGGGGTTAATATTGTACTGCTTGAAGGGATCACACCAAATATACAGTAAGTGTGCTTACTTTTACTGTTTTCTTTTATTCCTTGTTACAACTTATAAATAACTTGCAGTTCCTTGAATGAACTCATCCTATGTAAATTTTGAGGTTTATACCATGTTTCTAGATACAATTGGAAAAAACAATTGATTTTGTTACCCCTGCATACCCTAAATTCACCCCCTCTCATTTAAATAGATGCCTGATTTCCAGTATCTGGTGAGATTGGCTTATAAGAAAAATGATCATTGTACAAATTTCTATTTAACATATAGGTTGTTAATTTTCCTGTTATTTAAATAGTTAGCTAAAATTACAAAGAATAAAAACTCTCTTAATTTTAAGTTAAGTAATCATTATTCACCTAGACTTCAGATTTGTCATTTAGCATTTAAGAAAGGTAACAATAATGCCTTTGAAATCTGTTAGTATAAACTAAGCCTTTTTTTTTTAATCTGCCATTTTTTTATTTATTATTAGAGAGTTTCTTCATTTACATTTCAAGTGTTATCCAAAAGTCCCCTATATCCTCCCCCCCGCCCTGCTCCCCTACCCTCCCTCTCCTGCTTCTTGGCCCTGGCATTCCCCTGTACTGGGGCCTATAAACATTGCTAGACCAAGGGCCTTTCTTCCCGAATAATGGCCAACTAGGCCATCTTCTAATACATATACAGCTAGAGACATGAGCTCTGGGGGTTCTGATTAGTTCATATTGTTGTTCCATCTATAGGGTTGCATACCCCTACAACTCTTGGGTACTCTCTCTAGCTCCTACATTGGGGACCCTGTGTACTGCCCAATAGATGATTGTGAGCATCCACTTCTGCGTTTGTCAGGAACTGTCAAAGCTTCCCAGGAGACGGCTATATCAGGGTCCTTTCAGCAATGTCCTGCTGGTGTATGCAGTTAAAGAGACAGTATTGAGCCAGGTGTGGTAGCTCACTTGTAATTCCAGCACTTGGGAGATTGAAGCAAGACATTTGTCACAAATTAGAAGCCAGCTTTGACTGTATATTGCATCCCATGCTACCCTGGATTACAGAGTAAGAATCTGTCTAAACAAGGGAACAGTATCAACAACAAAAACCAAACTAAAAACAAAACCCATATACTGTATTTTAATTCTCTGTTCTTAATTTTTTTCCTGTAAGCTCTGTTCTTGGGTCTGTTCTGATTAGAATGATTCTCATGTTGATAGCGTTTACTCATGGTATGCATAGCATTTGTATAGAGGAATGCATTTAACCATATGACTTTATATCTTTGGTACTATTTGCCTTCATTTCTAATTTCTTTTCAATGGGCCAGTTTTGTGTTATAACTAGAAGTGTTTTAAAAGTTAAGGTCATATTTTGAGACTTAGTTCTTCTTTGATAGTATAATTAATGCTATGCTAATGTCCTGAAGCATAGTCCTCAGCCTAGATAACCACTAAATAGAAGATTTGACCCCTTCTTTAAAAATTATTATTAGACCAAACTACAGTTCTAATCACAATATTTTAGAAATCTACAAAAACCTGTCTTGGGCAATATTTCAATATTGATATTGATAAACAAGCCAGAGCCTGGTGGAGAGGAGATCTCAGACTTAACTCTTGCCCAAGTGGCTTAGGATTATTACCTAGAACCATCACTGATCATTTATTTCATAAGCACTTCCTAGGCACATCTTATCTTAAAAAAAAAAAGACCAGGAAATTCCCATGGTTAAACACATCTCTCTCATTCATTATGGACAAACAACAGGATGTATGAAACTCCTATTGTAGGCTCAGAACTGAAGATCTGTTCATTTATTTAATCCTCCTTGCAATTCTGTGAGCCCAGGTGATTTTTATCTCCGCTTTATGGAATAAAAGAAGTGAGATTTAGAAACATCAAAGTATTAGCATAAACTATTTTAAATGGTCCAGTCAGAAGATCCCCAGACTGCACTGCTTCTGTCTGTCTTGTTCCCCTGCAGCCACCCATCCCAGAAAGCAGCCTGCTGATTGTTCCACTGACTCAGCTTCCCTTAGATGTCCCAAGGGCTGACTCTCTTGTAGCTCCTTGTAGTCTGTTTTACCTCTTAAGAGAATGGCTTCAGTCTCCCAGCTTGTAGAACTTAACATTTATAAAATGAAGTTTTAAATAATGTAGAGTTGATATTTCTTATCTTTCCCCTTTATCAGCCTTTTTTGAAATATAAAAGTTACTCCATTGTTACTGTCAAAACTCATCGTCTTAAGATTTTTTGTTAACGTTATTTGGATTTATTCTTTAGCATTTCGAACTTCAATGAAAAGGAAATAGAATGCAGAAAGTAGTTTCAAAAAGTCATTTGAAAGAAAACATTAAGAGCTGGGCATTAGTAAGCTTCCTGACATGCAGTCCTATTGTAACTAACGTAACGTACCTGTGAATGCTGATTTGCTTCCTTTTTGTTTTCCTGCTTCTCTTGAATCTGCATCTGTAGATTGGAAGATTTTCCTACATCTCCTACAAGTACAGCCAAACAAGAATTTCTGTATGTCATATTCTTTTTCATGGCTTGTGATTAATACTGACTAGTATAGTATTTATATTATCATTGTGGGATGTGTATAGTTAGTTACCATCTCATGTTCTATTAGTCAAACTTAAGTGAGGGCTGTCTCTTACATAAGACAGACTTTGTTTTCTTGTGCTTCTGTGGGCATATTATTTGATATCATATTGGATTTTTCACTTGGTGAGTTTTTGTTAATTAAAAAGTAATTTTAAAAAACTAACAGTGCATCAGCATGTTTCAACTTTATAATTTTGGTTTAATGGGAAATTTGTTGTTTTATCTCTGGCTTTTACTATATGTGAGTTTGTGTTTAGAATATTTTAATTTTACCATTGCATATGTTTGCAGTTAGCTGTACTTGAGGAATATGTGTAGGTGCTCACCATGTGAGTCTGTCACCCACATCACATAAGCATTTAGTTTAGCATTAGTTATCTCTTTGGACATTTTTAAAGTAAATTTTAAATATATTGAATAAGTAGGTGATCTATATATTATGTTTTCTGCTAGTATAATCATCATATTTTATGAAATTTGTTTCATTATTTATAACAAGCCATAGATAAAACATTATTAGTTCAAAGCCATTTGTTGGGATTATGTTCTATTTCACTTCAATGACCAACTAAAAGTAATACAAATTTAATTTTATTACTGAAAAATAGCCTGTTTAACATTGTCTTTTTATGAACAGAAAAGCAAAACAACCACATTTTAATTCCACTCAGTACCTAGAAATATTTTTTTATTTATAAATAGTAATTTATATCTACTGAGTTCTCAGGGTATTTAACCAAAAAACAATCAGTATAAACTTTAGAGAGAATTGTTTTAGTGGCCAATGATCAAAATTTTTTATGGGCTTGAATATTATGTACTAGAAAGGCCCTGGGAAGGCAACAATGGAAAACTAACAGGTGGTCTTTGTTGTGATACCATCACATTCAGCCACCCTGTTCCATTCCTAGGTTTTCTGTTAAGAGAGACAGTCATGTATAATACAATTGCCAAGTGGGAAAGAAATCTGTCTTTTTTCATTGACTAAATAGCATAAAGTCATTCAGCATATTCCACATTTCTATTGTAGAAAATTTCAAGCAAACTGATTTGAGATAGCCAGCACAAAACAAGTTATGTAAATTAAACTTTTCCACCTTCCTCCCTCTTTTAAGTTTGGAGCCAGTTCAAGGCAGGAAGGCTAAGGTAGGGCCAGGGGTATAGAGATGAAGGTAATGCTTCTAGATTTGTATAAGACTGATAAGGTTATTCCAGATGAATTGGCAAATTGCCCTTTCTAACTCAGTGAAGAATTGAGTTGGAATTTTGATGGGGATTGCATTGAACCTGTAGACTGCTTTTGGCAAGATAGCTATTTTCACTATATTAATTTTCTCTGGAAGATGACTAAAATTTGCAGCATGCTTGGTATGCCCACTATGTGTTAAAAATTCATGGCAGATGTCCATAAAGACAGGCTGAAGGTTCACAGACCGTGCAGTTTACAGAGTTCTTCCAGATTTACTGTACTTTACAACACTGGTACCTATTCCCACATCTTTTTTCCTGTGCTCAAAGCAGCAGGGCCTTTATAAAGTAGACCCATGCCTTCAATTTCAATAATTTGTTTTCTTTAATGCCATTTTAGAAGTACATAAATGGATCCTTTTTTTTTTTTTTTGTATGCAGTTTGTCCCTCTTTAGATCCCAAAACTAAAATGGAGGGGAAAAAGTATTGAGCGAGAAAAAAAATCAAAGTGAAAAATTTTTTTGCATGTGCATACATAACAGTTGCTAATGGTTGTGCTTTTACTTAATATTCATATATTCTAAAGAAATATTAGACTTTTCAATGCAGTATAAAATGAGTATATCTTAATATCTTTTAGAATAACTTTTCAGACTATGTTTTGACACATGAGTGCTCTCCTCCTAAACTCATTGAGTAAGACTATCTTATGTTCTTGGTATTTTTCCAAAAATTTTTCTTTGCCTCTGTTTTAATAGTCTTCCTCCTCTGTTTCTAGAACTGTGGTCAAGTGTAGTATAGCCAAGTCCCAAGCCCTCTACAGTGCCCAGAGAGGGCTGAAGACAAACAACGCTGCAGTGTTCAAAGTAGGAGCTATCAGCATCAACATTCCTCAGCACCCTGCCACTTTACACAGCATGATGGTCCGCAGTTCTCACCAGCTGTCCAAGCAGATCTCAGACCTTATTAGACAGCCTTCCACAGCGTGAGCTATTTATTTTTTATAGCCTGTGACTATACAGTAAAATCTCTTTTATTTTTGCTGTTAACAAAGGTTTGATGAGCAGTTCCTGTGAACATTGAGTATCACAGTAATGGAGCTGGTAGAGAATATTCAAATGACATCTTGGGAGAATCATAGTGTGTATCATTAAAGTATTATATTACAGTGGCCAATAAAGTATTAATTACATCACATTGTCCAATACTAAATATGAAATGTAAACAGCAAGTTTAAGAAAGAGATTCTAGAGATTTATTGGCATCACAATAAATTCTAATAAAAAGAAAATTAATGAATTCTAGAACTTTCAGTCATTGTTTAAATTTAAGAAATTGCAACAGTCATTTATAGTTTGAATAGTTTTTCATATTCCTTTATTGTGAAATTACTATATATTTTTTAAGACAGTCTACATGCTAGATAGCATTTTAAAGGGCAGTAAATCAGACCTTTCATGGTAACCTTATTCCCTGTGCATGTTCCACTATTCATAGCATATGCTTTTCTGACCTCTGTGTGTGTGTGTGTGTGTGTGTGTGTGTGTGTGTGTGTGTGTACCGTGCATGTGTACATGCTTACTTTTTCACATCCTATAAAGTGATGAAATAGTGTCTTCATGTCTCAGAAACCAGTGCCTATTTTTCCATAGTTGTTTTATCCAGGTTTTTAGTTCTTGTGTGATAAATTATGGCTCAAGTTATTACTCTGTCTGCTTTTCTAGATCATCATTATTTGTTAGCTGTTTTTCACTGAGAAATCTAGTAATTTTATCAATAAAGTAGTAGTTTCTAATAGTTTTATGGGGTGTATGTGCTTTGTTTTATAGCCCACAGCCTATGAAAGAAGATATTGCAACCCCACTGCCTTCTGAAAAAACCCCAACAAGTGTTAATCAAACTCCTATTGAAACAAATGAATTTCCTCAACTCCCAGAAGGCTTAGAGAAGAAGCCTATTGTTCTCAAGTTCAGCGCTATGTTAGATGGCATAGCCATTGGAGCAGCACTCTTACCATCACTGAAGGCAGAGTACAAGATGGGGAGAATGAGAAGCCATGGGATGACAGGTAACATGGAACTTTAAGTTCACCCATGTAAAATTACCCTCCCAACACCTTCCATCCTTTTTCTCCATTTATAAAATAGTTTACTCTTCTTTATTGGTTTTTCCTTGTCTTAATTCCAGTTTTTAAGGTGTAGTAATAATTTTATTAATGATCTTAATTATTAAAATTTTATTTAATTATTACAAAATTAATGATAACTGCTTAGGTTTTTCATAGATTTCCTTTGTCATATTTACAAAAGGGATTGTTTTCTTACTCTGCTGTGAAATTTCTGTAAAAAATAATTGGTGACTAAATACAAATACTTTATTCTATATCTGTTGAAATAAAAACGTCTTTCTCTTTTTTGTTTTAACATGGTAAATTACATTAATTTTTAAAGCACTAATAAACCTACTCAAATACAATGTTGTATTAAGGATATATGTATTACAACTCTTTACATTCAGAGTTTGTTTATTAAAATAGTTTTCTGAACATTTCAATCTTTATATTACCAGAAATAGAAACAAGGTAAATTGAGCTTTTGGATTTGGCAAAGTAAGAAAACATGGACTTTCATGTATCAGAGCCCAGTTCTAAAAATACACTGGCTAATATGGTCATTTTGAAGTCTACTGGAATCCATAGGCTTATGGAGAGAGCAGGCCAGATCGGCACTTTCAAGGTGAAAAAGTAGAATATCTAAGAGTGGACACCTTGTTGAGTAGCCAAACAAGAACCCAGAATTCTGTAAATGAAGAAAAAGGACAGAGCCAGTAAAAGAGTGGCACATTCATGAATGCCAATGAGTGGTAACTGAGGCCTTGGATTGCCTTGATCTGGTTGTTTTTATTTAGTGATACTGGCAAAAGAGGTAGTAGGAGAAGACCCTAGCTCCTGCAGTTTCCAGAAGCTAGCCAGAGATAGACTTGACTGTAACAGGTGTAAGAGGAGCTCAGTGTAGTCAGGACCTTTGTGGCATCTCAGAGGCATGGTGGTTGGAGTGCAGCAATTTTCAGTTTATGAGAGGAACTTGGGTGTGTATACATTACCTACGTCTTGAGCAGTAATATAGTTGATGACAATCTTCTGCCAATTCATCATACCCTCAATAGCTGAACAACATCAGCAAGATAATGAAACTTACTCTACATTAATATTTCCTTGAACAACCCTTTGCCAGATAGAGGGCTTAAAAAATAAACACATTAAATTAAACTGTAACATATTACTTGGTCTCTTAATAGTTAAGGTTAAAGGAATGTGTGTTTAATGTTTCAGAATTTGGGACTTGTTTTTAGCTTGAGTTGCTTTATCTTGTTGTAGTATAAGCTTCTCTACATAAAGGGCAGTGAGTGTGTCTTTCTGTTCTTCCTTCTGTAATCTGTAAGTGTCTCTGTATCTGACACAATGTTGATACCCAGTAGGCATCATAAATACTGCTGGCTTAATAGTACTTGCTGACTAATTCTTTGTATTAAGTGTACTTGTTTAAAGATAGAGAGTAACTCATATGTAATTTTTAAGTATTACCTCTATATATATCAACATAAACTGGGATGACAAAAATGTTTTTTCTTAGACATCATTTCTGTAAAAGTTTATTCTGTTCAGCTATAATGTTCCTTACTTCTTTCAGGTGCACAGACAAGGTTTACATTTGAATTACCAAATCACAGATTACGTTTTACTTCAAAAGTTTCTGCGACAGATATGTCAACTATCCCTCCTTCTGCAAGTCTTAACCTTCCGCCTGTTACCATGTCAGGGAAATACATTATGGAAGAACATGATAGTTACTCAGATCAAGTGTGGAGTATAGATGAACTGCCTTCTAAACAAGGGTACTATTTACAAGGGAATTATCTACGTTGTGTGGCAGAAGTAAGTTTACTTTCAAATTACTTTTTGCAGTTTATAAGTTTTCAAGATTTAGATACCAAACTACATAATGGTCCAAACTTTGAAGATTAAATGTTAAATTATTTGTTCCTACAGAAGGCTAATCTACTGCATTTCAAGAGAAAGAATGTGTGTCTGTCTCTGACTACATCTCTTCTCTGTCTTTTATTGAAACATGCTTTTTGAAACAATATACTAATCATCTACTAATTTTTATCTTATATGTTAAATTTCAAGGTCATTTTGGCAATTATTTTTATGGTTTACTTTATAAAAAGAAAATAAAAGCCAACAGCAAGAGCTTTACATATTTACTTCTGTAGTCCTTAATTAACTTTGAGATAAACGTAGTACTCTCTTTAAAGTGTATGTGTGTGTATGGGAGGGGGTGATTTTTAATAAGGTTATATTGAATTAAAAAAAACTACTAGTCATTATTTAAAGGTCACATGGAAAGGTAAAATAAATTAACAGACTCATTTATTATTTAAGATAATGCTAAAATCTGGCACTCCTGACTGCCACATTATTTTCACTTCTGTGTATAACTGTCAGAAGCTTAAAAAGCATGATACACCTGTTTCATTTGGTTTGAAAATACATAAGAAAGCTCTTTGAGTTTTTGATAGAAATACTGTAATTGGAGGAGACACATTTAAGTCTATACCTTTTTCAGATTGGGCTTGCTTTAGTACCTAAGAGTTATAAATTCTTTTTGTTTTTAATTTTGTTTAAGTGTGAATGTGTGTGTCCCTGATGTGTGGTTGAAGGTGAGATGTCACGGTACACATAGGGAAATCAGATGACACCCTTGTGGAGCTTGTTCTTTGCTTCTACTTTTACCTAGGTTTTTGTAGGGACAAAACTCAAGAATCTAGGTTTGCATAGTAAGCTTTGTCCAGCAGTCCACCTAGCCAGGCCAGGAGTTGAGATTTCTGTATGTAAATATACCCAAAGTACACAGGCTTTTAAGACTCCTAAGATTAAATTAGGAAAGTATATATTCCATGTATGCTTTCCACATATAAAAATAAGTGGCCCAAACTAGTTAAGCAATATTGTTAATAATGCTTCAATTCAAAGAAAGTAAATCTAAAGCAATGTATGGTGTAATTCCATATTAATGTCAGATACTAAAAAGGAAGAGTTATACCAAAAGGAAAGGAAAATAACAAATTAATTTCAAAGCATTTAAAGTTGTACCTTATATCAAAATTGCCTATTTTGAAATGGGCCTAAAATAGACACACTGAAACTCATTTTTGTCCTATTTGTACTTTCCTATGCAAGTTAAAAGGAGGGACAACTCAGTGGTTAAGAACATGTACTGGTCTCCCAGAGGGAGTGACCATTCACTCACTCATAAATAAGTTCAGCTCCCAGCAACCATATCAAGGCGGCTCACCACCAGTCCCATAGGAATGTTATACTTCTGGTCTCAGCAGGTATCTGCGTTCATGTGTACTATACCACATACAGACAAGACACATAATTAAAAATAATAAAGATATTTTAAGTGCCTCCTGATACACTTAAGTTTTTTATGATTTTTCATCAAAATGACAAATGTATTTGCTCTACTAATTTTTGATCAAAATATGAACCATATCACAATGATAGAAGTATTTGCTTTAATCATAGAGTGTTTGAATCTTTGTTTTCTGTAATGGTCACTTAATTAGAAGCTGCTTTCTACTTCATCTGTTTATTGACTTATTCTTGTCAGAAACTAGTACTATTGTACTAATCACGACACACATGTTCCATATAATGAGATTGGACTCTCATATAATCCTGAGACCTAGAGTGTGCTGTTTGTGGTTTTTGTTTTTAGTCACTATATTTTTAGTTAATACAATAAGAAATAGTCGTTGGAATCGAATACTTTTTTGTGTATGTGTTAAAAAGTTAAGTTTATTGAATAGTTGCATATTAATTAAAACAGGCTTTTTGTTAATATGCTGTAACACCATTCTTTGTGGGGTTTTGCTTTGTTTGTTTTTTTTGTTTGTTTGTTTTTTCCTTTTTTTTTTATTAGATATTTTCTTTACATTTCAAATGTTATCCCCTTTCCTAGTTTCCCCTCTGAAAATCCTCTACCCCTTCCTCCTTCCCCCCTACCGCCTCCACTCCCCAACCCACCCACTCCCACTTCCTGGCCCTGGCATTCCACTATACTGGGGCATAGAGCCTTCACAGGACGTAGTGCCTCTCCTCCCATTGATGGCCGACTAGGTTATCCTCTGCTACATAAGCAGCTAGAGCCATTAGTCCCACCATGTGTTTTTTTGATTGGTGGTTTAGGACCAGGGAGCTCTGGGGGTACTGGTTAGTTCATATTGTTGTTCCTCCTATGGGGCTGCAAACCCCTTCAACTCCTTGGGTACTTTCTCTATCTCCTTCATTGGGGACCCTGTGCTCCATCCAGTGGATAGCTGTGAGCATCCACTTCTGTATTTGTCAGGCACTGGCAGAGCCTCTCAGGAAACAGCTTTATAAAAATACTTTTAAGCCCATTTTCAGTGCATTGTTCTTATATAATATGTAGATAATTATCTCCTTTTCCCAAAGTTTTGGATGCTTGGCTTTACAGAAAAGCAGAGCTAACATACTCAACAGCACAATCTCATAGTCTGATTTTGTTTGGCAGGTTGGTTCCTTTGAACATAATCTCACAACAGATCTTCTAAACCACTTGGTGTTTGTACAGAAAGTGTTCATGAAGGAAGTGAATGAAGTAATACAGAAGGTGTCTGGTAAGGCTGTCTGGGACTAGGAATGCAAGTTTCTATTCTTATTTGTCATATGGTGTTTCATGATCTAAAATAAGATGTAAGTGACATAAAAATTATATTGATAACTAGTGTGTGTGAGAGACAGAGAAAGGTGTGTGTGTGTGTGTGTGTGTGTGTGTGTGAGAGAGAGAGAGAGAGAGAGAGAGAGAGAGAGAAAGAGAGAGAGAGAGAGAGAAATGAACACTCAGAAAGCAAAAGAGATTATCAGCTACTTTCTTTTATTTTCTTTATCTTATTCCCTTAAGCTGGGGTCTCTCATTGAACCTGGAACTCATCAGTTGTTGTTTATTTCAAGAAAGAAAACCTGTTGCTTTGGCAGATTGGAGAAGTGGGGGCAGTTCTCTGTAAGAATCAAAGCCCACCGTTCAGTAACAAACTGGGAGTGGTTATAGGGCAGACAGGGAGGGAAGCAGGGAAAGAGGATGAAGTTTCCTTTTTGGCCAGAGATGGGCTTTTTCTAGGAGTGACCAAAGAAATGGTGAGTAGGAAATGAAAGAATGCAAGTGGTAGCTGGACAGCTCTCATGGACAGCTTTGAGGTGTGCAGAGCGTCCGTATGTACCAGGAATCTAGTTTGGGTTCAAAATGACCATGATTAACATTCTTGACTTTTGTTTCCTTGGGTAGATGTTGTTCATGTAATTCTCTGCTGTCAAGATCAACATTCCCATCACAATTTGTGGGCAGTTTCTGGTATTGAAAACTTTGGAGGAAGATGTTTTTAGGGTTGAGTTCTTCCCCAGAGGCTTCCAAGCCTGCTAATAATACTTATCTGTCTAACATTCTCTCCTCATGAGTGGAAACCCTGAAACCATTTAGAATATGGATGTTGAATCAGTCTGGCTGCTTCCAACAAGCACTGGGAGATTAGAGTGGAAATAGAGGGGAATTAGAGAGACTCTTGATGACTTTCAAACATGGGAGAACAGTCAAAGGGACCATGAGCTGGATCATCTCAGAACTGTCTGAATAGAGATCAACTGTAAATGAGTATAGACAAAATTAAGACAATGACTGAATACACAATGTCTAGAGAAGAGCATTTACAACTAAGATTATAGTAGATTTAACAGGGTTTTACTGCAGAGATCCATCTGTAAAGCTGTTCACCAATGAGTTGGCAGTCTTTGGCATGTTTTTACTCTTTACTTTGTAGAGCTTGTAAAGCAAAGGAGACATATGCAAAATTATCAAGTATACATACAGAAAAAGTATTTATGTGATTTGGAAAAATATGAGTCCTTTCATTTGATTAAGAACCTTAATTTGATTAAGTCCATTGTTTTATTATATTATTACCAATTGTTTTAACTTTGGTTAGATTTTTCTGCTGTGTCCTTAAGACTTTGCAGGTGGCCAGAATTAATCACTTAACTCTTACTTCAATTAATTCAGGCATTTATGGTCTGATCCTCAAGGATTACTTGGGCTCAGGAGGACCTCTGGTCAATTGTTCCATCTATATGAGAATAAGCCAAAGGCCTTGCTGGACACACAACTTCACCTGGAAACATGGAGGAAAATTTCCCTCTGTACTGATCTTCCTCTTTGTAGAGTGGATATTATAGTCTAAGTGGTAGGGTCTTCATGGCCTCTTTAAAAAACAGGTGACTCACCAGAGCTGCAATAGGAGTTGATTTTGGAAGGCAAAAGACAAACTGCACCTTTTAACCCTCTGTCCACATTAGTATAGGCCCCCTAGTTAGCACCTGTTTAGTATTTTAACTACTATGTAATAAAGTTTGGGCAAAGACTAAGCACTTTTAAATAAACCTTGATTAGATGCACATTTTGTCCTTTTAAGTCAGTGCTTGTATAACTAAGAACAGATAAATAAGACAACAATAATTTGAGTAGAGGTGTAATATCAATGTTTTGTACTTTGACCTTAGAAATTTATATTATATATGTGATGCACATGTATAGGCATTTAGATACTTCTGCATATCTTAGAGCTTTCATGACTTATGTTTTCCGGAAAGAATTCCTGTTCTCATCTTTTACATGAATGCTGCAGGTCTAAGCACAGTCCTTCTATTTCCATAGCAAGCATTCTTACTGATTGAGCCATCTCCCAAGTCCTGGATAAATACTTATGCCCATTCATCTTTCTTTATGTTTTTCTCCTTTTTCATTAATTTTTGTTAATTTTATAGGTTATTCTGGAAAGTAAAAACCATGCCAGGAAGTTTGGTAAGGTAGAGCAGGTTGAGACCAGAGATTTGGTAGGTACAAACCTGAGACTTAGGCAATTCCCCTAACCTGGAACACATGCCATGCTCCTCACATAAAAGAAACATATCCTATATGGTCAGGTAGGCCCAGAGTTCTCCATGCTAATGAGGTACTTAGAGGCCCAGAGGGCTTAGCCAATAAGCTTCACCTCCAGACATTCTTCCCTGTAAAAGGTCTACCCTGAGAAATAGGTATGGCATGCTATACATCCATTTCCACCATAAACAATCAGTAAACTGTTTAGAACCATGCACTCTCTCTTTCATCAAGATCCACCATGGGGAGCCATGAAGAAGGTCTTTGCCTACATAGCTGCAGCTTAATTCTCCCATAGAAGGCCTCTCTGCACTCCTAGCCACAACTGCCACCAAGCCTTCCTCCACCAAGCTAAGAACAATCACTGCTGGGGCAAGGCAGTGCTCCCCTTTACCCCCAGCCTTCCTGGGCTAAATGCTGTCCCAAGCCCATGGGCTCCCAACTCTATTCTCAGCTCTTCAGAGATTCCCAGTTGTGCCTGGTTGTCTTAAGAGTCAGAAAACCCCACAGCCCTGACCTCATCACAGAGCCAGGAACCCCCAGACCAGCTCCAGCTTTCCCACATCTCAGACTGTGCCACTTTCCCACCCCCAGAGCATTGTCTTGGCACTTCCCTACAATCAGGCACCCGCCCAGCAGTGGCATGGAATAAGCACAGTCCATCTCCAGGTTCTGCTTCCCCAAGACGGGGGTAGATGCACACTGACACTGCCCACTCTCCCATTTCTTCTCTGTGTCTTGCTGTCTTATGACATGCATTTCATTACCTCTACCACCCCTCACCCCGTACTTAAGAATTCTTCTTCCTCCACCACAGTTCCCCTTCATAGTTTATCTTGCCTTCATAGAGAAATTACCGTTTATCCATTATTTAACAAAGAATACCAAATATTCTGTAAAGTAGACCTCTATAATTCTTACTTGGTCACACATGCACTATGTTGGTCATACCATAAGATTACAGGAGCAGTTCCCAACATTCCTAGTGCTGCAGTCCTTTAATACAGTTCCTGATGTTGTGGTGAGCCCCAATCATAAAATTATTTTCACTGTTACTTCATAGCTGTGGTTTTGCTACTGTGATGCATCATAAAGTGTCTGTTATACAGGATATCTACTATGCAACCCTTGTAAGTGAGTCAATCATTCAACACCCTTCCACAATGGGGTCTCAACCCACAAGTTGAGAACCACAGCTCTAGCATCATCGAGAATGTACTCTTGACTACAGTGGCATGTCAGAAACTAAGACCTTTACTGACTTAAACATTTTCATTACCAGTATTTTAAAAATACTTCTCAAAGTGTAAGTAACTATGCCATGTGATTTTTTTTCAGTAGTGCATGATATACTTTTGTGTTTCTAAGTAGGAATTATCTCTATATAAATTATCTTTATAAACTGTGTTTCTATATAAGAGCTCTGATATAAAAACATTTAAGTAGTATTTATGAGATAGAAAATATGTGACTCCAAGTTAGATGATGAAGTTACAAAGAAACATGGAAATAACCAAACTTATACCTTCATTAGGATGGTGGTTTATGCATGCATGTGCATGCACGCTCTCTCTCTCTCACACACACACATACACAAAGTATTAAAATTATTAAGAAGAAAGGATACACTTTGTGAATACTTTATCATTGAGGATGTTATTGTCTTAAAGTAGGACTTAAATGCATTCTACTTTTTGATCATAGAGCCATTACAAAAGACAGAGACAATATGGGGGGAAAACATCAAAAAGAGAAAAATTTTTTAATTTGCTATGATTGGCGTAACAATTGTGGGAGCCTAAAGAAAGTATAAACACTTGCCATGGCTGTTGTGAGGAAGGTGGTATAGACATGAGTAAAGATGTTGGGTTGGATCATGGAATAGCACAGGTGCCCTTGACAGTTCAGAAAAACCCTGACAACCCACTAAGATGCTGCTTCTCCCAAGAAACTCAATTTAATTTGGGACATAAGTATGGGGATAAGTGAAAATTATACCAGAAATGGATATTTTTAACACATCACATTGGAAAGACCAAGCTTTTATAAGAGTACATCAAAAATTGATAAATGAGAGCGAATAAGAATAAGGACTGGAGAGATGGTACAGCAGTTAAGAGCACTGACTGCCCTTTCAGAGGTCCTGAGTTCAATTCCCAGCAACCACATGGTGGCTCACACCCATCTGTAATGATCCAATGCCCTCTTTTGGTGTGTCCTGAGACAGCTACAGTCTGAAGATGAGCTACAGTGTACTCATATACATAAAATATTTTTCAAAAAAAGAATAAGTAATTATGCTAATGTGTGTAGACTAAGTTGTGTATATGGCATATTGCATGCACTCAGTAATTCATTCTCCTTGGTACTAGGGTCTGCACAGTTATCTGCTTAGTTGAGAATGTAGCAAGTAAAAAAGAAAAGAATATGGATGGAGGGCCAGAGTTGCTTTAGAAAAGGTAATCCAGAGAATGGTAATATCAAGAGAGCTATGGCTTAGAATTCAAATGAAAAAAACAGTAATGGTGACTTAACATTTTAGAAATTGCACTGAAATGTAATGTAAACATCCTCTGTTGGAATGAATTAGCATGAGACTTCCAACTGTGATAGCAGAAAAGGCCTTACTTGAAGGGACTTAAGCTATCTAAGAAATATTAGTAATTTATGTCACTTGAAACTTTGGTGGTAGCTGGATGATACAGACAGGAAGAAAGATGGAGTAGTTGATACCTGGCTGCAGAAAAGGTAATCACTAATTAAGATTGGTTAAGAAGCTTATTGTGGGTTTCAGATATGAGGTAGAAATATTAGGACCTGCTGATGAACAGAAGAAGGGAGAGTAATGTTGTAATTGTTGAGAGAGGAAAAGTGCAAGCGTGCAAGTAGGCACTCAGATTTCCAGGATGCATCTCATCTGTGCTGGCTTACAGGAGGGTCTGCTCAGCTGCTACTCACAAGTCCTAAGGATTGGGGTTCTGTCTCATCATACTACTGTTCCTTTTTTTCTCTCTCAAACTGAAGATTGATTTATCATTAAAGAAAAATGTTTTACTGGAGGTTTTCTTTTTAATGCACAAAATATAGTCAGAATTTTTCTTGATAAAGAAGCTGTTCTAGTCTTTCAGTGTTTAACCTTTTCTAGGTGGGGAACAGCCTATTCCTCTTTGGAATGAACATGACGGAACAACAGATGGAGATAAGCCAAAAATTCTCCTCTATTCCCTGAACTTACAGTTTAAGGTAAATTTCCATAACACTGATGCTTTTAGGACCAGCTTTCTAATTAATTAGTATATATTTTATGTGGAAAAATTGCATGATTCATAATTGCAAAATAGTGAAAATAAACTGTATTCTGCTTACTCAGGGAAAGCTTTAATGTCTGAATCTTCTATCAGTGCTTCTTTTTTCTCCTTTTCTTTTTCATATTTAGACTGCTGGGCTTTGAGCCCAGGGCATTACAAATTGACAGCAAGCCCTCACTGAGCTACATCCTTAGGCCTCAGTGTTTTAAGGGCAGGCATCAGGCTTCCTACCTTCTTTCCTCCTTTTTTACTTCTTTCCTTTCTTCTTTTCCTTTCTTTTCTTTTCTCTTCTCTTCTCTTCTCTTCTCTTTTCTTTTCTTTTCTTTTCTTTTCTTTTCTTTTCTTTTCTTTTCTTTTCTTTTCTTTTAAGACTGAATCTCAAGTACCCAAGGAGCTGAAGGGGTCTTCAACCCTATAGGTGGAAGAATAACCATGAACTAACTAGTACCCCCTGGGCTCGTGTCTCTAGCTGCATATATAGAAGATGATGGCCTAGTTGGCCATCAGTGGGAAGAGAGGCCCCTTGGTTATGCAGACTTTATATGCCCCAATACAGGGGAACGCCGGGGCCAAGGGGTGGGAGTGGGTGGGTAGGGGAGCAGGGCCGGGAGGGGGGAGGATATAGGGAACTTTCTGGATAACACTTGAAATGTAAATGAAGAAAATATCTAATAAAAGTTGAAAAAAAAAAAAAAAAGACTGAATCTCAACTATGCAGTCCTAACTGGCTTTCTGGAACTCACTATATAAACTAGGCTAGTCTTGAACTCAGAGATCCAATTACCTCTGTCTCTCCAGTGCTGTGATTAAAGGAATGCACACCACCATGCCCGGTCCTTCTATGACAACTACTGCTACAGTAATAGTAAAAGTGATAATAATAACAACAACAATAATAATAACATCAACAACAACAATATTATTATTATTAGCATGTAATTTGAAAAACTTCTATATCTTTCTATACCAGATTATTGAGATCAGCTTTATCTTCTGAAAGCAGTACTATATAATTTAAATAGTTTGTTTGGCTATGTTCCAGTAAACACTTGATATTTCTAATTACTTCTTTTATAATTTACTCTGCAAGAACATTTTGAATATCTGTTCAATTAATAATAGTATTTTAGGGAGGCTATGGTAGAATGGTTGCCCATGTATACAATTACCTGAATGAAGCAAAGCTATGGGTTCTTCCTTGCTGCCAAAGGTGGAGGAGCAGGGCATGGCCAAGGAGAAAAAGAAAGAGCAGTAATACTTTAAATCTTAATCATCTCCTGTAAAAAAGTAAAAATGCTAAAATGAAATATATTAACTATAGCATCCTAGTTAAACTGATTTAAAGAATTTTTGCCTTAGATATCTTATATATGCTATAAACATGACTTATCATATTTCAAAAGGTTGCATTTCAGTGAGTATATTGGTTCATTTTCTTATTTTCCTCATAACATGTAATCTGCTAGGGTATTCAAGTAACAGCCACCACACCTTCAATGAGAGCTGTGAGATTTGAAACTGGATTGATTGAATTGGAACTTTCAAACCGACTTCAAACCAAAGCTTCACCAGGAAGCAGCAGCTATCTGAAATTATTTGGTAAATGCCAAGTGGACTTAAATCTGGCATTAGGGCAAATTGTCAAACATCAGGTTTGTACAGATTATAATTGTATTGGCACTATTGTCTGTAAATTAATTTATGTGTTAGAATTTTAGAAATATTTTAAGTTCCTAAAATTTGTATTGTAAATTCTGATGAAAACTTACTTAGGCCTTTACAGTTTACTTTGCCATTTATTGCCACTTTTGACTATATACTCCCTATTACAAGTTTGTACAAGAGCAGTCTCATGAGACTTTGTCCAGAATCTGTAGAAACATTTGCTTGTAATTTTTCAGTTTTTTAAGCATTATTTTTATCACATTGTCTTATGCTTTTATTAGTGAATATGTAAAGTGTTAAGTTTACACCTTCCCTATAGAATGTTTGAAATTTTCAAATGTAAAGTTTTAAGAAAAAGATAGCAACTAGTGTAGTTCCCTAATCAAGTTTTACTGTTTATCAGAGATACTTTTTGTTGTTTTAATTTAATATTGCTAAGTATGTCTTTTTAATGCCCCACCTAATTTTGATTTGAAGAGTCATTTTTAATTGCCAGTTATAGCTTTAAAGAATCAATGGATATATTAACTATTTCAAATTCTTACTAGAATTAGAAAAATGAATTTTTTTTCAAATGGAAACCTATTTTGAGAGAAATCTTATTAATTTCAAACACTTAATATATCACTAGGCTTACCTGTGCTGGGTAATTGTGCTTGATAGCTTTATTACAGAGCTACAGCCCAGATGCAAGTTTACCTTTTACATAGTTCTTCATACTTTATATTAATTTTAAGTATTTATGTTACAAAATATAAAGAATCTACCATTTAATGGCTAAATTTGGAAAGTATACTGTAGGTCTTTTGGAGAACAATGGCATATAATGTTTAAATTATTTTGGTAAAATTTTCCATTGTTTGATTTTGTTAAGTTTTGAATTTTATTTTAGGTTTATGAAGAAGCTGGTTCTGATTTTCATCAAGTTGCCTATTTTAAAACTAGAATTGGACTAAGGAATGCCCTTCGAGAGGAAATCAGTGGCTCTTCAGATAGGGAAGCTGTGCTGATTACTCTGAATAGACCCATTGTTTATGCACAACCTGTGGCCTTTGATAGAGGTAAGTTTTGTATCAGCCATGACTGTCTTCTAGGCAGTAGGCATGCTCAGTATGTATATGTATGTATAAGGGTGTGTGTGTGTGTGTGTGTGTGTGTGTGTGTGTGTGTGTGTNTATATATATATATATATATATATATATATATCATAGCTTTCCAGTGCAGATACCTGATAGCTAATTGCCCCCCAAATCTGAAATGTGAGCAGAGCACCTAAGACAAGTCTTGCTAACTACAGCTTTTAAAGTCATTACATATTTTACAATTATGAGGATTATTTTATTCCAAGTTCTAATCTTAAATGCTAAGTTTTTTGGTTGGGTTATCTACCTGTTTGTATTTTCAACATACGTTGATTCATTTATTCTGAAAATGTTTACTCTGTGCTGGCTAAAAGTGAGATACAGTGTATAACATGATCAGGATTCCTGCCCCCAAGAAATGTAGTCTGCTGAAAAAAGAGTTCAAATAATGTTTACTCTGTGCTGGCTAAAAGTGAGATACAATGTATAACATGATCAGGATTCCTGTCCCCAAGAAATGTAGTCTGCCGAAAAAAAGAGTTCAAATACGCTTGTAAATGAGTCAAAAGTCTTTTTTCCTAGATCTGAAAGAATGTGTATCTTCCTTTGCTCTTTAGAGGAGAAACAAATTCTTCAGTTTCAACTTAGAATGTAGAGTTTACCAGGGAGCTAAGCACATGAGATCAACTGTTACTCACTTTCTTATCCTAGGGCTAGACCAGTCCTAGCATACAGTACTACATACAAACATTTGCTAACTGAGAGAAATGAGTGTTTGTGAGCACAGTTGTCTAAGAGAAGATAGCAACAGCTTTCAGAAAAGAGTGGGAAAGAAGGCTGACTGGATGGACAAACGAATGTTTAAATTATTTTTCGGAGGCAGTAAGGAGATGCTATTGAATCTGTGTAAAATTTCAGTTCTCAGTGGTCTTAGATTCACCATTAAATACTTCGCTTTTGGCAATGTTGCCATAGCTGCTTTTTGGTTTTTTTCTCTGAGCACTTTGCTCATGCATCTCCTATTTCACCAACCTTCCCTTATCCTTCACCATGTCTTAAAACACTCTCACCTGGTGTGTGGCACCATTCTTGATTTTTCTCTTCTAGTGGCTCTCCATTTTCACCTTCTTAGACTTTCATACTGTCTTGAGATGAAGATTTTTCTTTGCATGTTTTTCTTACTAACAAACTCAAATGACTTTGACCATTTCAAATCACATTCTTTAAGATAATGTGGCTAGCAATGTGTCTTTGTTCTTAGAAATGTTTCAGAGCAGTAAGTCCGTATTAGTTGATTTTCTGTTGATATGATGAAATACTGTGAACAGAGGTATTTTGTAGATACAGAGTTTATTTGTGCATAGAGTCCCTGTACGATAGTCCATAATGGCTGTAGAGGTATGACAGTAGGTAGCCACAGCAAGAAGCTAAGAGATTATGTCTCATCCACACTGAGGAAGCCCAGAGTGAACTCTAATGGGATAATGCTATGAACTCTCAATCCACCCTCAGTTGCTATTTCCTCCAGCAAGGCTTGGTTCTGCATTTCTCATAACTTCTCCAAATAGTAACATCAACTGAGAAACAAGTGTTTAAATGCCTGAACCTGTGACATTTCTCAGCCAAACCAACACAGAAAGTAAACTGTATAGTTAAGGACAAGGGTCATGTCTTTGCATGTATTATTTCAACCAAGACCAAATGTGTAATAGGAATTCTACAATGTTGAATGGATAAATGGACCTGGATTTTCTTTCTGTTGCCCATTAGGCAGTTGTTTGCTCTCTGTTTCTTTCTTTTCTTTCTTTCTTTTTTTTTTCATGAAAAGTATTAACTGTATCACTTTAGTATCATAATTCTAGCCAAAATTTTCTGGTAGTAATTTTTATTAGAAATTATTATTAATCATCAGAATTTTATATTAGTTGGGATTTACTAACTGTAATAAATCACTTACATCATTGACTTTAGTTTTCTTTCTTCCTGTTCTTAATTTGCAAAAGCTGTTCTGTTTTGGCTGAATTATAAGGCTGCCTATGACAACTGGAATGAACAACGAATGGCTTTACATAAGGATATTCATATGGCTACAAAAGAAGTGGTAGACATGCTCCCTGGTATCCAGCAGACATCAGCCCAGGCCTTTGGGACTCTCTTCCTCCAGCTAACTGTGAATGATCTAGGAATTTGCCTCCCTATAACAAATACTGCACAGGTACAGAAAATCAAAACATAGGAGGCTTTATTCCAGAATTGAAAGCTAGATATTGCTACTCACCATTTCTGTGAATATAGATTATAACCATTTTAAGTAGAGCTGTTTATAACTTGAGCAAGGAAGAACTCTTAATTCTTACCTTTGCAAATAAGCTTTAGAATCTTCTTATTGGTTTTTTTAAAGTAAGAACTTTTTGGATTGATCTTTGTATAAAGTAGAAACAGGAATATTTCAAAATGACCTTAATACCCCCACATGTAACATGGTAGGGAATTTCAATTTTCTTACAAAGTGTAGTATGAATATTAAATAAAGATTTAAAAACTTGCAAGTTAGCCAGGCATTATGGCGCATGCCTTTAATCCCAGCACTTGGGAGGCAGAGGCAGGCAGATTTCTGAGTTCGAGGCCAGCCTGGTCTACAGAGTGAGTTCCAGGACAGCCAGGGCTATATAGAGAAACCCTGTCTCGAAAAACAAAAAAACAAAAAACAAAAAAAACCTTGCAAGTTATCTGTGTACTTAGATGAAAAAAAGATGCTATCTTCATAATTTAGGGCCAGTTTTCAGAAATGTGTTGGGACTTGAACTTGTGGTTAAGTAAGAAAATGCTTGTCAGACCAAGAAAAAATTGCTCTAAGAATCATATGCAGAGATCTGTCTTATTGTTATAGTCTTCCTTCATTGTCGCTTTTAATAGTTTAAATGTTGTGGCAGAGATACTAACACTGAATGGAATAAATTTCTCTTGTGGGTTCTGTTTGGTTGAACAGGGCTAAGAGAAACTTGGCGTTCAAGATGTACCGGTAGTATTGTTTGTGTCTAAAGAGTTGAGATGTGGCAGCTTTTTAAGGACATGATAAGAGGGTTCAGGAAAGCCACACACATAAAAACTGGCTATCATAGCCCATGAAACAGGGGCTAGAGAAACACAGATACTAGCCATTGCATATTAAAAAGGAAAAAGTGCACAGGAAAATATATTTCATTTGAGTATAATTTAAGACCTATTTTGCTAAGTTGCTTTATATTGAGGATTTCTAGGCTTAACCGTTTTTAGACTTTAATTATGAATATAAAGATTCTAAATTTTAGAAGTCATCTGGTCTGGAGAAATGACTCAGCAGTCAAGAGTACTTGTTGCTTTTGTCAAGAACCTGGGTTTAATTTCCAACACCCATCTGGTGGCTCACAACCATCCGAACCACTCTAGTTCAGTGGATCTGAAGCCTGCTCTCTTCTGATGTCTGTGGGCACCAGACAAGCATGTGGTGCACATATGAATAGGCAGGCAAAACATTCATACACAGAAAATAAATCTTAAAAAAAAAAACATTTTAAATTCACCTTTTGCCTCATTTCCCTGTGATTTTTCTTTAGTCTAACCACACTGGAGACCTGGACACTGGCTCTGCTCTAGTGCTGACTATTGAAAGTACTCTCATCACTGCATGCTCCTCAGAGTCTCTGGTTAGCAAAGGCCATTTCAAGAACTTTTGTATCCGTTTTGCTGATGGCTTTGAGACATCATGGGATGACTGGAAACCAGAAATCCGTGGAGATCTAGTAATGAATGCTTGTGAGTCTGATTTATTTTCTATATAAGGCTTATAATTGTAAAAAAAAAATGAAATGTCTCTGTTGAAAATTGAAGGATGTTCAGATATAGGAATGCTTTAGAAATGAAATAAGGGCTGTTTGTAGTTAATGGTAGCAAAATACATCTGTAAAAACTATAACTTCAGGCTTCTGGTAAGGCAGAAAGACTTACACATTTGAAGCTTTGTTCACAGCCTGGTTTCTCCTGTAGTTGAATGACCAAACAAATAATCCTTGTTCCATGATTTGTAAGAGAGTGGTAATTGCAAGACCCAAGTTAGTAAACATAGAATAGATTGTGAATCTCCTGGACTAGAATTTCAGCTTTAATTATAGCTGACACAGTAATAACCCAATTACACAGCCCAAATTTCTAGGATTTGAAAGAATCATAGTGAACTCCTCTAATTCCACTATTATGTATGTGATGATTTGAAAGGAGAAATGTTTATATCACTTTTAATATCTTTAGGTATCACAGCAGAGTTACTACAGAATTACTTCTTTATAATAAAGCAATGTACATACATATAGAATCTCAAAGATGGTGAACTAAAATCTTCAGTCAATTCTATGATGTAAATACTCTTTAGAAGGTGGTTTGCCATCATTTATGTAATTTTCTCCTTTCTGAAAGATCACTATAACTTCCAAATTAAAGGCAAAAATTAATTTAAACATGATCTGTTTTGAGTGTGACATCTTTGTTATCCATGCACTAATTAAAATAGACTATGATTAGAAAGGAAACAGACCATTTTCCTAGTAATTTAGAAAAAATGTCTCCTAGAGAATATAAGAAATAGGCCTAGGGCTTAGAATTAAAAAATAATTATTAAAATGAATACATTATTTAATTCCTTGGTATTTATTCTTTTAGCAATAAAGAACCTTGCTATTCTGATCTCTGATATTCAGAACAACCAGATTTAGACTTTGCAGAAATTTTACTTTTGTAGCTCACTGTTGTTTCTGGGGAAGGGAATCAGAGGAAGAGTAAAAAGAGTAATTGTCTTACTAACCGGAAGCCACATCTTGCCTTGTTTTAATTTAGAATTGACAAGTTAGATGTTCATACTTTATGGTTGAAAAATACATTTTCTAACAGTTACTGCCTTTGTATTTTTAAGACCATAATAGGGCAGGGATGTAGCTCAGTGAGCAGAGTACTTGCCTACCATTCAGAACACCCTGATTTAGAGCTCTAGCACCACATATAATTGGCATGGTAGGCATATCTGGAATCCCAGCCTTCCACACAAAGAGGCAAGAGGATCTGAGTTCCAGGTTGTCCTAGTAATCATCAGCTGTGTAGCAATTGTGAAGCCAGCCTGAACACAACATGAGGCACTAAGAGAGGAACTGATCTTTATTCATAAAAGCCTACATTGGGGCATTGGGGGTACTTTTCTTTTTGTTTATTTGGTTTTTGTTTGGTTGGTTGGTTTTGGTTTTGGTTTTGGTTTTTGGTTTTTTTTTTTTTTTTTTTTTTTTTGAGACAGGGTTTTTCTGTGTAGCGCTGGCTGTCCTGGAACTCACTTTGTAGACCAGGCTGGCCTCAAACTCAGAAATCCACCTGCCTCTGCCTCCCAAGTGCTGGGATTAAAGGTATGTGCCACCACGCCTGGCTTGGTACTTTCTTTCTAGGAAATTTTCAAGGAAAAACAAAATACACTCCAACCTTAAGTAACATGTGAATACCAATTTAGAATTTACACAAAGTTATAAAAGGACATTTGACTTAGGACTAATCAAACTTAGATTGATATTTAATTTCCATTAAGGCTTATTGAAAGTAACCTTATATCCTTTTTTACAACTTATTTTGTTTAGTTATGATTTATTTCAAAGATTGCCTATTCTTCACTAATTAAGTTTAAGGTACCAAGTTAAAGCCAGGCGGTGACAAGATTGTGGGGTTGACATCATAGTAGTCAGCCATTTTTCTCATAAAATACTCCTTGGCCAAAAGATGACAAATGTGGCGGATTATCTGTGAACTAATATGGCAGTTCATTTGTTCTTGTTTTATTGTCAAGAGAGGGTTTCTCTATAGAACCGCCAGAACAGCCATATACCAGGCTGGCATAGACCTCTCAGAGATCCACCCAAATGTAGTTCTTGTCATTTTGTTTTTTATTGATTTCCATCCTCAAAATGTTCACATGTGGGACTGGCCAAATGTCTCAGCCAGTAAAGACACTTTCCGTTAAGGTGATTTTAATCCCAGGACCTACAGGGTAGAAGGAGAGAGAACTAACTCCTGCTTTTCACTCATGTCATGGCACTTGCACAAGGTATACACACATGCTCCCATATTCATACATACATACATACATACATACATACATACATACATATATTCATACATAACAAAGTTTTTGTAATTAGAAAAATGTTCTCTCCAGAGTTTAATGTCGTTTGCAATCCTAGTCCTTGAGATAACCTGAGATTGGATTATGATTTCCAGACAAAGCTAAGTTGCATAGCAAGAGCCTGTCATCCAAAAATAGAACAGCAACAACAGTGTGTGTGTGTTGTATATACACAGTGTCACAAAAATTGTAATAGAATCCTAGAGGTTGGTAGAAAGCTGTCTAGAAATGCCCTAGTAGTGTGACTCTAATAATTACATGCCTCAAGTAAAGCCAAAACTTTGAATAAGTCGCTAAAATCATAAAATACAACACTTGACTTTGTATAACAAGACTACTGAATCCACAGTTTGCTCTTTGTGGGGAGGAATTGAAACCCGGCAGAGCTAGGAATCCTGATTACATTTATGTAATCGTCTTTGGGAGAAAATATGACGTACTTGCTTAATCACAGGGATATTTTTATTGACAACTATTATTGGGTTCACTCTTGTGCAGGTGTAGTTCCAGATGGTACCTACGAGGTTTGTTCAAGGACTACAGGACAAGCTGCAGCTGGTAGGTTCACTGTTTACTTTGAAACAGAGTTAGGTGAAAATAAGATGGGAAGTCTCATGCCACATTGACGAGTTGATTGGTTGATGACTAGGGAGACTAGTAAATATTTTTGAGTAAGAAATCAAATGGTGATACCATCAAAAAGGAATACCTCATGGCTGTAAAGCATAGGAAAACAGCTGACATCACGTGGCTGGAAAGAGCTCATGGCCTCATTTCCATGTTCTCATTTAAACGAGATCCAGCTTTTCTCAAGTTCAGAGAATGATTTTGGTTTTGTAGCTTTGATGTTTACTGTGACTACTTAGTTACTTGTAGGTGGTGGATGCAGCTTATAATGGTTTCCGCTGTATCCATGGGACGGTATCTATTTAAGCTCAGAGGGAACAGATAGTCCTTGGGATAAAGAGCCATTCTGTTATACAGAAGAGGTACATACACACTATAAACATGAAAACCAACACTCTGTCTGGTGTTTGGAACAGGTCTTGCTATGAATGGCATTGGGTATCTGATATGGCCATCATACAGTTCATAAGTGCTTATACTCCTATTCCTAGGACCTTGAAAAAAATGCCACTTCTTTATTTAAACAGAAAGTAGTAGTGCTGGAACCTGGACACTGAATGTATTGTGGAAAATGTGTGGGATTGATGTCCACATGGACCCTAACATTGGCAAAAGGCTTAATGCTCTGGGCAACACCCTTACAACACTGACAGGAGAGGAAGACATAGATGACATTGCTGACCTCAATTCAGTGAGCATAGCTGACTTGTCAGATGAAGATGAAGTCGATACTATGTCTCCTACAATCCATACTGTAAGTGCATTCACTGCCAGGAATTTCAAAACTGGATTTTCCTGAGATAGATACCTGATGAACTTGGGGTTATTTCATGTGTTGTGGTTGCTGTTGTAGAGGAAGGGAGGAAGGTTGTGATTTCTAGGTCTGCAGTTTACAATGCTAATGTGTGTTTCATAATAATGCCTTTATTAAATGTGCCTTAACCTCAGTGTAATATAGTAACATTGAGAGTGAGGTAAGTAGATCAGTGGGTTTAGAGTTTGGGGCTGGGGTGAGGTTTGAGAACAGGGAAGGGGAGACCTGCTATTATGAGAGGAGCTTTCCTGGCTGCTGCTAAAAGTGTGGAAGTGACTGCTTAGCTCTGGCCATCCTAAAGCCACTGAGCTGTACATTCTAAATGGATGGGTCTGTAATCATATCTTAGGAAAGGGTTTTACAAATAAGTCTTTTAAAAAGCCAAGTGTTTATACTGTGATATAGACATTTAAAATGTGCTTTTCCAACGATACTGCTTATTTTGTTGTATCAAGTTATTTAGTAGCAAAAGGGAAAGTGACTTTCAGATTTCATTCTGGTTTTGATTTGTAAAGAGATTTTAAATACATTTATCTGTTGTATTATTAAATAGTTTTGTCTTGAAAAGTAATTTTAAATTAATAATACTGTTTATTATTTAGAGTTCAGATGGAAGTTCAGTAAGTGGAGATGGCCACAAACTCACCTTTGGGCAGCGACTTGTAAATCACCTACTAGGCCTGGCGCCGCCAAATCAGCGCTATTCTGTTCCTGCAGAGTATCTGTGTGATTCAGAGATGCGGGGCTCCCCTCAGTCTAGCCAGTCCCATTTGAAAGCGTGCAGAGCACACTCATGGGGAAACGTAGGTAGCAACTCAGTAGATACCTTATGAAATGAGGGGCTTGAATCAGTGGAGAATTGCAATCATCTTACCTGCTGTAGATGGCTTTGATTCTTGCATGCTCTCTTTGATTGAGGCATTAATTTTTGTAGTATAGATGATCTGTATGAACTGAAAGTGTTATTAACATATATACTTTGATTTTTTTTTTAAGGAAGCTGTAGATTATCGAAGACAAGGAACATCTTCTAGTCAGCCAGGAGAACTGAGAGGAAGGAAGATTATGAAGCGTTTAGTGGACATCAGAGAACTGAATGAACAGGCCAAAGTGATAGATGACCTTAAGTATGTCATTGTTTTTACTTACTATAGCATTCTCTAGTAATAGAATAATAGGATGCTAAAGGTGGAAGAAAACTTTTAGTTTAGCAGTGAAGTCATCAGTTCTTCGAGAAGTTCAGTAATTTTTCTGAGATTATAAGTAATAAAGTGAAGACTGAAATCCTGATTTTCTGTCTTTACAACTCACTTCTGTGCAGTGAGTGGCTGAGGAGCTCGGTATGCGTGTTCATGCTTCACTGTATTCATATGCATGGCTGAATGTGTGTGTTTGTTTGCTAACCTTGTTTACAGATTGGAACTTTTTGTTTGTTTGTTTGTTTTTTTGAGACAGGGTTTCTCTGTATAGTCATGGCTGTCCTGGAACTCACTTTGTAGACCAGGCTGGCCTCGAACTCAGAAATCCACCTGCCTCTGCCTCCCAAGTGCTGGGATTAAAGGCATGTGCCACCATGCCCGGCTGGAACTTTTTTGAGGAGTTAAGAATCAGCATTTATGAATGGCTGTTCTGGTGTGACATGCTGTCTCACAGTGTATTTGTGAAGTTAAATAGCATGTTCCAAACAGACTCTTAAGAAAACTGGCTCAGGGGTCTGGAGAGATGGCTCAATGGTTAAGAGCACTGACTGCTCTTCCAGAGGTCCTGAGTTCAATTCCCAGCAACTATGTGGTGGCTCACAACCATCTGTAATGAGATCTGATGCCCTCTTCTGGTGTGTCTGAAGATAGCTACATTGTACTTAGATATAATAATAAATAAATCTTAAAAAAAAAAACTGGCCCAGGGTAAAGAGCTGAGATTTATACTTATATAAATATGAATTCAAAGTCTCTCTCTCTCTCTTTCCCTCCCTCCCTCCCTCTCTCCTTTTCTCTCTCTCTCTCTCTCTCTCTCTCTCTCTCTCTCTCTCTCTCTCTGTGTAAGTCTTGACATTGATGTTAATGGTTTGTTTTTTTGGTTTTTTTTTTAAGTAGGGATAAGGCAGCAAGCATCAGTAACTTTTTAAAAAATCTCTTGTCAGTGGTATTTTAATTTTACTAAGTACATCCCATCCGAGGATAAATATTCTTCTTGCTAAATTTTGAAACTTTGATTTTCTTTAAGTGACCATTATTCATCTTTTCTAGTCTTCAAATGCTTATACCTGGGTTTTTTGTTGTTATTATTTGATCAGGATTTCCCAAAATACAGGAGTTTTGAAATATAAAGGGTATGACCTTAAAGTTTTGCTGTAAATTTTCATGTAATGATTCATATTTTCTATTAATTTGAGTTTTATCCTCAGGGAGAAAAATGACTTGAGGTAAAATATATGACTTCCAAAATCATCCTACATTTTTCTGTAGAGTGAATCTTTGGTTTTCATGAGATTGCTTGTACCTTGAGATACATCAATGGGTAGGGAGTGTAAAGGGCATGTCCCTAAATGTTACTATGTCTCTTGTAATTTACCAAGTGTGAGCATTAAGTGTACAGGAGTTAGGCTATCCAGACATGACCCTTGGCTTTCCTGAGAGGTGAGAGGGCTGGAAGAGACAGTGAGAAGCAGCTTGTACTTTCTTACTTCTTTACAATAACCCCTATTTGGGTGGGGGTTTTGTTTGTTTTGTTTTGTCTCATTTAGAAAATTGGGTGCAAGTGAAGGAACCATAAATCAGGAAATTCAGCGTTACCAGCAGTTGGAGTCTGTGGCTGTTAATGACATCCGAAGAGATGTCCGTAAGAAGTTACGGAGGTCCAGTATGCGAGTAAGTATGTGCTTCAGAATGTCATGCGACTTTAAAATATATATATATATATATATATATATATATATATATATATATATATATATATATATATATATTTATTTTATATTTATATTTTATAAAATATATATATATATATTTATTTTATACTCTAAATTTTATTCCCTTCCCCCTCTCCACCCTCTGACTGTTCAACATCCCACACCTCCTCCCCAACCCGTGTCTCCGCATGAATGCCCCCACCCCCCTCTCCACCTGACCTCTAAACTCCCTGGGGCCTCAATCTCTTGAGGGTGCATCATCTCTGAATGAACACAGACCCAGAAGTCCTCTAATGTATGTGTGTTGGGGGCCTCATATCAGCTGGTGGTCCAGTGTTTGAGAGATATCTCCAGGGTTCAGATTGAGACTGCTGGTCCTCCTGCAGGGTTCCCTCCTCCTCAGCTTCTTTCAGCTTCTCCCTAATTCAACCTATAATCCCAGCACTTGGGAGGCAGAGGCATGTGGATTTCTGAGTTCTAGGCCAGCCTGGTCTACAGAATGAGTTCCAGGACAGCCAGGGATACACAGAGAAACCCTGTCTCAAAAAAACAAAACAAACTAACAAACAAACAAAAAGTATGGGCCTTGAATTCCTGATCTTTCCAAGACTTTTTAACATGAAGGGATGCTGAATTTTGTCAAATGCTTTTTCATCTTCTACTGACATGATCATGTAGGGGTTTTTTCTTTGAGTTTGTTTATGTAATGGATTGTGTTGATGGATTTCCATATATTGAACCATCCCTGCATCCCTGGGATGAAACATACTTGATTGTGGTGAATGATCATTTTGATGTGTTCTTGGATTTGGTTGGCAAGAATTTTATTGAGTATTTTTACATCAATGTTTATAAGGGAGATTGGTCTCAAGTTCTCTTTCTTTGTTGGATCTTTGTGTGTTTTAGATATAAGTATAATTGTGACTTTATAGAATGAATTGGTTAGAGTACCTTCTGTTTCTATTTTGTCGAATGTTTTGAAGGGTTTTGGTATTAGGTCTTCTTTAGAGGTCTGATAGAATTCTCCAATAAAACCATCTGGTCCTGGGTTTTGTTTGGTTGGGAGACTATTAATGACTGCTTCTATTTCTTGAGGGGTTATAGGACTGTTGAGATGGTTTATCTGATCCTGTCTTAACATTGGCACCTTGTATATGTCTAGAAAATTGTCCATTTCATCCAGATTTTTCAATTTTCTTGAATATAAGCTTTTATAGTAGGATCTGATTACTTTTTGAATTTTCACAGTTTCCATTGTTAGGTCTCCCTTTTCATTTCTGATTTTTTAAATTTGGGTACTATCTCTGTGCCCTCTGGTTAATCTAGCTAAGGGTTTATGTTATCTTGTTGATTTTTCTCAAAGAACCAGCTCCTGGTTTTGTTGATTCTTTGTATATTTCTCTTTGTTTCTATTTGGTTGATTTCAGCCCTGAGTTTGATTGTTCCCTGCTGCCTACTTCTCTCAGGAGTATTTGCTTCTTTTTCTTCTAGAGCTTTTAGTGTACTGTCAGGCTGCTAGTAAGCTCTCTCTAGTTTCTTTTTGGAGGCACTTAGAGCTATGAGTTTTCCTCTTACCACTGCTTTTATTGTGTCCGTAGGTTTTGGTATGATGTGTCTTCGTTTTCATTAAATTCTAAAAAGTCTTTCATTTCTTTATTTCTTCCTTGACCAAGTTATCATTGAGTAGAATGTTGTTCAGTGTCCTTGTGTATGTGTGTTTTCCATTGTTTTTGTAGGGATTTAAGACAAGCCTTAGTCCATGGTGATATGGCAGGGTAAATAGGATTATTTCAGTCTTGTATCTGTTGAGGCCTGTTTTGTGACCAATTACTTGGTCAGTTTTGGAGAAGGTACCATGAGGTGCTGAGAAGAAGGTATATTCTTTTGCTTTTAAATGAAATGTTCTATAAATGTGTTAGATCCATTTGGTTCATTACTTCTGTTAGTTTCACTGGATCTCTGTTTAGTTTCTGTTTCCATGATCTGTCATTGCTGAGAATGGGGTATTGAAGTCTCCCGCTATTATTGTGTGGGATGTGATGTGTGCTTTGAGCCTTAATAAAGTTTCATTTATGAATGTGGGTGCCCTTGCATTTGGAGCATAGATGTTCAGAATTGAGAGTTCATCTTGGTAGATTTTTTTCCTTTGACCAGTCTGAAGTGTCCTTCTTTAACTTTTTTGATAGCTTTTGGTTGAAAGTAGATTTTATTTGATATTAGAATGGCTGCTCCAGCTTGTTTCTTGGGAATATTTGCTTAGAAAATTGTTTTCCAACCTTATATTCTGAGGTAGTGTCTGCCTTTGTCACTGAGGTGTGTCCTTAGTCCTGTATGTAGCAAAATTCTGGGTCCTGTTTATTTATCCAGTCTGTTACTCTATGTCTTTGGGGAGGAATTGAGTCCATTGATGTTTAGAGATACTAAGGAAAAATGATTGTTGCTTCCTGTTTTTGTTGTTAGAGGTGAAATTATGTTAGTGTGGCTGTCTTCTTTTAGGTTTGTTGAAAGATTACTTTCTTGCTTTTTCTGGGGTGTAGTTTCCCTCCTTGTGTTGGTGTTTTCCATCTATCATCCTTTGTAGAGCTGGATTCGTGGAAAGATATTGTGTGAATTTGGTTTTGTCATGGAATACCTTTGTTTCTCCATCTATGGTAATTGAGAGTTTTGTTGGGTATAGTAGCCTGGACTGGCATTTGTGTTCTCTTAGGGTCTGTATGACATCTGTCTTCGATCTTCTAGCTTTCATAGTCTCTGGTGAGAAGTCTGGTGTAATTCTGATAGGTCTGCCTTTATATGTTACTTGACTTTTTTCCCATACTGCTTTTAATATTCTTTCTTTGTTTAGTGCATTTGCTGTTTTGATTATTATGTTTCAGGAGGAATTTCTTTTCTGGTCCAGTGTATTTGGAGTTCTGTAGACTTCTTGTCTGTTCATGGGCATCTCTTTCTTTAGATTATGGAAGTTTTCTTCTGTAGTAAGATATTTACTGGCCCTTTAAGTTGGGAATCTTCACTCTCTTCTATACCTATTATCCTTAGGTTTGGTCTTCTCATTGTGTCCTGCATTTCCTGGATGTTTTGCATTAGGAGCTTTTTGCAGTTTGCATTTTCTTTGACTGTTGTGTCAATGTTCTCTATGGTATTTTCTGCACCTTAGATTCTCTTCTATCTCTTGTATTCTGTTTTTGATGCTTGCATCTATGACTCCTGATCTGTTTCCTATGTTTTCTAACTCTAGGGTTGTCTGCCTTTGTGATTTCTTTATTGTTTCTATTTCCACTTTTTTCATCTTGGATAAGAGACTTGCACATACTAAAATTTGGTCATACTCCATACAACTATACTTGATTTTCTCTCCTCTCCTCTCCTCTCCTCTCCTCTCCTCTCCTCTCCTCTCCTCTCCTCTCTTCTTTGTTTCTTCCTTTGCTCTTAGTTATGTAATATAAAATATTTTTTTACCTTTTTATTGGTTCTTTGTGAATGTCACATAATGTACCCAGTCCCACCCACCCACCTCACACTTCCTTCCTACCTGCCCTCCACCCTTGCTACTTCCCTCCCAACAGAGAAAAATAATTCCATGATGGAAGCTGTGGTGTACCACAGTGTGTCCCATAGTATACCCTTTGCCCACACTGCCTTGCTTGTAAGTGTTCATTGCAAATGGCTGTTAGTCTGGTATGCAGCCTCTACCTTCTCCTCTATCAATACTGTACCCTCACTGGGACTCCTCTTGGGTATCCTGTAGTTTTGAGTCTGTAGGAGCAGCCCCTTCATGGACTCTAGCAGTTCGTTGATGGCATAGATGTTGGGGTGGGCCAATCCAAAGCCCTGGATCTGGTCCTGAGAGGTATCTGAGCTGCTCATTCCCACAGGGTCATGCTCTCATGCTCTAGGGGCCAGCTCACCAGGAACCCCCTCAACCAGGGCCAGCTGTACCCTGCCCAGGCAGGGTGTAGGGCCTTCTCTTCACAGTGTTGCAGTTGGTGAGGGACATGGCCCATTTTCACACTCTCAAGAGCCCAGGGCCAGCTGTCCTGCCTGCCATAGGTGGGGAGGGATGAGGGTAGCAGTATCTCCGTTACCCATGCTCCTACACAGCAGACAAGTTGCAGGTCCAGCTCTCTCTTTCCCATGCTCACATCCTCAAAGCCAGCTTGCCCACATCCCTGCCATCAGTGTCAGCTCTACTGTGCTGCCCAGGGAACGTGCAGGGCACCTAGTGAGGGACAGGGGCAGCTCTGCTGCTCTTGTGACCATGGGGCTAGGTCTCCTGCCTACTGCAGGTGGTGAAGGGCAAGTGTGGAGGAAGGTATCTCTCCCTTGCCCACACCATTGTATAGGAGACAAGTGGTAGGGACACTTTCCCATGCTCATATCTTCAGAACTGGCTCACTAGCAACTCCCACAAGGTACAGTGCCAGTTCTCCCAAGAATTTCAGCTGGGCTAGGGGCAGGGTCAGCCCTCCTGCTCTCAAGCTCCCAGAGCCATATCTCCCATGGTGCCTAAGTGAGGAGTGGAACAAGTTCTTCACAGCCCTCAAACATTATCATGTCCACAGGCTCAGGCTACAGTCCAGACCAATGACTTCCACCTGGCCTTTGGTGGTAACAGACTCCTGCTATTACAGGGCTACAGACCCTCAATGGCAGCACAGACCAGGACCCCACTGTGGCTCCAGGTGGCATCATGGAACCTGGCATTCACATCAGGCTGCTCATCACTACCCTCGAGTCTCCGGTTCTGCCTCTCTTCATTGTGCCCTCATCCTTCTGTTTTTCTTCCATTTCTCCCCCACTTACACTTGTTCCTCTTACTGGTTTCTGGGGTCTCTGAGTGTCTGGAGGCATGTTAGGAGTAGTCTCAGAGTGTTCTGTGTCACTTGTGCATTGTGGCACTGAGACAAGGTTCCCCCACATTATTATTCAATTGCCCTGAGTCACTTTTTTTTTTCCTCTACCATTTTATTAGGCTGCTTCCCTCAAGGATAAGTGGGGTTTAGGTTACAAACCAAGTTACAGCCGATCAAAGAGCATTTCAGCTTCTGGAAGACCACCTCTTAAGAGAATGGAAAGAGCAAGGTAATACATATTTTAACCAATCAACCAAGATTCAATACTTTTTTTTGATACTGAAGAAATCACCCTTATAAGTAAAATAGAAATCACTAGTTACTTATTGTCAAACATCATTGGTTTAAGGAAAGCTCAAACCTTCATTCCTCAATGTAGTAAGAATATTTTAGTAAGGCAATTTTATTTAGGTATGCTTTATGTATAATCTTACAGACTATATGAAGAAATGAAAATCTGCATTCTGGTGTTTTTTTCTAAATAATTAATATTGGAAAGATTATGGTACACATTAAAATTTTAATATTTGAATATTAAATGAGCACTATAAAAATAAGATGTATAAATTCCTGAGGTGGAATCTAGAGTGGTTGGTAGAGTGTTTGCCTGGCATGTATGAAGCCCTGGCTTTAATTCCTCCTACCACACAAATTGGGTGGTGCAAACCTGTTATGCTAGCTAGCTCTTGAGTTCTGATCCCGCTACATAGTGGATTCAAGGCTAGCCTAGGATACATGAGAAACCTATCTCCCCCAAAATGAAAAAGCATAAATTCTTTTTATAGGTTTAATTTTAGAAAATTTAGAGTTAATTGAGACAAGACTTTTCTAGAGATGTTGAAGGTTAATACATGGAATGCCAAAATTTCAGTTATTTGATAAGGTTAATATTTAGAAATAGAATGTTAATGTCATTAATAAGACATATAAAGTCAAGAATTTTTTAAATGACCATATTGGGGCTTCATACTTTATTTTTGTGTTGCATATTTATGTTTACATCATAACTACTTTATTTTACTTATAGTTCTCGAATAGGAGAAACTGATGAACTCCCAGAAATCCGTGTGGATGCAGCGTCTCCTGGACCCAGAGTAACCTTTAACATCCAGGATACAGTAAGAAAGACAGTGCTTGTTAGAAATTTGTGTTGCTAAGTAGTTTTTAAAAATTACAGACTTGCAATATTATAATTTTAAAGGTAGATCACCTGCAATGACAGGTTGCAGCAGCTGAAGGTCTGCACTGCCAGCAAGCAGGTGCTGCCCATAAGAGCTACCTTGCATGCACAAGGCCAGCCAAGTATGTGCACAGTAAAGATCCCATAGCTCCATGCTCTTAGGTGGGATTGGATTTGGTTTTTTGTTAAACGGTTTTTGTTAGTAAGGACCCATGTTAAACTGTCCTCTAAGCAGTTGTTACTGTGAAATAAATATTCGTTTATGTGTTAATGTTCATATGATATAAATAATAGAAGGCATAAGGAAGGTCAGCTTCAGAGCGGCACACGACAACACGTTAAAATTTATGTTAAAATGTTTATTTGTGGATTGTTTGTTCACATTGTCTTTATTTTTCACATTTTCTTTTCTTTTCTTATTATTTTAATTAAGTTGAAAAATACAGTGTGGGGAAGTTCACCACAGTCCAGATCTCCAGGGGAAGGGTACTTTCAGGTACTTATGAAACCAACACAAAATTTTCTTTAAAACTAATAAACTGCCCTGAAATTTTGCTTTCAAAATGTTTTCTTTTCAAGCTAAACTGAGACCTCAGAAATACTTTATATAAATATTTAAGCTTGTTGGAATTCTATTTTAATGTGTATTTTATAATACCCCATTTGGGTTTTATATTTCATGTAGCTTAATTTTTCTTTGACCTTCAAATGTCAGGAATTTTAATCAGCTTATTAAATCAACTAAGCCAAATTTTAAACTCTAAAACTGCAGTTTCCTAAATCAGTTACTATTAATTTGTTGATCCTGAAATCAATCTCTTTTTGATCCTGAAATCAGTCTCTTTTCCTTACATTTAACTATGGAGTAAGCCATTTTAAAATCAACAATCTTTGTTAATTGCTTCAAATACAAGTCAAATCTAACTCCAAACAACAAACTGATTGATCATTGACTACTAATTCTTTTAAGTCACTGTAGTGCATTAGTGTTCATTACATGTTATATTCAGAACTGAATCTGATGGCATATGCTTGTAATTCCAGCTACTTGAAAGACTGAGGCAAAAAGAAGTGTGAACCCAACCTGAATAACTGAACTTTGTTTTCAGTTTTTCGAGACCTGTTTTCATGTAGCCTCGGCTGGCTTTAAACTCACTGTCACTGAAGACTGCCTTGAGTTCCTGACCCTCTGCCTCTGCCTCCCAGTGCTGAGATTATAGTCATGTGCCACTAAGCTTCTTCTCAACCTGAGAAACCTAGTGAGACCTTATCTTTAAATAAAGGCGGTACTAAGGATATTGTTCACCAATAAACCAATTACTATCATGCATAAAACCCTAATTTTGATCTCTAGCACCAAAAAATAAAACTAAAATGATTTATTTAAAAATTGTTATGTTCTGAACAGTATGAAAATGTGCTGCATAATACTTATTAATACAATTAACATTTTAAGCTAGATTTTACACTGAATGTATCATTAAACTAAACATACATATAAACTTTTTTTTTTTTTTTGCTTTTTCGAGACAGATTTTCTCTGTAAAGCCCTGGCTGTCCTGGAACTCACTGTGTAGACCAGGCTGGCCTCGAACTCAGAAATCAGCCTGCCTCTGCCTCCCAAGTGCTGGGATTAAAGGTGTGCGCCACCACTGCCCAGACCATATAAACTATTAATATATGTATGTGTATATGTATATATTCTATACACAGCACCAGACATCTAATCTTGCCTAGAAATTTTCTTTTACATTATAGTTAAAAACAAAAAAAGGAAAAGAAAATTGGCAAACATTCCAAATATGTTTCCTTGTCTTTATTCTTTCAGACTTAAGTCTCAGTATACATCCCATAGTTGTACTGTGTTTACTCAAACTGTATTTGATCTCAAAGCAATTAGAATGTAATACAGGGGCTGCGGAATTCCTGTCCTGGTCTCTCGCTTTGCTCTCCTCTCCAGACAAGATGAGCTTCACCACCCGCTCCACCACCTCATCTACCAACTACCGGTCCCTGGTCGCTGTGCGGACTCCCAGCCAGCGGATCCGGCCTGCCAGCAGCACAGCCAGCCTCTATGCAGGTGCTGGGGGCTCCGGATCCCGGATATCCATGTCCTGCTCCCTCTGGGGTGGCTCTGTGGGATCCGCAGGCCTGGCAGGAATGGGTGGAATCCAGACCAAGAAGGAGACCATGCAAGACCTGAACGACCAGCTACCTAGACAAGGTGAAGAGCCTGGAAACTGAGAACAGGAGACTGGAGAGCAAAATCCGGGAACATCTGAACATCTGGAGAAGAAGCGGCCCCAGGGCGTCAGAGACAGGGGCCACTACTTCAAGACCATCGAAGACCTGAGGGCTCAGATCTTTGCAAATTCTGTGGACAATGCCTGTATCGTCCTGCAGATTGATAATGCCCGCCTTACTGCTGATGACTTTAGTTAGAGTCAAGTATGAGACAGAACTGGCCATGCGCCAGTCTGGAGAGTGACATCCATGGACTCCGCAAGGTGATAGATGACACCAATATCACAAGGCTACAGCTGGAGACAGAAATCAAGGCGCTCAAGGAGGAACTGCTGTTCATGAAGAAGAATCATGAGGAGGAAGTCCAAGGTCTAGAAGCCCAGCTCTGGGTTGACTGTGGAAGTGGATGCCCCCAAATCGCAGGACCTCAGCAAGATCATGGCGGACATCCTTGCCCAGTATGAAGCGCTAGCTCAGAAGAACCACGGGGAACTGGATAAGTACTGGTCTTAGCAGATTGAGGAGAGTACCACAGTTGTTGCCTCCAAGTCTGCTGAAATCAGGGATGCTGAGACCACACACACGGAGCTGAGACGCACCCTCCAGACCTTGTTGATTGACCTGCACTCCATGAAAAACCAGAACATCAATTTGGAGAACAGCCTCGGGGATGTGGAAGCCCGATACAAGGCACAGATGAAGCAGCTCAATGGGGTCCTTCTGCATCTGGAGGCAGAGCTGGCACAAACTCCGGCAGAGGGGCAGCTCCAGACCCAGGAATATGAAGCCCTGTTCCACATCAAGGGGAAGCTTGAGGTGGAGATAGCCACTTACTGCCGCTTGCTGGAAGATGAAGATTTTAGTCTCAACGATGCCCTGGACTCCAGCAACTCCATGCAAACTGTGCAGAAAACAACTACCCGGAAGGTCGTGGATGGCAGAGTGGTGTCTGAGACTAATGACACCAGGGTTCTGAGGCACCGAGGCAGAGAAGGAGGGAACCCCTGGGGACTGAGGGACCAATAAAAGTTGAGAGCTCACTGGAAAAAGAAAAAAAAAAGAATGTAATACGGGGCCTGGAGACATGGCTCAGCAGTTAAGAGCAATTGCTGCTCTTGGGAAAGGCTTGAGTCTTCCCAGCACCCATTTATAACTCCAGTTCCAGAGAATCTGCTGTCTTCTTCTAACCTCTATAGGCTCCTGCACACATGTGTTATGTGTAATATGCTCAGGCACATACACATAAAAGAAAGTTTTTTTTTTAAATGAGTGATATGCTAAGTTTGACAAAGATTTACCATTTAAAAAAAACAAAAACAAACAAACAAACAAACAAAAAAAACCTTGAGATTCCACCTCACACCAGTTAGAATGGCTAAGATCAAAAGTTCAGGTGACAGCAGATGGTGGCAAGAATGTGGAGAAAGAGGAACACTCCTCCATTGCTGGTGGGATTGCAAGCTTATAAAACCACTCTGGAAGTCAGTCTGGCGGTTCCTCAGAAAATTAGACATAGTACTACCTGAGGATCCAGCAATACCTCTCCTGGGCATATACCCAGAAGATGTTCCAACTGGTAATAGGGACACATGCTCCACTATGTTCATAGCAGCCTTATTCATAATAGCCAGAAGCTGGAAAAAACCCAGATGTCCCTCAAAAGAGGAATGGATACAGAAAATGTGGTACATTTACACAAAGGAGTACTACTCAGCTATTAAAAACAATGAATTTATGAAATTCTTGGGCAAATGGATGTATCTGGAGGATATCATCCTTAGTGAGGTAACCCAATTACAAAAGAAGTCACTAGATATGCACTCACTGATAAGCAGATATTAGCACAGAATCTTAGAATATCCAAGATACAATTTGCAAAACACAAGAAAAATCAAAAGAATGAAGACCAGCATGTGGATACCTCATTCTTCCTTAGAATAGGGAACAAAATACCCATGAAAGGAGTTACATAGACAAAGTTTGGAGCTAAGACGAAAGGATGGACTATCCAGAGACTACCCCACCAGGGGATCCATACCATAATCAGTCACCAAACCCAGACACTATTGCATATGCCAGCAAGAGTGTGCTGAAGGGACCCTGATATAGCTGTCTGTTGTGAGGCTCTGCCAGTGCCTGGCAAAGACAGAAGTGGATGGTTACAGTCATCTATATGATGGAACACAGGGCCCCCAATGGAGAAGCTAGAGAAAGTGCCCCAGGACCTGAAGGGGTCTGCAACCCTATAAGAGGAACAACAATATGAACTAACCAGAACCCCTAGAGTGTGTCTCTAGTTGCATATGTAGCAGAAGATGGCCTAGTCAGCCATCATTGGGAAGAGAAGCCCCTTGGTATTGCAAACTTTATATGCCCCAACACAGGGGAATGCCAGCGCCAAGAAGTGGGAGTGGGTGGGTAGGGGAGAAGGTCGGGAGGAGGGTATAGGGAACTTTCGGGATAGCATTTGAAATGTAAAATAAGAAAACATCTAATAAAAAAAAGTCCAAAAAAAAACTTATTACAGTAATCAGGTTAGTCTCCTATTGGCATAAAGGTAGACATAAATCTGTGGAATAAAACTCAGTTCAATTTATTTTTTTTTAAAAGTTATGTATATGAATTTAAATGGATTTTCTTGGTTTTTGTTTTGTTTTGGTTTGGTTTGGTTTTTTGGTTTTTCAAGACAGGGTTTCTCTGTGTAGCCCTGGCTGTCCTGGAACTCACTTTGTAGACCAGGCTGGCCTTGAACTCAGAAATCAGCCTGCCTCTGCCTCCCGAGTGCTGGGATTAAAGATGTGTGCCACCACGCCCGGCTGAATTTTCTAGTTAAATGACTTTTTGGGGTTGGTTTTTTTTTGTTTGTTTGTTTTTGTTTTTGTTTTGTTTTGGTTTTTTTGTAGTACTGAGGATTGAATCCAAGGCCTCACACATACCAAACAAGTATTCTACCAGTACTTTACATCTGTAGTTATAATCAGAGCATTCTTACTGCTACTAATTTTTGGTGAGCCAGAGAGATACTTCAGTAAGGGCGCTTGCTACCAAACTTGTCAACTTACTTTAATCCCTAGGATCCACACAGGAGAAAACCAGCTAGCTCAAATTGTTTTCTGACCTCTACACGTACATTTTGGTACATGTATGCACTCTGCTCATACATACATACATACATAATTAATTAATTAATTAATTGATTGATTAATTAATTAAATGTAAAAATATTTGAAGATAATTCTAGTCCTATTTTTAAATCATAGTATATTCCTATTTATTTAAAAAACTTAAGTTAGATAACATGAGATTAGATTTTAGACTTGGCAGTTATAAATTGGGAAATAGATTATGGATGTATGATTTCATATAAAATAAATATCAAGCAAAGAGATTATCTTTTACAAAAATTTATTAACTTTAAAAATTGAAAGATGTTCTGAAAAAAACTATTCATTTATCATTTTAAGAGAAAAAATAACTGATTTCTACAAATGTTCATTTTACCATGAGTCTTACAGTAACATCTACTACTTATTAATAATAAATTAAATTATCTTGCCAATTGTATTTTATCAAGGCTACTCATTTTCAGCTGGGAAAATGAGATCAGTTCATAGCAAGTTTTGCACACTTCAAAACTGGCTTGCCCATCAGTGATAGTACACACCTTTAATCCCAACACTTGGGAGGCAGAAGCAAGAAGATTTGCTAAAGTTTGAGGCCAATAGAGTTTACAGAGTTAGAACCTGGACATCCAGGACTACACAGGAAACCCTGTCTTGAAAAACTAAAAAAAGAAAGGAAGGAAGGAAAAGAAACTATGGCCTCCAGCTATTTACTTAAAATGCAACATGGTTAAGTTTGAATAATTGATACATGTTTTATTACTCAACTGTTTACATGTCTTTTGTCAATCCATGAAAGTTCAGTTTTAAAGATTTGTCCATAAAACTTCCTCTAACAGTCACTGTGTTCATCATGAATTGTTCTTCTGTTCTGATTTATAATTGTTTCTTTACACTTAATCTGCTTCTGCTTTGTGTGTACTAATAAAATATGATGCTTTATGTTCCTATAAAGTAAAATTTTACTGTGATTTTTTTCGAGTGTCAGTGGTACCTTGCTGTGGTTTGACCATTTCCTTCCTTCATATGCCATTTCATATGTTCACGAGTCTGACCTTCCTTTCAGTTCACAGTGAGGAAATTCAGCTCAGAGCTTCTAAAATGTTTACATCTTTCATAGTTTTAGTTTTTCTCTTTTTAATTGAGAGGGAACTTGAAAAAACAACCTGATTTATATTTTCTTTTTTGTAATCAGTTTCCAGAGGAGACAGAACTGGATCTTTTGTCAGTAACAATTGAAGGTCCATCACATTATTCATCAAATAGTGAAGGATCGTGTTCAGTGTTCAGCTCTCCCAAAACCACAGGCGGCTTTTCACCAAGTGTTCCTTTCCAGTCAGAAGATGGCCGAAGGGACGACAGTCTGTCTTCTACCAGTGAAGACTCTGAGAAGGATGAAAAGGATGAAGACCGTGAGAGGGAAAGATTTTATATTTACAGGAAACCCTCGTGAGTAGCCGTTTACTGTAAGATCTTTAGGTGGTAAGTCAGAATCTAGAAGTGAGCCTAAGGTATATATCCAGCCTCATATTTAACAAGCTAAGTATGATGTCCCATTCAGAGAAGGCCGGAGGATTAGGAGTTTAAGGTCTTCCTGGACTACATGGCAGGCTCTCCTCCAGCCTGTGCTACATGTGGCACTGTCTTAAATATAAAATCATAATAATAACAATAATAAATTAGCAAAAAGTATTAATCTGTAAGTAATACTATACCTAGCCATAATTTCTAATGTGATTTAACTTTATATGGTACTGTTTTCTTCTAAATACAAATAGGTTTATTTATATTGCTTTAATTATTTCTCCACGATAATACTTGTCAATAAAACAAAAATAGAGATATGGTTATGAGCTATAATATAGGAGGGAGCAATATTCCTCCTGGGCTTAGTAAAAATAAAAGGAGACACTGAGAGATATCATATAGTTGAGGAAATAGGAATAGTAGAGGAAAGTGTGTATCAGTGGATGAAGATTTTAAATCATTCTTGGAAGAAATGAGAATAGAGTGTTAATGAAATAAAAGGCAGGATAGATAGGTAGATCTATCTATCGACATACATATGAAGTCTTACTGAGAAATGTGCCCTCATGAGGAGCTAGAAGGACCTTTCAAATTTACCTGCTTCTAAAGCCTGATCCACTGCAACTGTGGCAACAAGATTAAGAGTTTCCACTGTTGCCATTTCAGTCTTCTTCAGTCTTCAGAGGGTTCCTGCACCCTTTCTCCAGAGTAAAACAAATTGCTTTGGAACCTTTCATATTAGCATATTTTGGCCTATTCCTTAACTTACTGAAATATAGCTTCAGATAACTTTCAAAGAAGAATTATAATTCAAATCTGCTTTCTTTTTTTAATTTTTTTCCAATTTTTATTAGATATTTTTTTCATTTACATTTCAAATGCTATCCCGAAAGTCCCCTATATCCTCCCCCATCCCCCGCCTGGCTCCCCTGCCCACCCACTCCCACATCATGGCCCTGGCGTTCCCCTGTACTGGGGGATATAAGGTTTGCATGACCAAGCGGCCTCTCTTCCCATGATGGCCAACTAGGCCATCTTCTGCTACATAAGCAGCTAGAGGTTTAAGAATATGGAGTAACTTTTATGTGCTCATTTGATTATAGCATTGAGTATAGAATTCTCAAAATGTTTGTCTCCAGCACCAGTGTTTAGCATTTGTTGTTTATAATCTTCTCAATTCTGACAGTGTAAATTACCCTTCCTTTTCTAAGTGTCTGAGTGTATGTGTACTTCTGCAGGGTCTAGAAGGTGTCAGATCTCTGGAACTAGAGTTTCTTATGGTTGTGAGCTGCTGTGTAGGTTCTGGGAATTGAACATAGGTCCTCTGGAAGAGTAATCAGTGCTTTTAACTGCTGAGCCATTTCTCTAGCATGTATATTCTTTTTTAACAGTAGCCCTCTGAGTCAAACAATTGCTTCCACTGGACAGAATGTGTATCTATATTGTTTTTACACTTCCCATTTAAAAAAAAATGATTTTTGCTGATCTTGTGATCTCTTCCAAGTGTCCTTGATCATTTTTATGTTCTTTCTTTCTTTCTTTCTTTCTTTCTTTCTTTCTTTCTTTGTTTTGGTTTTTGAGACAGGGTTTCTCTGTGTAGCCCTGGCTGTCCTGGAACTCACTCTGTAGACCAGGCTGACCTGGAATGCAGAAATCCGCCTGCCTCTGCCTCCTGAGTGCTGGGATTAAAGGTGTGTGCCACCACACCTGGCATTTTTATGCTTTCTTTTGTGAAGAACATTGAGCATGAGATGGACCCTTCATGGGCTGTCTGGATGGGTAGTGCAGCACCATCCTCTGTGGCCAGGGTGGCACAGCAGGTTTTCTAGAGCATGTCCTTAGTAAATGAGACTTAATGGTGTTTGTTGGCAGTTCCTCAAGGTGTACCTATCATTCCTTTTTTTGCTTCTGTGATTTTTGACTTTCAAAGAGGAATCATGAGATGTCTGTTCTTCTTTGACCTTGGTTAGTATTAGCTGGTTTAATACTTTCTATGAGCTTATAAATTAAGAAAATTTCTTTAAAGACTTGTTCATATAACACTGGGAAATAGTTCACTAAGCAGACTTCAATTTACTATTATGAGTAATTCCTTGTTTTCTGTAGACATACCTCTCGGAAGAAAGCAACAGGCTTTGCTGCTGTTCATCAGCTACTTACTGAACGCTGGCCTACAACCCCAGTCAACCGAAGTCTTAGTGGCACAACTACTGAGAGAAATATTGACTTTGAACTTGATATACGAGTTGAAATTGACAGTGGAAAATGTGTCCTTCATCCCACTACCCTTCTGCAGGAGCATGATGATATAAGTTTAAGAAGGTAAGAGACTGGCTGGAAAAGTTATATGAGATTCATTAGTTAGAAACACTGTCCATATATCATGATTTATCACAAACGTTCCCCATTCAACACCGCAAATTTTAAAAGTAACTGATGGAAGTTATAGTATTCACTTGCATAACACAGTTTGTTAAAACAAACACATCTTTTCTGACAATTAGAAGCAGATATCTGATTTAGAATCTGGAAAATTGTTAATTAAAATAGATCTATAGACCAGGTATTTTAGCTCATTGGTAGAGTGTGTATATATCGTGTAATCACGGGATTTAATCCCCAGTAGTGTGTGTACACACACACACACACACACACACACACACACACACACACACACACAGGCATGCAGAAAACACAGTGGACATCATCTGAGAGTCAATAGCCATATAAAGATATAAGTAAAGAATTCTTTGGAATTCTTTGAACAAGCCCAAATTTCTGTCTTGCCTTTTTTTGTATTGATTAAAAAGATTCTGTTTTGAGGATAATGCAGGACTCTTAATTAAGAATTTTGATATGTTTACAAAGAAAGACTGGAAGCAGTTATGCAAATAGGGCCTACCTAAATTGAACATAAATAGGGCCTAGCTAAATGGAAATTCAGGGTATAACTTCAGGATTACCATTAATGATGACATAAACAGATTTAACATTAGATTTTGGTCACTTGAGGGGTGTAGGTATGTGTCATGTGAATGTGTGTGCTTTTGTGTATGGAGATCAGAATCAACCTGGATTATTGACTCTCAGATGATGTCCACTGTGTTTTCTGAGACAGAGTTTTTCACCAGCTTAGAGCTCACCATCTAGGCAAGGTGGCTGACCAGACAGCCTGAAGTGTCTTCCTATTTGGACCCAACCAGTACTAGGATTATGAGTGTGTCACCATGATTTATTTTCCAGGGCTATGTGTCTCAAACTCAGGTTTTCATGGTTGCTATTGGAAATGCTGTCCTACCTGAGCTATTTCCTCAGCTGTTTCTTTGAATATTTCTTCTCCTTTTTCCTCCTTTTCTGGTCAAAAAAATTAATCATGAAAGTAAATGACAGTTCCTAGTGAGTGAACGGATAGAAATGTGGATAAGAATGGCAGAATGTAACAACTGTTGAAACAGATATTGAAGATTTCCTATCTCATTTCCTTTATTTTATATGTCTAAAATAAAGTATTTTAATGATCAGTCAATGAAATTTTTATAAAATGAGAGACTAAAAATACTTTAAACAAGTATAGTATCCTATAAGAGTAACAATGGTGCCTAAAGAATGGCTGATAGACTGTTTTAATTGAACCACAACAAACTGCTATGTTTGGCTGTTTGGTTCATCCTATTATGTTTAAGTGAAGCAGGTATGAACTTAGAAAGGAGTAAAGCAACTGTGCATGACGCACTTGTAATTCCAGCATTCAGAAGGTGGAGGCAGGAAAATGCCTGGTCGTTTTACCATGACTGTCACAAACAAAGAATACTCACACCAATAAATAGAGATAGCTAGTTTTAAAACATATAACATTATCTTTCCTCTCAGACATTAACCAGTCTAACTAGAAGTTCTGTCCTTTCCTTAAATGATTTCTTTTTTAAATATTTTGAATTTGATTTTTTAATTCACCTCCCTCCCCCCCCCTTTTTTTTTCCTGTAGGAGTTATGATAGAAGTTCTAGGAGTTTAGATCAAGATTCTCCTTCAAAAAAGAAAAAATTTCAAACGAATTATGCTTCAACTACCCATTTAATGACTGGCAAGAAAGTGCCATCCTCTCTACAGACAAAGCCCAGTGACTTAGAAACAACAGTATTTTACATTCCTGGAGTAGATGTGAAGGTAAAAATTGAATTATATAGAATAAGAGACTAGAATTTAACAGTTTATTTTCTACTAGATATTTTTCTTTTGCTTATTTTGTTAAAGATAAAATTTTCTGACTTACTCTAATGTAGTCATTCTGAAGATAAGAATATCTAAATTGTGGCTCACCATTTATTCAAAGTAGGTTTGCTAAACCTTGCCATCTATAATTTCAATAAGCAATAATGTATTTTTTTTATTTCTAAAATTATTGAATTTTAGACCATTAAGCTTAAAAACCTTTAAAGACAATTTGGATTAAGTTCTTTAATTTTAAAAATGAAAAAGTCAAGTACTTCCCAGAACCTCACAGCTGATTTACAAGCAGAAGCTGAGTCTTCATTCAGGCTTCTGAGCCAGAATTCCTCCCAGCTACATCTTCTGTTTCATGGTATTTCCTCATCTGCAAAATTTTTATTTTTTTTTTTATTTAATACAGTTGCATTACAATTCTAAGACACTAAAGACTGAATCACCTAACGCCTCCAGAGGATCTTCCTTGCCTAGAACTCTCTCCAAAGAGTCCAAGCTGTATGGTATGAAAGATAACGCAGCGTCTCCTTCTCCTCCTCCTTTACCTTGCACTGTCCAGAGCAAGACTAACACCTTACTTCCTCCCCAACCCCCACCTATTCCCTCAGGTATTTAAGAGGCTACACTGTATTTCTGTCATGTTTTTCTTAATTTTCTTATTTTGCTTTCTCTATTGAGATTCTTTAATTCCTCTGTTTAAGAAAGGATTGTCAATAATGACTATATAAAATCCATATGTGAAAGTATAGGACAACTACTTTATATTCTTTCTTAAATTTTTATTATGTTAGCATGTTCTTAATAAACCACATTTTTAGAACAATGTATATTTGCCATGTTCATGTGGTTTAAGTTTGGGAGCTATGATCAGCTAGAGATCAAATTTAGACATATATGAGCACACTGGTATTATCTGCAGTTATTAATTATTTGTTGTGACCTAACCTGTTATCCAAAACTTACAGCCTTAATCACATTGCCTATTGAAAAACAAACAAACAAACAAACAAAAACACCAAGAGGAGTTTCTCAACTTACAATCTTTCATGAGATTGAAGCTAAGATGCTGGCTAGGTCACTTGAATACTTGATTGTACTAGAAAGATCTTCCATCGTGTTCTAGTCATGTGAATGTCTTACTGGTGCCCCAATTCCACCCCTTATGGATATCACCACTGAGTTGTGAATATTTTTATGACATGGCAGTTAACATCCTTTGGGTGGAATGATCAAAAGAAAAGCTGACCAAACTTGCAAAGCTTAATACCTTAGCTTTAAAAGTCACAGAGTACTACATTTACAGTATCTTACTGATTATACAGGCCATTGAGATCCAGGAAGGATTCTTGGAAAGCATCTGGGAAATGGATATCTTAGCGCATGCATGATACTTTACACACAGACACATACATTTCTAACATAGGGACTGTAAGAACTAGGCAAAAATTATTGAAGAAGTTTTGTTTAGAAATTCCACATAATATATAAACCCTTTAAAGTAGTCAGTAAAGAATTACGATAATAGTGCCTAGCTAGTACTTACCACTTTTCAATTGACAAAGTATAGCTAGATCCATTAAGAATGAGGCACATACTAGTATTCCATTGTATAAATGGAGAAAGTTAAGGAGTATAGATTTGGGGCACTTTCCTATATTTATATAACTAATTTTCAAATTGGAGATCGAAAACAAAGTTAGCTATGACTTTGTTGGGTATTTTAATGCATTTTATGAAGTATAAATACCTGACTAGGAAGAATGAAAGAGTCATGGTCTCCTATGTAAAGCATTATTGTCAGTGTGTACATACTAAGCATAAGAAATCCAAAAGCTGTGATACCTTTCCTTCACTTCCCACTAATTCATATTAGTTGAGATTTTCTATCTTTTTAAGTGAACAAATGGACTAGTACCAGCCAAACAAGTGTAAAGTTGATAATTTGGAACATAGTGTGTGACCAAACACAAGTAAGAATAAACATAGTATTACAAACATTAATAATATTTAGTCTAACATTTATGTATCATTTCTATCCTATTTTTACTCTTTTCTCTTGTAGTCTTAGATAAAGTACTTTACTTAATTGTCATACAATTCTAACCTCTATTAACTGGTCATATTTTTTGTTGGGACATTTTATTGAGTTCCATTCAGTGCATCACATTTATCAATATTCTAGCTAAAGGAAAAGGAAGTGGAGGAGTAAAAACTGCCAAGCTCTATGCCTGGGTAGCACTGCAGTCATTACCAGAAGAAATGGTTATTAGTCCTTGTCTATTGGACTTTCTTGAAAAGGCTCTGGAAACTATCCCAATTACACCAATAGAAAGGAATTATACAGGTAAGTATTCTCCACATATGCATTCTGACTTTAGATCTTATTTCATAGAGTTTCTCAGTGCTATTATACATTGTAATATATTCCTATATGAGACCCCCCAACACATAACAGTAGAGGACTTCCAGGTCTGTGTTCATTCAGATATGATAAATTTAAACCCTCAAGGACTGGAGGCCCCAGGGAGTTTAGAGGTCAGGTGGGGTGGGAGATGGGGGCATCCACGTGGAGATGGGGTAAGGTGAGAAGGAGGTGTGGGATGTGGAGCAGTTGGAAGGTGGATGGGAGGGGCTGGGAGTGGAATATGGAATGTAAAAAAATAAATTAAAAATAAAATAAAATTTAAACAAAACAAAACTGAAGAAGAAACAGGGAGGTCATTTCATTCTTATTTGGAGGTAGAGAATCCAAGCTGTGGTAAAGCCATATTATTTTTCAAGGTTACAGCTTGATAGTGACAACACTAATGATTGTATGTCCTACATTAATGTGTTTCTTGTGCTGGACTCTGTTTGTGGGCATGGCATAAGTGCTGTTTTCTGTGTATAGTGTGTGCTGTGGTGGGAAGAATGAATTGGGGGAAATGAACATGAGATTTGAGTAGGTAAGGATATGTAGCCTGACAGACTTGAAATCAAGTTTCTGCTGTTGATGCATCTTATATCAATACTAGTTAGAGATAAGGATTTTTCAGTGATTTGCCCTTGATATGAAACTTAAAACTTAATATTTTAACAGCAGTCAGCTCACAAGATGAAGATATGGGACATTTTGACATCCCAGATCCTATGGAAGAATCAACAACATCCCTAGTGTCATCCTCAACATCTGCATACTCTTCCTTCCCTGTAGACGTTGTGGTTTATGTGCGAGTTCAGGTGAGGTTTGTTGTTTCTTCATAAAGAAAATATTGTATTTTGAATTTTAACATTATTTTCTTTCAGATTTTTCTGAATCATAATCTCATGAATGTTTGATTATCTCTATAATGGTTTAGAAGGTTGCTAAGTCCTGAGAAGTATATGTAAACATTTTTATGAATTTACTATTCTGATCAGTTTCATAAATTATAAGTTTCCCATTTTGGGTTTTTAATCTTCTATGAAACAAAATTAAAATATTTAAGTTTAAACCTTTTGAAAGCATTTCATCTTTTTATTAGTGTGGTACCATTTACTCTCACCATTACACTTTCTGGACAGATTTACTATATAATTAAGATACAATAGTATCCTTTAAGGAGTTTGTGTAAAAGCTACATAATTTTAAAATATTTTGTTATTTAATTCAATCTTATCAATGCACTTTTAGGAATATATATTATCCTTTGACTTAATCCATTTGTTAAAGAGGATTAGAAAGATGCCTGTATCCAAACTAAATTCAGATTACTAGTCAGATGAAATTTTTTAATCAGTCTGTAAGAATAAGAAAACTGCTGGTATCATTAATTGCAGCAATATTCTACAGTAACAGTTTTCCCAAAAGATCATTAGCTGGAGTTTTGTACTAGCTTATGTTAAAAGTCTGATGAAAATATACTAAGTACTTAAGAGTTTATAAAAACTTTTGTTACTAACACTGCAGAACTTACAGTGTTTTAACATGTGATTACCTCCTTTAAAAGATTTGACTACTAACAAAAAATACTATGGACATAAATATGTTTAAAGTTCTGAATTATCCAAATGTCAGTGGATGTTCAAATACTTGGTTTGTTGTAGACAATATCTCAAACCCTGTAGCCCAGGCTGGCATATACCCTAGGTTGGCCTTGAACTTGCAATAATCCTCCTCCCCTAGAACCTCTTAGAGCAAGTGAGCGCTATACTATAATATTTAGCTTCATAAAAATTGTTCCATCCTGTTAATACACTTTGGTTCATATGTTATCCTTCTGTTTCTATGAATTGTGGCATTAAAGTTAATTGCTTTTAAATATCAGATGATTAAACATAATTTATTTAGTTGTGTATGTTAAAAAATTACGTATTTCTTTTAACTATTCAGTTCTTAAAATCTTTTTCCCCCTGCTTTCTACACTTTAGCCTTCACAGATCAAATTCAGCTGTTTGCCAGTATCAAGAGTAGAATGCATGCTGAAGCTACCATCTCTGGACTTGGTATTTTCTTCAAACCGAGGAGAATTGGAAACTTTGGGGACTACATACCCTGCAGAGACCTTATCCCCTGGTAGTAATGCTCCTCAGAGTGGAACAAAGAACTCTGCTAGCAAAGCTGGAATGCCAGGTATAGAGATGTTAAGCCATCTGGTACAAGGCCAAGTACTATTCTTTTTTTTTTTTTTTTTTTTTTTTTTTNTTAGCCATTCTTACTGGTGTGAGGTGGAATCTCAGGGTTGTTTTGATTTGCATTTCCCTGATGATTAAGGATGTTGAACATTTTTTCAGGTGCTTCTCAGCCATTCGGTATTCCTCAGTTGAGAATTCTTTGTTTAACTCTGTGCCCCACTTTTTAATGGGGATATTTGATTTTCTGGTGTCCACCTTCTTGAGTTATTCATCTATATTTTAAATAGTTTTGGAAAAGCAGGATATTAAAAATCATGACATTTGTAAAGAAAAAATCTATAGTAGACCAAAGTTGTAAGTATATTTCATGTTAGTAGAATATGAGTCCCCTTTAATTTATATGTTTACCTCAATAGTAATTAGATAGCATTACAGCTTCAGCTTGCATGCCACTAGAAGCACTATAATAAGAATACTAATAGTTCATGCATTCATTCATTGAATGTTTGTGTCAGATTGGATTATACATTTTAGGAACAAAGAGTTTTGCAACTGGAAATAAAAGATATGCTTTTATGAAGGTCTGTCCTTACCAGGTAGCACTTGTAGTTTTAAATGGTAAATTTTGCTGTCTACCTCCTTTGTTTCATTAAAGGTTTGATTATAAAGTACAGTTGAGGATTTCTTGATTTCTAGCACGTCTTCCTCACTGAAAGCTCTGTGTTACAAATTATATAGATATACAAATGTGAGAGTGCAGTGTTAGCTAGTTTGAGTGGGGATTGACAGTAGACAGTTTAAACAGCAGTTCTTAGCCAAGAGTAGCAGATGCCTTTCAGTATTGGATTTCACAACTGCCAATCTTTAACTGGAGGAAGCTAGTGGGGAAAGCAGGCACAGTGTGCAGATGCCTGGCCAATCTGAAGACCCTTCTTTCTAGAAAGAATTATTTGACCTAAAATGCTAGAATGGCCAAGCAGAACACATCAAAGCAAAATATGTGAATGAACTCCTAAACTCCAGTTCCAGAGAAGCATGAAAAGAGTTGATGGGAAATCATCCTTCAGATTTGGAAGGTGTCACTCGGGCTTAGGTCCTTGTTTTTTGTACAGTTATCTTGAATTCAAAATTTTACCAAATAGCCTTATGTTTGGCTTTTGAGAGAGAGCATGTTCGTCCTTGTAGACTTCCTTGTCTGATGATGCTGGAATGTCTCATTTATAGGCTCTTCAGGATTAGGCAGCCCACTTGGCCGAAGTCGACACAGCAGCAGCCAGTCAGATCTGACTGGCTCCAGCAGCAGCTCCTCGGGCCTGAGCTTCACTGCATGCATGTCTGACTTTTCCCTGTATGTGTTTCACCCCTATGGCGCTGGGAAGCAGAAATCCACTGTTTCTGGTCTCACATCTGGATCAGGAGGACTAGGTATATTTGCTCATAGGCATCTTTGTTAAATTTTTAAGCTTTCTTTTCTTAGACTACATGACTGTGGCTATAAGCCAACATGAGAAACTTGCATTTTTCCCTTTTGATAATATCTATTTTATCCCTGTTTTATAAGTAAAAATATGAAACAAATTCAGACAAACTGATTATACAAGAATTTAAAATTTAAGAATGCTTGTTAAATAATATGTATACAATAATATAGAAGTTTTCTTAAATTATTAAATCAAATTCATTAAAATATTATCAAATCACTTTGTATAAAATTATAGTCCATAAAAAGTAAAATTTTTAAAGTGTAGGTTATGTTTAGTAATTTTAAATGAGATCATTAAACTGTCATTTAGTGAAACTAAATCTGCATTTTAAAGTTCAGGTGTCATTAGTTTATATTTCTTACAGTCATATAAGTAAATACTACCTTTTGTTATTGGAATGAGCTTGTCATATATATGGTCTTCAACCTGTCTAAAACTCTGAGAAATGCAAATGCTCCTTAGATTATTATGTCTAAATTTTCACTAATTTAACTCCTTTTCATTGGTGGCATATTAGAGTATATTGGATAATTTTCTTTAACTAGTTGTGTGCATATGCACACATCTGTATGTACATGTGCATACATATGGTCATTTTTCTTCTTTTGGTTTTCTCAGGGAATGTGGATGAAGAACCCACTTCAGTCACTGGTCGAAAAGACTCACTAAGTATAAACCTCGAGTTTGTAAAAGTGAGCTTGTCTCGGATAAGGCGCTCAGGAGGCGCCTCGTTTTTTGAAAGTCAATCTGTAAGCAAGTCTACAAGCAAAATGGACACTACATTAATCAATATATCTGGTATTCTCTTTTATAGTTTTTAATTAAAATATTATCATTTTAAACAATGAACTCTATTTTTAATAGTGCTTAAATATTAAGTATACATAAACATTACATTAAACATAAACATTAAGCTTAGTGATAAAGGTAAGAAGTTCAGCCCAGTCTACAAAGACTCTCAACTCACGCTGTTAATATTAGAATGTTTTCTAGGTAGACATATCCAAGGGTAAAAAATACCAAATTAAAGAACAAAAAATTCTTTATTTTTATTTTGCTTCTTCTCGATTATGGGTTCCTAAAATTTATGCCTTTTTATGTGTATCAACTTGTAGATGTTTACAACACTAAATATGGGATGAGTATCCTTAATAAGTCCTACTTTGTATTAGTAGGTCTTTGCATTATAACTTGAGTACTTAAAATTAAATGAATATAACCATCTTGGGAATTTAGGGTACTAAGTGAAAATGTTTACAACAATAATCTCACTAATACAGTATTTTCCCTTAAGGTGATAACCATTTGGCAAACACTTTAAGCCTATGTTTTATAGTAAACTTTTGCCAGGCACTATGCTAGGTTACTAGTGTGAACAGATGTGAGTAATGCAAGTCTTACATGTGGACAAAAATAATAACAACACATATGGATGTCAGGAGAATACCCTTGAAAGTAGCAACATGATATTTCTGAATCATAGCGGTATCGAAAAGGGATATCTTTGGAGTATCTTTGGCTACTTTAGAGGTTTCTAAAGGATTGGAATGATGCTTCAAATTGGTATCTTAGAGAGTCAGTAGTACCACAAACAACAGCTTGACAGCTTGAGGATGCTGTTTAATCAGCAGTAGTGAGTGAAAAGCTGATGTAACAGTAAAAAGAGAAATGTGGGAATAGCTTCAAAATGAGAGAAGAAAGTCCTGAAGTTGCACAAGGAGCAGTAGAGAACAAAGGGTGGCTGTGAACTTAAGTGACCTGGAGGGGAAGGTTGAAATCGTTAATTTACATAATTATAAAACAAACTAAAAATGATTATAGACCTATCAGTGGATCTGCTGGTCACCAGGCCTGTCTGTATGTGCTCAGGTGCTGTGTCCTCAAAGTCACTAGCATGCTAATCTAAAGAAGCTGTGGGAGAGGAACAGAGAGAAGGGGGGCAGAAAAGAAAAGGTGCCAAAACAGAACCCCTGAAGAGAACCATAAGGGTGCTTTTCTTGTGAAAATTTCTGCCCTGGACAAAAAGGGAAATAACTACTCCCTTGCACACAGCTGTTTGGTTTGCAGTTCCCTTCTTGCAAGTTCATATCCCAGCTCATAATCTTAACCTATTCTCCATATTTGATGACCCCTATGTTATACGAAAGCTTGCTTTATAGCTAGTCTTTAGCACCTCTCTGTGGCAGAACAATAATAGAGCCCTAACTTGCCATCTCCTGAAGAAAGGACACAGAGCTGAAGATTTTGGCAATGCACTGTTTTTCTTTAATTTGAAGAAAGATAAAATGCAATGTATCCTGGTATTTTATGGTTTAAAACAGTAGGTATATTCAGCTCTCTAATACCATGTCTGATAACTAAAGTGTTAAAAGGTTTAGAAGTCTGTTCTAAGCTCTAACAAATTATTTCTGCATCAGCTGTTTGTGATATAGGGTCTGCTTCATTTAAATATGATATGCGCCGACTCAGTGAAATCCTTGCATTTCCAAGAGCCTGGTATAGGAGAAGTATTGCAAGGCGCCTGTTTCTTGGAGACCAAACTGTAAACTTGCCAAGTAAGCGTGTTATGTAAAAATAGATTTCTTTTCATTTGGGTTAAAGAAAACAAGATCCATGATTAATAACACAATTTTTATTAAGCTATACCATGTAATTCATTCATTTGTTCAAAAGAATGTCTGTTGAGTCCCTCTAATGGCAAGCACTCGGCATACCAAACTGACAAATGCCTTACCCTCTTGAAAACTACCTCCTAACATTTTAGTCTATAATAATTTACTCGGTAACCCTTGTAAATTTGGAGGTACACATATCTATTTATTTAAATAGTTAATTAAAGGAAAAATGAAAATACTGAAGACATCATACTGTTTTTGCCTCATCTCTTTCTTGATCTTAGATACTATTATAGATACTGTTATATCCAGCTGAAGAGGTTGTGGCTAGGAATAGTACAGTTGCCCTGATACAGTGGAAAAAGTAAAAAAAATCTTGAGTGGGTTTGTTCTCTCTCCAGTAATGTACTTTCTGCCAGGATTAAATAAAATGCTGGATTGTTCTTTGCAAATACTACCATCTGTGGAAGGAATAGACAATGTAGTTAGAACTAGTGTCTGGGTGAAAGAACTTTTATTACTTAATGTTCTTATCTGTGACTTTTACTTTGTCTTCTACTGTTGTACTAGCATCTGGTCCAGGGACTCCTGATTCCATTGAAGGAGTGAGCCAGCACCTTTCTCCCGAGTCATCAAGAAAAGCATACTGCAGGACCTGGGATCAGCCAAGCCAGTCAGCTTCCTTCACCCATATGCCGCAGTCACCCAATGTGTTCAATGAGCACATGACCAACAATACCATGTCACCAGGGACAGCCGCACAGAGCCTCAAGTCCCCAGCTTCCATAAGATCAAGGAGTGTTTCAGACTCTTCAGTCCCTCGAAGAGGTAACTTTTGTTGGCCAGTATGCCTCCTGTGTTCCTAAGATAAAAATCTTACTCTCAGGTTTCTGCCCCAATTACTAGAGATGGATTCTTGAGGAAAAGAAACCAATAATTACCAAATACTTCCAGGTACTACCTACAGAAGAGCTCTGTGGCTGTGTGATAGCTTCACAAAGGGTAGGAAGTGAAGAGTTGCCAAATTGTCAATGTACTCTCTAAGGACAGCTGCTTTTAGAAACATTCTAACAATGTTATGAATGTACCAAAAGATGGTTCAATATTGAAGAAATGAAGTCTTTATATTGATTCAATTGTTTGTTTATTTGGTCTTTTTTTCCCCACCTCTTGCATACTGGTATTGTCCTTGTGCTGATGCCTGAATATATCAAAATGAATGATATAGTTCTTGGCACAACCAAGACCAAAGTATAATGAGCAAGGTCAGAACTTGGTTTTGCTCACAGAGTCTATTAGATGAATGCTAGCTACCCAGCCAATGCCTGCATTTCTGAATGGTTTTTGTCTTTGAGGCTTCTGTTTGACTGAAACACTTTGGCTTTTATGAAGAAAATCCTGGGATGATGAATTATCTGTGCAGCTGTATCTCATGTATATCAAAGCTCCCTCATCTCACCTGTTTTAAAAGCAATGTGATTATTAAACATTTGGTCTCCTACAACAATATCATGTCTACCTTTGGATTATAGAAACTAGTGGGTTTTACTTTGTAATAAGCTTTGTTTTCAGTGAATAAATGTGCATGTGGGTTTTTTTTTTCTGACTTTAGATTCAATTTCAAAAACATCAACTCCTGTTAACAAATCAAACAAAGCAGCAAGCCAGCAAGGGACTCCGTGGGAGACACTTGTTGTGTTCGCTATCAACCTGAAACAATTAAACGTCCAAATGAATATGAGCAATGTCATGGGAAATACAACGTAAGCTATTCAGAGAAAATAGGTCTATCTAATAGCACTTTAAATGTTCCTTGTAGTGTTGTAAAGCAGTTCAAGCCCTTTTAAATGTAATCATATTTTGAGACAGTAAATAGGTGAAAAGTTTTAAACTTTTTAATCTGAAAATGGCTTAATTGTTAGGATACTATAATACAAACAACATGAAACACGTTCCCAATGGAGAATTATAGCTATTTCTAGCTATAAAGCTTCATTAGTTTTAATATTCAAACATCAACCACATAGTATTTAGTTCAAATATGTTGAGCTGGGTGTGTCGGTGTATGCCAATCATCCCAGCACTCAAAAAGCTGAGATAGGGTCATTTCAGTTCCAGTATTCAAGACCATCTTAAACAACACAGTGAGAACCTGACTCAAAAAAAAAAAAAAAAAAAAAAGGAAGTATTTCATTATAAAATCGGATCTTCTGTGTATAATCTGATTTTGCTACTGGTTTCAATTCATGACATTACCAGCCACATATCTAACAATCTTTTCCTTCTTTTTAGTTGGACAACTAGTGGTTTGAAAAGCCAAGGCCGGCTTTCTGTAGGAAGCAACCGTGATCGAGAGATTAGCATGTCTGTTGGTCTGGGAAGGTCACAGTTAGATTCCAAAGGAGGAGTAGTTGGTGGGACCATTGATGTCAATGCTTTGGAGATGGTCGGTATGTTAGAATTTAACAACTACACAGCTTATTTTCAAACATTATGTTTGAAGAAAAGAGCTTTAGAAAGTTGAATTTGATAAGTTTTTCCATGAATATTTGAAAAGTAATTATTGATTTTATTTTAGCTCATATTTCTGAACATCCAAATCAGCAACCAAACCACAAAATACAGATTACTATGGGTTCTACTGAGTCTCGAGTGGACTATATGGGCTCAAGCATCCTCATGGGTATCTTCAGTAATGCTGATCTTAAGCTGCAGGATGAATGGAAAGTAAACTTGTATAATGCCTTGGATTCAAGCATGACTGATAAAAGGTATGTATTAGGATGCCCCCTTCTGAAAACTTTGTGTGACTGCTGTTAACATTTTTTTTAACATTCAGGGGCAGGAGAATTAGTTCATTTTTTTCTACAGACTAATTTCTATATTATACAACTAATACAAATGAAAAGGCTGGGCAGGGGAGGATAATTATTTTTGCTTTATTTATATCATCTCTGAAATTTATTATACAAATTGTATTTCATGTTTTAGTGAGATTTTTGTGCATGGAGATTTGAAATGGGATATTTTTCAAGTAATGATATCAAGATCAACTACACCAGACTTGATAAAAATAGGAATGAAGCTCCAAGAGTTTTTCACACAACAGTTTGATACTAGTAAGCGAGCACTGTCAACCTGGGGACCTGTTCCTTATCTGCCTCCCAAGACAATGACCAACAACCTGGAAAAGAATTCACAAGAACAATGTAAGAATTAGAGCATTGGTATATTTTTTTTTGTCTTCCCTATATGTTATATTCTTAAGTAACACATTTATATGCTGTACTTAGAAAGTATCCTGTGGGCTCTCCATCCTGTCCACTCAGCAGAAAACTGACTGTGTTCCTAATAATGGTGTCAGCTGTTCTTTGGGAAGGTATTGCTTTTTATCCTCCACCACAGCTTAGCTGCAGCCTATCTACTCCGTGTCAAAGTTAGATTCTGATATGTGACATGGGCTAAGGACACAGAGTAACTGAGTCTGTCTGTTAACCTAGTATTAGGCAAGTTATTATCTTTACTTAGTAATTAAGAAATTAGCATGTATTTATTAAGCAACAAGTATATGCTTTCATACTTCTCTAGGCACAAGAGTTGCAAGATATGCCATCACTAACTCATGAACCTTACATTCAAATAGGAGATGGAGACTCTAATTAAATATATAAAAGTCGTGGTTTCAGGTAGATAGAAGTGCTTATGTAAAACACAAAGCATGGGAAGGATATAGAGAAGGTTAAAGTGAAATAACGGCTATTTCAGAAAAGATGATCAGGAAAGCCTTGTCTGAAGTGACATGTTAGCAGAAATGAATCATTTGATGAACGATATGAGATTGCATGTTTGGAAAGTTCTGGGCAGAGGGCTGTGAAGGTCTGAAGATCCTGTTGTTCCTCATTAAGTTGGCTTATTTGAAAATCATTGCTGGACCTGGGATCTTAACCCCTTGGGAAGGTGAGGCAGGAGACTACAGATCAAGTTCAAAGGCAGCTTGGACAACTTAGTGTAAGACCCTGTTTCAGAATGAAATGGTCACAATAGTCTGGATACACAATTCAGTGGTAGGGCCCTTGCCTGACATGTTCTCAATGGATGTGGGGATTTGAGGGGAAATGAGAGTCATTAAAATAACTCTGAACAGAGAAAAATGATCAGTAAGAAAAATATTGGACATTATCTCAGGTAAAAGGCAAAAATAAGGTTTTTAATATGATGAGTATTATAGAGTTTAAGACATTTGGTATCATTTGGTTTACCTTGGTGTAAAATACTCCTTTGGAAATAATCACCATGGCTACTGTGGGGAGAACAGGCATGTAGGCAGTTAGGGATGGACACAGGACACTGTGAAAATCCAGACTGAAGAGGATGGTACCTTTATCTAGGATGACAGTGGTAAATGTGATCAATTGTAAGCAGAATGAGGACAACTTGGTAACTCTTAGTTGATAACTCTTTATTTCTGGTTTTGGGGTTTTCTAGATACAGGGTTTCTCTACATACCCCAAGCTATTCTGTAACTAGATATATAGACTAGGCTGACCTCCTTCGTGCTGGAATTGAAGGTGTGCACCGCTACACCTGAGCTATTTCCTTAATTGTGTACTTTGAAAGCAAGCTAGAAAATGTAAACAAAAGTGAAGGGTCATATTTCTGCCTCAGATTCATCACTGTGAAGCAGCTTAGAGCTTAAACATGAACAGATTCCTATATATTCTCTACATATTTGTATACTTGTTTGTTTTACTTTGCTTCATTTTTCGAGTCAGGGTTTCTCTGTGTAGCCCTGGCCTTCCTGGAATGTTGTTTGACCAAAGTATCACTATCCCTTTTTTACACTCAAACTTTCTACTTTGCCAGTTAGTTATCTCTGTCTTCCAGGAACTATTCAAACTTAATGACTGACCCACAAGCACCAAGCAGTTTGTCCTGACCATGCTCACAGTTTAAACCTGGTTGTTATCTATCTGTACTCTCCTTTAGTTTGGCATAGTTCTTTTTGTATTACTATACTTAAATAAACATGGCCATTTGTCTGCAGGACACCATATTCTCTTCAGTGACCTGTTTGTGGTATCATTTTCTTATTCCTCTACGCCTTTAAAATCTTTATAAGCACTGTTGTTAGCAAGCATATGTAAATTGTGGTGCTGTGCAAAGTTTAAAATGTCCTTGTTAAGACCAGTTAAATAGAATGTATGATCCTTGGTAGCACTAAGAAAAAAATGGAAACCATCTAAAAAAGACATTACTGGAATAAGTGAAAAAAATCTAAATCTGAATTCTGTGATTGATTAACCCTTTTTCAAACATTCATGTGCATGTATAACACCTGGAAATCTATATTTTGAAAGTGCTAAGAAGTGAACTCAGGACCTTCCACATGCCAAGCCAATGCTCTATCACTGAGCTGTGCTCAGCCCAGGAAATAATGAGTGGATTTAAGACTGGGGAATTCTAACAAGCTCCTATTGTGGTGCTGATGGTGTTAGTCATCTGACCTTACTTTAAGTAGAAAGCACAGAGGAAAGAAACATAAAACCCCTCATTCTGTTGTTTTTTTTTTGGGGGGGGGGGTTGTTTGTTTTTTTAACCTGTGAAAAGTTGATAGACATAACTGACAGTTGCTGTATTTCTTGTTGTGTAGAATTTGTGTGGAATACCATTCAGGCTCTTTGTAAGTCAATCAGCATTATAGACATCGAGTTGTGAGAATTTTGAACACTAGAAAGTTCATACCTTCCCAAACTCTGTCCATCCTTATGCAGCATCTTTTCCTACTGTCTATTGAACAAGTGCTTAGCATTCCCCATTATTTCCACTCATTATCAGAATGGGAAACACACATCATACACATGGCTGTAGAACAGACCCACCTCTGGATACTTGAGACAGTTTATGACGAATGTTTCTCGGTTTTCTCGTAGTGCTTGATGCCGCACACCATCGACATTGGCCTGGCGTGTTAAAGGTGGTATCTGGATGCCACATATCCTTATTTCAGGTTCCATTACCAGAAGATGGGATGCAGTTTGGAGGATCCATGAGCTTGCATGGAAATCATATGACTCTGGCTTGTTTTCATGGTCCAAATTTCCGTTCAAAATCCTGGGCCCTTTTTCATTTAGAAGAACCAAATATTGCCTTTTGGACTGAAGCTCAGAAAATCTGGGAAGATGGTAATGTGACACATTTCCAGCTTTTATTCTTTGTCTTCTGGCATGATCATAAATAACTTGTCATTTTTTTCTTTGTTATTTTGTATGTTGATTTTTGAGGAATGTCTGTGTGTGCGTGTGTGTCTATGTGTATGGCATAAGTGTGTTTGTGTATGGTTTGTGTATGGTATATGTGTGTTTTGTATGCTGTGTGTGCATGCATGTCTATGAGTGAAGGCATGTACATGCCACGGTGCATGCTGAAGTTAGAGGACAACCTGGGGTGTAAGTGCTCACCCTCTTCCTCCTGTAAGACTAGGCTAGCTGACTCATGTGCTTCCAGGGACTCTCCTGTGCCCACCTCACATCTCACTGTCGGAGTCCTGGGACTAGAGACACATAACACTGTGTCCAGCTTTATAATGATTCTGGAATTGAAGCGTTGGGCCTCATACTTGTACAACAAATACTCTACGCACTAAGCCATCTCCCTGACCTCCTTTTTACTTTTGTTTGTTTGCAGTTGTTTATTTTGGAAAGGATTCATTTGTGCTATAGCAAACATGTAGAAGTCATAGGACAACTGAGGAGTTGGTCCTCAGTCTCCATCACGTGGATTTTAGGGGTTAAATTCAGGTTGTCAGGTTTGGTAGCAAGTGCCTTTATCCCCTGAGTCATCTCACCAGCCCCTTCTGACTTTTTTTATTGGAGAAATCCATCTCTGTTTGTCATCTTATAAGTAAAAGATCGGGGAGTTTATTGTTAGTGAATCAGCATTTATAAAGTATAGACTTGTTAAAGAAACATCTAAATACACTTCTAAACTGGCCCTTGTACTCCATGTTACTTTAGTGCTGCTGTGATGGCCTTAGCATGTTATCTAGAAATAGTCCTTATAAAAATGTGAAGATAGTGAAGGTGTGAGAAGATTCTCTGTCAGACAAAAAAAAAAAAAAAAAAAAAAACAAACATTGTATTATAAAACTTGAGGGAAGTAATAGAGCCCTGGGATACCTCAGGAATATTTGGGCAACACAAATTGGCCTTGGTGGGTTTTTTAAAAAGGACACCAAGACATACACAAAATTCTCAAAGAATTAATAAAAATGTAAAAAGAACAGTTCCTTTGAGCAGTTTTCTATTCAGTGTTGCCTTGTGCTTTGCTTTTTAACAGTGTCTTACTCAGTTGCCCAGGTTGTCCTGTAACTCATGATCTCCCTGCCTCTGCTTCCTGAGTGGTATACCACTGACTGGCCCACTCTGAGGTATCTTAACAAGATGGTTGATGTTCTTCATTTCACTGGAATAAAACCAGCTGTTTGTGGGCTTTCTCATTAATTTAGCCTTTCCTACTCTGTATAGCTTACCTACATCTGTTACTCTGATGCCACAGTTATCTTCTTAGCCATAAAAACAGTTTATCACTTTTAGAAACTCACTTTTCTTGTGTTGTAGGCTCTAGTGACCACTCTACGTACATTGTTCAAACACTGGATTTTCATCTGGGTCATAATACCATGGTTACCAAACCATGTGGTGCTCTGGAAAGTCCTATGGCAACAATAACCAAGATAACAAGGCGTCGCCATGAAAACCCACCCCATGGAGTAGCCAGTGTAAACGAATGGTTCAACTATGTCACTGCCACAAGGAATGAAGGTTGAATATTTGGCCTTTTGGGGCTTATTTTCTTTCTTGTTTTATTTTGAGCTCTGTCAGCTGTTCAGAAATCAAGTAGAGATCAAATGTTCATGTCTTAATACAGTTTTCGTTTTATTTCTGTTGATACACAAAGTGGTTATTTAAGAAACAACCACCTGGTAGTACAACATTTTACAGATTCAAATTATTCTAGAAATAACTGAAACCATCCTTTAAAAATTGGTTTTAAATAAATAAAAATTAAATTTGTTAATTTTGTAACATTTGGTAAATATTTTAGAATTATTAGAAAAAATGTTTTGTAGTTATTCTAAAAATTAGACATTTGGGAAATGTATTATATGGCCAACTAACAAAATGCCAAAAATGTAAGATTCTACTTACATGGAATAAAATTTCAGTAATATTACCCCCATCAATTCATAATGTAAAGAAAATACTTTTGATGAATTTTTTACCTATGAGATCACTTCTCTGGTCTAATAACCAGGATGACAAGGCATAACCACCAAATCCCTCCCTGTGGTGTAGTGAGTGTAAAAGAATGTTGAACTATGTCACTGCCAGGTCATATTGTAAATAATTATAGTATTTGCCAGATTTGACAAAGATGATTAGATTAAGACATGTTACGATTTGACTGTTTTACTTAAAAATGGCCTTTCTAAATGAAAAAGATTGCTTGTATTATGTGATTTTAGATTAGCTTTCAGGAATAGGCACACACTCTGGAGGAGTAAAAATATGTTAAAAAGAAAAAAAAAGACTATGGCCTATTTTGACTTTTATACATTTGGAATAGGGTTGTTGTTGAGGCTTTTTTTGTCCTCTTTTTGTTTTTTAAGATTTTCTTTTAACCAGGATGTTCCAGGAAGCTGTTTCTGTATCCACAGCAATAATCCTCATAGCAATAGAGTAGTTATAATGTTCCAAAAAAATAGGACTTCTACATAATTTCAAGGGTCAGGATAATATTTAGTGTTCAATCTATATAGACCATTCAGTTTGATAAAATCCAACTTAATAACAGTAAAGTACACATTTCTTCTTAAGAATATCATTATTTCCATCATGTAAAATGATTAGCATTTGATATAGTATCTTTAAAGCCACACTTTGTACAATTTGGCTACGTCTATTACTCTAAAGCCTCATTTATTTGTATCTGTCTAAATACAGTTTATCTCTTTTAGAGGCATACTTTTTTTGTTACTAGGCTCTAGTGATTGTAAATAATTTATTCCAGCTATCCCATATAAAATACACAAAAGCCTGGTATTTCCACTTACAAGCTGTAAGCCTAAGGGTTCTGAGCTATTCTAACTTACATCCCAGCCATACGCCCCTAGTTACTGTTTGAGTTTCACCAGGGCTGTTTTTGCCCCATCAGTCTGTCCTCAGGATACATTTCTCCTGGTCACATAACTTATGTTTCAGGTTCTGCCTTCCTCTCTCCTGCTCAATCACTGACTCTAGCCTTTTATTCACCAATAGCTTTAAATTGGGAAGCAAGGTTTACACAACAAAGACTGGTCTATGTGATAATTCACTTGTCTAGAGGCAACCAGATCTTGGGGTTCAGAATTTAACTCCAATTTGTATACATAGCAACAGACGATCCCCCAACAAGTGATCATTCTCTACACATTGTTTAAATGTAATGTGATGACAGTGCTCTTTGGTTTAACATAACCCTTTCTGTTTTATGTATATAGAACTAAACTTACTTCGTAATGTTGATGCCAATAACACAGAGAACAGTACTACTGTAAAGAATTCTAGTTTGTTGAGTGGGTTCCGGGGAGGTTCTAGCTACAACCATGAAACAGAGACCATCTTCGCATTACCAAGAATGCAGCTAGAATTTAAATCAATTCATGTTCAAGAACCACAGGAGCCTTCATTACAAGGTATGTGGAAAATATCCAGTTTAATAAAACTGGTGATGTAAGTCAAATTAATGTTTTTACCAGATATACATAGACTGTAGTAAATTTATTTAGCTTATTTGTGCCTTTTTTTGCCAAATATTGGGAAGAATAATTGGACTTTATTATATGGAACAATGATACATTCTAGGAATGTTTTAATACATTCCTATTAGTCTGTAAATCATATGCACATAGCAATTGCTCATTTCCCAAATCTTCACATTTATATTACAAGTGTATCCATTTACATGGAGCTATGTAAATCTTTATTGATAGAAGAGGCCTTTGCTTCATGGAATTTTTCACTGTAACATCCTTTATCATTTCAGATGCCAGCTTGAAACCCAAGGTGGAGTGCAGTGTGGTGACCGAGTTCACTGACCATATCTGTGTGACTATGGATGCCGAGCTCATCATGTTTCTCCATGATCTGGTGTCAGCATATCTCAAAGAAAAAGAAAAGGGTGGGTTGCATGGTTTTTCTCTCTTCTTTCAATTACAGGAAAGACAAGTGTCAGTGTATTAACATGGAGAATGTTTTTATGATCTGGGGATAGAATGAATGCCTTTTTCCTCTGTGGGCTGCAAATGTCATGAAGTAGCACTTCTAAAACTACATGACAGATTTCTGAGTTTCTGCTGATGCATAGCATTTTTTAATTTTTTTTACATCTACTTATTTAGTTTTTTGGGGGGATGGATTCATAATGACACACATATATAGGTCAGAAGACAGTTTAAAGGAGTCCATTCTCTCTTTCCACTGTATTGTCTCCAAAAGTTAAACTCAGGTCATCAGCCCTGGTGGCAAACACCTCTTCTACCTGCTGAGCTATCTGACTGGACCACAATGGTACTCATTTTAATCATGAGGTATTTCTTAATTTATAAAGGGATTTTATATATATATATATATATATATATGAATGAATGAAAGGTGGCTCAAAACAACTTATAACTACTGCTCCAGAGAATCAATTTCTTTTAGTCCCTGCTACACACACACAAGCATACACAGAGAGCATACATGTACATATACACATCAATAAAAAAATTTTAGACATTTCTAAAAAATGAAAGTCTACAGTTAAGCCTATAAGTAATTTTTGCAAGTTGGGAAAATGGGAGGAAATACTACAGATTTAAGTAAAATTACTAAGGAAAAACTACCTAATAAAGTTGCATTATTAAGCACATCATACAGTTGGAGAAACTAAATTTAATAAGGAGATAAATCTTTACAGAGAACATTTTTGTTTTATAAATAAATTACTTAGACCTTACTGGCCTGGTTTTGATTTCATGAGCTAGATAACACCACTTTCCTTTCTGGCATGTTAAGTGTTGTTGTAACACACTAGTTTCTACATACAGTGGCCCTAATAACCTATTTGGAATTGGTTGAATGTATTATAGTACTCCATAGCTATTGATGAAGTTAGGTAATTTGAAATAGTAAGGAAAGTCCTTTCAAACATGGTGATTTATTTCATTCAGAATTTATTGTACAACTGTTATGTGTATGAAATATAAAGTTGAGGTCGGTTAAATATCAAATGTGTTTGTTTTCCCCTGTGCTGGGACCTAGGGCCTCATGCATGCTAGCAAACACTCAACCAATTAGCGTTTTTTACCTTTTGTTATTCTGGTAGTGGTGGTGCTATCAAGGCAGGCTTTCCTTATAACCTTGAGCTCACTCTGCATTTTAGGCAGGCCTTGAACTTTTGATCCTCCTGCCTCACCTTCCCATATAGGTCTGGGATAGCAAGGCTACTTTGCCAGGCCCAACTCTACATGTGATTCTCAGTAAATATAACTTGGAAAAAATATAACTTGCTCAGGCCATTCTTTAGTTTTATTTGGAGTTTTTGTTTTGTTTTTTTATGAAGAAAAAAAATGTTAAATTTACTTTGCAGATACCTCAAAGCTAACAGATTACCAAAACAACCATTTTGAAAGAGTACAAAGTTAACAAGTTAACATAGATTGGACTGGTCTGCCATTAATTACTCTTCATCAGAAATATACCAAAAATTGGACAAGAGTAAAATCTATAGTGATGGTGGGAAGAGTAAGATCAAGCTGCCACACATGTCACGCCTTGCCCTGGACAGCAATGTCTGTGGAGCCCGCCTTTCCTGTCCTAGCACTGAAGTGCAGCAGTCACTAGTTACCTTGATGCTCATGCTGGGTTCAGTAGCTATACAAAATTATACAAAGCAAGCTTTGTACAAACCAACGTTCAAACTTCATTTTCAGTCTGCCCGTATGTGAGAGCACATATTTATGTCTCTCAAATATATTATGGAACCCTTGACATTTTGTAAAATATTGTAGTGGTTTCAGTTTGCCTCAAATTAGTCTACCTCTGAAGCAGAGTCTCTCAATTTAAACTATTTTAGCAAGGTGTGGTTGGCATAGGTTTATAATCCTAGTGATTCAAGAGGATTGCAAGTTCAAGGCCAACCCAGCCAATTTAGTGAACATTTTTCTTAGGGAAAAACTTAAAGAGATTAGGGTTATATATCTTAGTTAGTGTACTTATGTAGCATCTGGTAGGCCTAGACTCAATCCCCAGGAATGCATAAACAGTTATAAGACATTTGAATGTTGTCTGTAAAGATTTTATTGTAAAAATAGTATAATAGCCACTTAAGTATAGCTCATTATTACAAATTTAAGCCAAAATAAACATAAGCATCTCTGAGAAAGTTTACACCATTATGTAAGACTAGAGAGAAATACAATTTCTATAACATGGAGATTATTACAGCAGTGTAACTTCCACCAAAAATAGAAGCCAGTAAGCAGCAAAACTTGTAGGCATCTAAGTTCTGGCTGTGGTACTGCCTAGCCTGTTACCAATCAAGTTACAATAAAAGTTGCATAGCGAACATCATATTCAACTGTTTTAAGTCCACTTTGTGTTCTGAAGTTCGTACTTCAAGAGCAATGTTGTGTTTATTCAATTAGATCACATAAAAGTCTATGTGTGTCTCAGATTTGATCATACATGTGTGTGTATTTATGGTAGCAAACTTTAAAGAGACTTTTCTTAAGCACCATAAGGAAAGGATTGTACACAAAGTGCTTCTTATTGACACTGTTTATATAACTATACAACTATTAACATACAAAAGAGCATTGATTACACACTTACTTGAATTTGATATATAAGTAATAGTACAACAAAGCTTTTTAAAGTCATCAAGCTACAACTTTTTTGCTATGTTGACGTTAGGTTAGACTCAAGGTTCAAGGTTTCACATAGCTAAATAAAGTATTTTACCAGGGAGTTAATAACCCCTGGCCCTCCTTTAAATTTTTATTTTGACACACAGTCTCAGCAAATTTTAATGTGTCTTGAAGTAGGCAGTCTCCTCATTCTTCCCAGCTGGGATTACAGATATGACCAGCATAGTCAACTACTCGTCATCATTGAGGAAATCCACCTCTGTTGACTACAATGCCCTACACTTGCCAACACAAATGTGATTGCTACATTCTTTACCACAGTGACAACCTCACTGTTCTCAGAAATACTAAGAATTGATATTTTCCCTTGGCTTAAGATATCTTTTTTAACAGGTGTAATTAAATGAAACTTGGCATGGTAATAGAGCTAGTGGTGGTTCTTAAGATCTGGCTTTACATATTTTTATTATTATTATTATTATAGCCATTTTTCCACCTCGGATTTTATCCACTCGGCCAGGACAAAAATGTCCACTTATTATACACGATGATAATTCCTCTGACAGAGACAGAGAAGATAGCATCACTTACACCACTGTGGACTGGCGAGACTTTATGTGCAACACATGGCATCTGGAGCCTACTCTTAGGTAAGAATTTGGTGTGCACACCTCAGCATGTTCAAGGGTACTAAAGTGGTTGCTTTTCCAACTGATGTGACCAAATGCTTGACAAGGAGCTGAAGGTAGGATAGTATTGTGGCTCACAGTTTAGGAGGAAATATCTTGGTGGCACAATATGAGGCAGCTGCTCACAGTGTATACATAATCAGAACAAGAAAATGACAGGAAGTGTAGCCAGGCTCTAAGACCTCAGAACCTGCCCCTAGTGACCTACACTTCCTCCAGGAAAGCCTCAACTCCTAAAGATTACACAATCTCCACAATCTTCAACACTGCCATCAGCTGGGAACCAAGTGTTCAGTGCAGCCCATGAGAGACATAGTGTATGTTCAAACCACAATACCCACTTCATCCCCCACAGGCTTAAAGCCACCCCATAATGAGAAATGCATTTATTCACTTTCAAACGTTTTCATAGTTCCAGCCCTATTTAAAATTCCAAAGTCTCTTTTGGGACTGACTTAAGGCCGTTTCTTAACTGTGAACTGCTTATTATACAATCAAAGGACAAGTTAATATTTCCAATATACACTGGCACAGAATAAACCTTCCCCATTACACATGGAGGAATGGGGGCATGGCAAGGGAAGATTGGGCCAAAGCAGTACTGAACCAAACAGGAGAGAAACCAAGGCTCCAAAGGTGTTGAGTGGCTCCAGTTTTCCAGCTCTGCCTCCTGAAATACATATACCCTCTTCTTTTGGGCCAGTTCTCCATGCCTGCAGCTTTTCTCGGGAGACATCCCACTCTCCTGGCATCCCTCATTCTAGGCTTCCTTCACTACTTATTGCTTCACTTTCACAGTTTCATGCAGGAAGCTCTTGGCCCTTCTTTGCAGAGACTTGGAGCCAACATATTTTTTAAATGCAGGTACAAATGCAGTAAAAATCTTCTTTATCCTTCTCCCGCCTCTCTCTCTCTCTCTCTCTCTCTCTCTCTCTCTCTCTCTCTCTCTCTCTCTCTCTCTCTCTCCCTTCCCCTCTCTCCCTCCCTCTCCCTTCTGCAACCTCCCCAGTCCTACCTCTATTCTTCGGAGTAATTGGCTATAGCCACTTTTATTTAAGCAATAGCTTTAAATGGGGAGTAAGGTTTACACAACAAAGGCCACTGTATGTGAGCACTCACTCATCTGGGAGCAACCAGATCATGGGGTTCAGAATTTAGCATTTGCATACATAATACCAGACCAGCCCACAAGACTTATCAGCACACATAAATTATTTTAGGAACTATTACAATGAATACAAGGCTTTTAGACTCAAGTATTCAAATATATCTGCTAAAGTGTTTTATCCAGAGTATATTAAGGGAGTGGAATAATGTTCATGTATCATGCACCTTGATAATGACCATTTCTAATTACCATTTTAGATTAATTTCTTGGACTGGAAGAAAGATTGATCCTGTAGGTGTTGATTATATTCTTCAAAAATTGGGCTTTCACCATGCCAGGACTACTATTCCCAAATGGCTTCAGAGAGGAGTGATGGACCCACTGGACAAGGTGCTGTCCGTTCTCATCAAAAAACTCGGAACTGCCCTGCAGGATGAGAAGGAGAAGAAAGGAAAAGACAAAGAAGAACACTAGAATAGCAATTCCATCTGTGAAACACTTGACCCTGTTAAGTTCTATTACACTGCAATTTTTTTCAGCAAAATTTAAATGGTACTTTAAAATAATTCTAATTTTGTGGCCATTATTGAAAGTTTGTAAGTTAATCTGTTTATTCTAGCTCTAGCATTCTGTATACAGTAAAGTATTGCATGAAAATGTAAATTTTGTAGAGAACTAAATTAAAAGATATACATCTGCTCATTAAAGTTTATGATTGTTTTATGTGCAATATGATTGCTGCATTTAAAGTATTACAGAGTAACTGTGAATTTTTTTTCTTCTTGGCCATAACTGTTAGAAAAAAATCTTGTTGATAATGTGATTGGGGGTCTTTTTTATGTAGACTTGTATAAAGATCTATTTGTATATAATTTGAGTAATTGTGATGATTGTATACCACAAAAATATTGTTTGTAACTATTGTAATAAAGTCACAATAATGGCTTCAGCCCATAGTTGTTTTATATCTTTGTCTCATTTGCTAGTTTGTAGTATGTAAATGCTCATTCTGTTTCACAGTTAACCATGTGTTTTAAAATATGGTGCCTGTAAAATTTTGAATGCATAAAAATACTTACTAAAAATAGTTCCAGGGAAAAGGTCCCCAGAGGTTTCAGAGCCATTAGGTGTTGTTCTTTTCTGTGGTGAGTACACAGAGGCTCATTCTTATCATTACACTGCATTTAATCCTTCTATATAATGCTTATAAAGTCATAAGATATGTTACTTATACAAACACATATATATACATGTATGTGTAGCATATGTGTGAAAACTGTCATATGTAGGTTGCTTTATCTAAAATGATACTCCAGTTTTCAATGTACATGAATAAATAAATATTCAGAAGTAAGTATATTGTTGATAACTCAGGTTGAAAATTTGACTAAGCCAGGACAGTCTTTAAAAGTGGACATGCAGCAAAACTGAAGAAACCAGAGCTAGAAAACACCTCAAGGAAACTTGTAGACTTTTGCATAGAGATGAATATTAAATAATAGAACAAACCTCTAGAATAATTACATGCTCCATCACAGAACTATGTCCAGTATACAGTGATAAAAGGGGAGCTAATTGCTGACATCAGACATCAATTCTGTATCCTGCCAGACCATCTCATTGTGTAACTGATTCCATAGAAATGGAGACCCTCTGAGGTAACACTTGTGCTCTCAGTTTGGCTATCTGACTATTGAAAAGATAGGCCTCAGGGAATTGGAATTTCTCCAGAAAATCTCATGTTGGGAGAAACCCTAAAACCTGAGCCAGCCAGAAAGGAAACTTTTGTCCTGGGAAGAGATTTTCAACTTGCAGGAGAGTAAAGCCAAAACAATGATGAGTCCAGGACCATTTAGATACTCATAACCCTGTCCCTCTACTCAAAACTTTAACCTTACTTCAGGACCTACAAGATGCACTTAGAGGTATCATTAGGTCTTTGTCTCTGTTCCCTCGGTGGCTACATTGAATAAAAATCTCCTTTTCTTGATTTAGATCTTGACATTGACTTATCAAGGGAAAAATAGTCAAACTGGGCTTGTTGGGGCATAGGCCCTGAGTCTAGTAACAGTCTGTCACATGTCAAACTCTGAATCCTCTGCAGCTCACTCAACTATAGATGTCCCACAGGTGTCCTTAAAATTCACTTCTTTATTCAAGCTTACCACAGAAGCAAGTTGTGTGTCTATTTTGGTTTTAAAGGCTAAGATAAACTTAAATAGAGGGCAAGAGTTATGCCTGCCAGGAGCTATCAAGTACATCTTGACATTACTATTACAGGCTGTGACTTAGGTAATGAAAGCAAAGGAATCTAGGCTGTAATAGACCCATTGGTTGAAATACTCTACTTAACACTCTTAAATCTGTTAACATCCTCTGTTTTTCTGATTTTTTTTTTATAACAAACACAGCATTCCATGGGCTGGTGAGCTTCTACCAGCTGTTCAGATACCTGCAAGTTTTCCTTAGTTGAGAGCCACAGATATATAAGCCTGTCAGTCAACCCACCTTTTAGGGTAGGGTTGTTAGTATTTGAGCAGCCCAGGCCCCTTACAAATTTGGAAACTCAATCCCTGGGGTATCCTGTATTTGGACAATTGACATACTTCAATACCTACCCCAGGATCATCTACCGTTTCACCTCTAATTTCATCATGAGCTATCTCTAGTATTGCAGGAATCTGAGTATCCCATTGTTATAAAAGATTCCTTTTCCATAAGTTTATGGGTATATCAGCCTCATAAGTCCTTAACTTCCTTGTTTGACTCTCAGGTCCCATACATTTAACCCATAGTACACTTTGTTTTATTTGAGATCATTTTCCAATTCCTGTACACTTTGTATAAACATTCTGAAGTGGCCATCCTGAATTCCAAGATTTTGGGAAAATGATAGTTAAATCAGCTCTTGTATCCACCAAACCTTCTATTTCACCAATTTTAATTTTGGTCTCTGATCATTAACTTTCATTTGCCATAACACACATTTTCCAGTACTTCCAAACCCCTCTGTTCTTTCTACTGGAGCAGATTTGCCTTTAATGTAAAGAAACAATAGTTGAGCGATCCTATCTCCTGCATTAATCCATTACAGCAAGAAGTGTTCCCTTCTCTGGAGGAAAGTACCATAATTCACTATTAACACACTGGACATTTTTAGATCTGGCTTGGTAGTACTATATTTCTCATACTTAAAACACCAGACATTTTGAGATCTGAGGCTTTAAGCAGCTTGATCACAGTTTCATTGTAAATGGCTGAATTTACAATTAAGGCACTGGGCATTTTTATATCAGAGGCCATTAGCAGTGATACTGGCATGATGCTCATGAAAGCCATATCAGTCATGTCCCTTATTCACTCATCCATGGGCAATGCCCACACGTTTAAAGGTCTAAACTCATTTACATTTGGTGTTCATATTCTCAAATGTCAAGGTCTCTAGCAGCACCTGTCTCACATCAGTGTCTACTACAGCTTAATCTTTGCTTCCCAGAGCCTTCCTTAATAAATGAGGCTTAATAAACAATCTTAATAAATGAGGTAACTTTTTCTCAGATCCTCACCTTGTCCCAAGCTTTTAAAGCATATTGCTGTATAACAGCATCATAAATTCAAATCTATTCTTTTAAGTCGGAGAACCATCCTTCACAACTATCTTTAACAATATTCATTCCCCTTGCTCTATTTTATTTGTGAGGGTCCATAATTCACTGATACCCAAGACTCATATTGTATGCAAAAGCAAAGAGTGTTGTATACTGTAGAAGTCATCATGCTGGGGTCTACCATCTACCAAGATGGAGGCACCAAAGTGAGCTTGCTGACCCAATTTAAAGCACATTAAAGGAATTTGATAGGCTCTATCTCTAGGGACATTCCAGAACCATTGCTGGGGCTGGGGGGTGGGGGGCTGGAAACTGTCCTTGGGGAAGTCTGAAAACTGTTGCTGACCATTGCCCTTTCCTCTGGACAAGTGGTGGGGCAGCTTTTGATGGCAGGGCAGTTTCTGACTGGCTGCCTGAGGCCTGAGTTTTTTTTCCTTTTTCAGTAACTGACTTGCCCAATTCTTGGAAACAGATTTAGGCCTAGTTTTTCTGAACTGCCAATTTGAAGTCTGTCATGGAGTCAGGCTGTTTCACATTGTTATATATTTGAGTCTTTCTTCCTCCATCTCTTTAACCATTGTAACTGCTGACTGGCCTCTAGCACAGCTCTTACCAAAGTCTTGGGGAATAATTCTATCTCAGTTACTTAATATTCATTTTACCTAGGGGAATGCATTATATAGGAAACCACAGCCTTTTTAGACTACCTCAGATCTATCATTGCTATAGATGCCACATGATCTCATCAGAATCATGATCAGCACCATTAGCAGGCGTGTGCTGTACAACTGTTGGTGCCTTTGTTGTCCCCTCCTCTGTCAGTGCGGTTGGCTCAATAGTAACTTTCTCTCGAAATGGACTGTTTTTTCTTTAGCCCTGTTGCCATGCACAGCCTCCCTCTCTTCCCAGCCTCACACCCTGCTTCCTGCCCCACCCATGGTCTGCCAGCTCTTGAAACTGAAAGTCTGTGGCACCCGGTGGGGCTGAGATCTGCTTTGGCCCGGTTTACTTCTCTCTTTCATTCCTTGGGAAGCTCCCATTCTCTTGCCCAGTCACCAGGTCACTCAGAAACCTTTTATTTCTACCTTTCCCAGGGCTACTCACTTCCAAGCACTTCCATCTCTACCTGCAAGTTTTCCAGTTGCATCTCAAAGCCCCCCATTTCCACTCATATTCCTCTAAGTGCTCAACCATTCTCCCAGATGTTTTTGAGACAGAATATAGAACGAGGAAAAAGAAAATCCCCTCTGGCAGCAAAGCAGGAGAGGCGCCTGTGGCAGCAGCCACAATAAAATGTTGGCTGATGTCTTAAAAAAGAAAATCCAACCCCTCTTGTTGTCTCCTCCTCTACTCTATTAGAAATCAAATTTCGAATTCTGCCTAGCCTCACCTCTGGGTACCACTTGTAACTCTACTTTTGGCTACTTTCTTAGGTTCTTTTCCCTTGTTCACCCTAATCCCTTCCAACCCTCTAACACTAGGTAAGGAGAAAAAGAAGGTTGGAGGGAAAAGGGGGTGTCATGGTTTGTATATGCTTGGCCCAGGGAGTGGCACTATTTGGAGGTGTGTCACTGTGGGTGTGGACTTTAAGACCCTCATCCTAGCTGCCTGGAAGTCAGTTCACTAGCAGCCTTCAGATGAAGACAACTCTCAGCTTCTCCTACACGATGTCTGCCTGGATGCTGCCATGTTCCTACCTTGATAATGGACTGAGCCTCTGAATCTGTAAGCCAGTCCCAATTAAATGTCCTTATAAGAGTTGCCTTGGTCATGGTATCTGTTCACAGCAGTAAAACCCTAACTAAGGCATCAATCTCCTTAAATTACTTCCTGCTGATTAGAGGTGTGAAGCTCCTTGAGGCAAGTACAATCCTTGTCACTGAGATTTCTCCAACTAGAAACCAGCAATCCAGCAAACTGCAACTAGAGCAGCAGCAGCTGCCAGACTCTCTGGACCTTTATACCCACTTAGAGTCCCCATAATTCCAAACTTAAACTATCTTCAGCTGGCCGAATCACACTCCTGCCAAAGCATGAGACAAATCATAGTTAACTGCTGTGGACAATCTGAAGCAGCCCCACATCCCACACCTGGGATTAAAACAAAACGTATTCACATAACATTCTGTTTAAAGAAACCAAGTTCTCACGACACAGAGACTCAACTCCATGCTGTCCCCTGCTGCCTAAAGTGTTTCCTTGCCCTTTGGGGACCTAAACTCAGACAAAACAGATTCTTGAGAATAGCTATCATGGATCTGTATTGAACCATTAAGGGAAAGTTATTTCCTCCTGGTCAAAAGAATGGAATCTACTTCTTTCTCTAGGTGGAGACATGGCATTCTAGTCTGCTCCAAAGATCAGAACATTACATACTACTGTCTCCTCCCAAGACCTTAACCTCTAGATATAGAGAGCTATGGGTAATTAATGACTGCTGAGCAGTCTGTTCCAAGGATGAGCCCCTTAATGAGTGACCAACCCTAAGTCATCAACCCTAAACACATACATGTGTGAAACTTCAGTGCACATGTACAAGAGCAAGGCCAAATGAACTCAGCAGGCTGGGTTTATAAATTTGTATGTGTATATGTGTGACTAATAAAAGGCATGAATTTAAAAAGGAGAGACATAGGAAGAGTTGGAGAACATGAGAGGTGGCAAATTATGTAAATATGGTGTTCACATATGAAATTCTCAGAAACTATTTTTAAAGTTTCTTCAGCTGTACTTATCACTTCCCCAAAAAGACTACCTCTGAATCCTGATCCACCTGAATTTGGGGGAAGAAGATGAGAGGGGTAATTAATGAGATAACACACTTGACCTCCCCAGAAACTGCTACTATACAGTTGTTCCCAGAGATGCCTCTATGTAACTCTCCTAATCCTGACTACTTTCAGGGTTACTCAGGAAATATAAGTGTTGGCTATTGGTGCAAGCTCAAGCAGCATGGAAAGGTTTCACTGCTGTGGACTCCCTTTGTAAACTTTGTATACTGTGTAAACTTTGAAAATCCCCAAGGCAGGAAAGTGGCCAGGTCCAGGCCTGAGGAGCTCCTTAGTAACTATCACAAAGGTCATCTCCAGCTTCTGAATAGGACCCTTCCCAGATTATGCTAATTTTAGGTGATAATTCTGAATAAAACCTCACTAATCCCTGAATAAGAAACCCCACAATCCCTGAGCTCCCCAAGCTCAGGACTTTAAATCCCACTAATCCTCACTCTGGAAATCTCTGCCCTGAAATGCTTCTCCTTGAGATAGAGACTGTGAGATATGCTGATTATGTTTTCAGGTTGTTCCCACCTACAAGTGTAAATGTCACTGTTTTTCCCTCAAAGGAAGGGATGACATGAGAGCCATAACCAGGCTTTACAAACAGCTTGGGCTGAGTCCAGAGCACTTCCTTCTCTGTTCTATCCCTAGGCCTACGCCTGGAAGTTTCTAGCCTCCATACAATCTAATCTTCTGTAAGCTCTGAAGGCATCAGCTTACAGCTTAGAATGTTTCAGCCTTTGAGACTTACTGCTAAATAAACTCACTCTTTCTAGATCTTTCTGAATTCCGGCTCCCTGGTTCAAATCAGCCATTTTCTGATTCATCACTTCATCTGCCCCTCAATTAGATGACATTGTCTGAGACTTGTACTCTTTAAATGTATCTAAGCATAAGAAACAAGACTTAAAAAAAAAAAATCACAGACCACAGGAGACAAAGGAAACAATGTCTGAATGTATGTGGCAACCTCTGAATCCTGAAAGAAATTGGAGATTATTACAGAAACTGGGAAGTCCAAAAGAATGTATTATAGGATTTCTTAGTTTTAATAAATTTGTTGTGGTTAAACAAAGTAACACAAGGGGAAACAGAGGGACTTTTACCATCATTATTTTTCTGTAAATTGTATATTTTAAATTCTGTGTGTGTGTGTGTGTGTGTGTGTGTGTGTGTGTATTTAGAGGAGAACCTGTAGGAGCTAATTCTCTCCTTTGAAGGATCAAACTTAAGTTATAATGCTTCACAGCAGGTGCCTTTATCCATTGAGTCATTTTATAGATATAGATATAGATATAGATATAGATATAGATATAGATATATTCTTTTGCTCCTTCAACTTCTACTTCTGTTCTACATCTATCTTTATATTTAACTTTAATATAATTAGATTAGGTTATTAAATATTTTATTCCCATCTTTATGGTTAGCAACTGTTGTGGTAAATCTCCAACCCAAATAAGCCCAGGCAATGAAAACACAACACAGTTAATATGAATACATGCCGTGCGCCTGGATTGGGCAGATATATCACTACACTACCATCTTCCCCATATAAGAAACCCCTTAGAACTTGTGGTTTCTCCAGGCCAGGTGCTTCTGCTCCACTTTCCTTTTTCTTCTTCCTCCGTGGTTCTCTCTCTCTCCCTCCTTTTCTCCCAAAACCTTCAGCTCCACCTTCCCCTCTTTTCAGCCCAATCACTGGCTCTAGCCTTTATTTTATAAATTAAGGTGGGAAGAAGGTTTACAGGAAATCACCCAAGCGCTGACTCACTCCTTGTTCATAACTCCTCACAAGAAGGGAATTAACATCAAATATAATTAGCCCCAGGGCTATCCGCAACAAGCAACAAAAATTTCCGGACCATTAGTTGATAATGGGCTTTTGATTAAAGAAATTAGTCAAGACATGTTGATAATAACTAAATAACAATAGTTACTGCAAATGCTACCTACTTACAAGAATGAGATCGTTTTTGTCTTCAGTATCACTGTGTGCTGTGGATGAATGTTATTTCTTGCTGTACTAGGTAAATGGCCATCGGTTCTATTGTCCTTTTCTCTTACTTTTTAAAGTGGCTTTAATTCTTAAGAACATCTGCCCATATCAAAGGGTCGATGTCATCACAATCTTGTGCTAACAAAACACAATCTTTTGGATTCCTCTTTGACTGCATCACAACACTTGATAATTCACCATTTAAAATATTTTCAACAACCTATTAGCTAATACCTTGGTTAGGTCCTCTTTTGACCCGTATGAGAAAAAACTTAAAAAAGACATAGGGGAGATCAGTCACCCAGATAGTAGGGCCATTTGCTTTCCGCCTCACATCTAGCTTCCTGATTGTTCTTTTGGGCTGCACTAGGGGATCTTCTGCTTGTCAGAGGCCTAACCCCTGGGCCCTTTCTCAGATCTGACCTGGAGAAGGGTGAAGTGGTATCCTTGAAACAAGCCTCTGCTTTTCCCCGGCTGTCTCCAAGGCCCATGGGGAAGATGCCCCTTGGTAGAGACACTTGAGTGTGGTTAAGAAGACACCTGATGTTTTGTGAGGGCTGGCACCCTCGGTGTAGACAACTGAGGCAAGGGTAAGCAATGGTGTGCTGCTCTGGGGTGACTGGGGTCACCCTATGTGTAGACAACTGAAGTGGGGCTATGGAGCCATGTAGTGCTCTGTGACAACTCTAGGTTGTCCTAAGTGTAGACGACTGAGGTGGGAATAAGCAGCTTTGTAGCGCTGTGTGGAGCAGAGTGTCTCCCTAAGTCGGGCGAGGACAAGCAGCCACAAGAAGAGGTGAGAGGGGCAGGGGCAGAGAGGCTGAACCTTGGGACTTTGTCTTCTACAGAAAGAATGCAACCTGACAAGGCCTGAAGAACAGGGTCCATAGAGATGAGGCCTGGAACCTGCGCCCCATTCACTGTGACACCCAGGCCCAGCTACGCACACATCCCACGCGCGCAGGGGGCGGGGCGGGGGAGGGGCCAGAGCGAAGGTCCTTGCTGATTGGACAAGGGGCACGCACCGGGGCTCCGGCCCGCTCCTCAGGGTCAGCTCGAGGGGCCCTTTTGAAAGACGCGACTGAGCGCGTGGCCCGCAGAGGCCTGAGGCGAGAGGTCGACGGTGGCAGCGCAGCAATGGCGACCGCGGGCGGCAGCCGACGAACCCCGGTCCCAGGCCCTCGGCTCGGCCTGCCTCTGGCCGCTCCCCTGCCTGCGAGCCTGGGCGGGGAGGGCGCGAAGGACAACGTCGGGGGTGCGCTGGCCGGGAGGCTGTCGGTTTGGTTCTGTCCCCTCTTGTTTTAGGCTTTCTAGACCTTGCTAATGAGGCCCCCTCAGTTTTGAGGAGATTCACTGGTGGTGGTGGCGGTGGTGGTTTTCCACTGTCCCCTCAGCTGTGCCTTCTATTACCGTTTATAGTTGAGTTTAGGGAACAATTTGGAAAAGTTAATTGTTAAAACACAACACAGCTTTGAGGTCAATTAAGGAGGGATTGTTTGTAGCCATGGGAGCATGTGTGTGAGGGGGAAACTTCTGTCAAGTTAAAAGTGTTGGGGAGTTCCTCTTCCAGGAGTTTTCATTTTTGTCAATTTCATCCTCAACAGGAGAGAAAACTTCTGGAAACAATGACTGGTTTCAGAGTTCCAGGGTCCCCAGCTTTGCTCAGATGCTGAAAAAGAATTTACCAGTTCAGCCATCAGCTCAGACAGTAACTTTACCCACCGGATATTCCTCTGAAAGTTGTAGTCTGTCGAATATGGCATCCAAGGTTACACAAGTGACAGGTACAACTTTAATTTTATTTGTAGAAGTACCTAGGTACATTAAGATTCTGGGATTGTCAGTAACTGCTAAGTGATGTGGGTGTGTGTGGGTGTCGGTGTGTGGTGTCTCTCATTTCTGTGGCTATGTGCCACTTGGAGTTAGTAACTGTGACATATTACAGTAGGAGGCCTGTAGAATTCTTTAACTTTGCAGATCATTTATTCATTCTCACCTTCATTGTTGAATTACTTGAAATATAACTTAACCTGCCCCCACTGTGGGGTGTCAGGGAAAGTTCTAGACTTGCAAGCACTTTGTATTCTACATATTACTTCACATATTATAAAGCAGCAGTAAACATACTGTGAAACTTAGATTGAATTGGGATCAGACAGCTCAGTGGGATTGACATAACAGACTGGAGCACAAAACTAGATTGTAGTCTCAACAAAACCAGTTCTATTTCATTGCCATTCTAGACCTTAGTGACCTCATCTGTAAAAATGATTTATCTCTGAGACATCACTAAAATTCTATGAATTTTTCTATCACATATATTTCTGTATAACGTGTCCTCAGTGTGCCAAAAGACATATACAGTAACAGGTTGTGGTTATAGGTATACCCAAACTCTAGTAGGAACTTGGGGGAAGATATGCTTACTGTATAAGGATTTAGTACTTTGACTCATTTTCTTTAAACCAAACTGACTAGTATAAACGTTTGTTCTTAGGTAATTTTCCAGAGCCATTGCTTTCCAAAGGTCTTTCATCTATTTCAAATCCTGTCCTTCCTCCAAAAAAAATACCCAAAGAGTTTATAATGAAATACAAGCGTGGAGAGATCAATCCCGTGTCGGCCTTGCACCAGTTTGCACAAATGCAGCGTGTTCAGCTTGACCTTAAGGAAACTGTAACAACAGGTAAGATGGAAGTTGTGCCTAATTATCCCAGGACTAGAATTTTTTTTTCCAATAAAAGTAGGGTATATAAGCAGTTTTACATTTACTTACCACACACAATGTTAAGGTTAAATAGGTATTTTGTGACAAAATAAAGACACATTTCTGTCAGTGTTGATCAAGTATTTGTTCTGAAATTATAGGATTCTGTGATTGTGATACCTAAGGAAAAAAACATGGTCATATTTCACCCCTGAAAATGAAGGATTTGATAAGAAAGGGGCACTTGCATGGTTGATGTTGCCTCTGCAGAATTGTCTGGCATCTGCCATTCTCCTTTACACCCTTAAGCCTGAAGTACACCTTACTGTGTGTATTTGTGGAAGGCTACAGGAGTATAATCAGAAGCAGAAAGGCTTCTTGTTGAGGGCTCTAACCAAGAACCTTAGGAACTTGCTGTTAAGAGGCACTGACTAACATGTGATAGTGAAACTACCTTTAAAATATTTGTGTGCATGCATAGAGTTTTGTTTCTGTAGTTTTCTTACAATTCCCTGTATGGATCTCAAAGATGGTATCTCTGCAACATAATTTAAAGTTCTGGAAATTTTACAGAAGATTTTAGATAAGTTTCTTTGAGTAAACTTGACAAAAATGTAAACTGTAATACTTTCACTAGGTAAACAGCAGTCTCAATATTAGTTTAACTTCTTAGCTTTCCTACCTTATTCTCAGACCACTCTTGGAAATATTAATAAGAAAGATAAAAAAATTCCCAGTGAAAATACTTCGCTGCTCTGAGGATTGTCAGTGCTGTTCTGTTTGTTCTGTGTTCTAAGTTTGTGAACCTAGGCTGTAAACAAGCTAAAGTTCAGTACTCAGCTTTCTGATATAGAACACTTTCTAACAAATGTAGTGTGTAATATACATAAGAGTCTTCTGAGCCACCTGGTAAGAAAGTAAAGTATTACCTGGTTTAATATGTTTAGATTGAAATACAGGTAAACATGGGAAAATGGTAAATTGAGATGTTTAGGAAAGGGGAAAAAGGCAAGATTAGCCAGATATGGGTTTAAGTTCCTAGTAAAATTTTATGTGTATGTTTTAAAAATAGTTAATGTAACATGATTATAAATATGTGAGAAAATAAGATAGCAGTGTGTGCAGTGACTAGTTTCTAGCCAACCCTAACCAAAGAGAAGATATTTAAGTGTCTAACATTAAATTCTCTCACCTGTAAATTTAGGAGATGATTAAATTTTCATGAGGCAAATACAAAATCCAAGTAAAAGGCATAGTGTAAAGGTAATCCTGTTGTAGAGTTTGTGCAAGAATGGGCATTTTGTTTAATTCATGGATACATCTTTTTTCTTGGTTGTTTTATTTCTTTCTACTTATTCCTTTCCTGAGTGTAATTGATTCAGTTGCTTACTATGATGTTTTAATGGCTGTACAAAGTTTCTTCAAAAGGATCACTTATATTTTAGAACATTTAAAATTTTTAGGGTATTCCAAAGATGAGAGAATTCAATTTTATATATATTGAAATTTTAAAGATGAATATTACTAGAAGTTTTCAAATATTTTACTGATTCTCTGATCGGTAAATATTTGAATGCAAACCATTGCCATACATTATACTGTATTCTGAAGTTGTCTTTATTGCTTGCATTGTATCTGTAGACAATGCAGCTGCTTAGATCCATTGGCTGCAGTTATGATGCAAGTTTTGGGGCTGATCTAATTGTAATTTTAATCCTTACTTTATAAAGAGTTGAGTTTACACTAAAAGGAGGTCATTTAATACTAAATAGTTTTCCAGAATTTTATACTATAATATTTTACTAACATTCAGACATTACTTGCAAGAATATACTGTGAATTATTGTAGCATTCATTCTGGGTTATTTTTCAAGGAAATGTTATGGGACCATATTTTGCTTTTTGTGCTGTGGTGGATGGTATTCAGTACAAGACGGGACTGGGACAGAATAAAAAGGAATCGAGATCCAATGCAGCAAAGTTAGCTCTTGACGAGCTTCTACAGCTGGATGAGCCTGAGCCAAGAGTTTTAGAACCAGCAGGTAAGGGCAACTGACGTGTATGCTTGAGTGTGTTATTCCCAAAAGGAATCAAGACAGGTTTACTTAATAGCTGCAACATCATAGGATTTGAATATTTCTTTTCAGTTGCTGTTTGCTGAAATGTTTTATAGTTACAATTATCTTATATTTTTATCACCAAAAGATACAATCATGTTTTGCCAGTACTCATACTAAAAGGCATAGTCTTTGTGATTTTGATTTAAATTTCCCAATTAATCTGTGATTTACTGTGTTTATCAGACATCTTTTTAAGAGAGAGAAACAGATTATGTTTAAGTCATTTTTTTTCCATTTTCAATTAGTTCTACTGTTACTGACTTTTAAAATTCTAGGTCTGTTCTTGTATTTATAAGATATATGATGTACAAATAAAAACATTCTATCCTGAGGGTTACCCTTAACTTTATTGGTAGTATCTTTTGATGTACAAAACATTTTGCTTTTGATGAATCCAATTTTCTTTTGTTGTGTGTACCTTTGGTGCCATACCCAAGAAATTATTGCCAAATCTAGTGTCATGAAGTTTTCCCACTGTGGTTTCTTCTTAGAGTTTTATAGTTTTAGCTACTACATTTAAAAGTTTTTGATAAATTTTTATTTTTGTATAATAAATTAGTATCCGACTTCATTCTATTACTTTGTGAAAATTAGTTTTCCAAGGAGTATTTGTTTAAAAAAAAAAAAAACATTATCATCCCTGTTAAAAGCATCTGGATTGTGTCTTTCTGGGCACTGTGACCTATGTGTCTGTGTTGAGGTAAATATTAAATAAGATCCAGCACATTCCCACTCTAGTGCTGACACTGGCAGGCAACAACGCTATGCTCCAGCAGGGTCCTGCCGACTCTGTTCCACATTCCAGTCACCAAATTGATCCTCCAACCTCAAAGTTAGATATCACAATACCCAGTAACCCAGTAAAATCAAAACTCTTAAAGCTTATAGTTAACCAATCAGATTTATGTATCAATAAAATCACAATTTACAAGATGCCAATACAATAATTTCAGAGCCAATTGTTAATGATAAAAGCTTTCTCCCAATTATTCTAATATAATGATATCAAAGCTACCTGTGGCTGGTTCAAGCCACGCTGGTTCACGTTTGCCTCCATTCTCCTCCCTTTCTCTCCCTTGAAATGCTGTCTCTGCAACTCTTAGCTCCACCTCCCCTTTCCCTGTCCATTCACAGGCCTCCTCTGCACTAATGTAATTGGACAGAGAAAATCCTGCAACATGTCTGCCTTTATAACAATAATACATTGTGTTGATTACTGTCATATTATTCTGATTATATATATAGCTTTGGAATAAGTTTTGAAATCTGAATATGTGGGTTTTCCAATTTTAGAGGTTTGTTTTTTTTTGTTTTTTGTTTTTTTTCTTTTCAAAATGTTTGGCTGTTTGTCCCTGGTATTTTACAATGAAGTTTTCTTTGTACAGTCTTGTTTTACTTATTAAGATTATTTGTTCATAATAACCATAATTTAATGTCTTTAGTCTTTTTTCTGCCTGAGCCAAACTCTCTTGAGTAAATAGATTTTAAATCCTTCCTTCTGAGTTTTCAACTTGCTTTTCTCAAGTCTAGGTGCATGTGTCTGACTCTCCTTAGCATTTTCTCTAGAGTGAGGTCTCAGGTAACTGTCTAGGTGCATGTGTCTGACTCTCTTTAGCATTTTCTCTAGAGTGAGGTCTCAGGTAACTGTCTAGGTGCATGTGTCTAGCTCTCCTTAGCATTTTCTCTAGAGTGAGGTCTCAGGTTACAGCACCACTCTTTCCAGGCTTCTTTCTATACCTTTAACTGAGTTTTCATCTAAATAGGTCTAGGGTGTTCTTTCTGCTTTCTTTTAACTAAATTTAATAGCCTTAGCTTCTAGAGCCTTTTGTTTAAATTTTCAGATTTTTCCCCTTGTGTCCCTCTGGTCTGGTTTACTGTCATGAACTTTTCTTGTTTTTTACTTGCTCTTTAGCTTTTAGGACTGGGCTGAAAAACATTTACAAAGATTTGGACTGAACTCATTAGAAAATTTATAGCATAGTCCTATATTTTTTTGTCAGAAATTTATTTATTTATTTATTTATTTTTATTCATCCATAGAATTGAATGTCATTTTGTCATTTGCATGAATGTATGGGACCATGGAATCATCAGGTTGAGTTAAAGTCAGTTGTACAAAAATTAATTTTGTAAGTTTTCTCTCCTGTTTGTAAATTAGAGTAAGGGTAGGGCATCTAAATGGAATAATAATAAGGAAAATATAATGTGGAAAGTTTAAAGTGGAAGAAGGGATACAGTGGAGTAATAGTGAAAAAAGTATAACTCAAGGACATTATATATGTATGCATGAATATATATGAATATAAACTCATATTGTTATACAATTATTTTAGCTATTAAAAGCCTGATGACAGTATTTTGAGTAATTTTACTCATTTTGATAAAATGTTCAAGTGTTTTACATAGTATTATAAATAGAAAGTGTTCCTAAGTATCTGAAATAAGACTCTATTGAGTTTCAGAATGTTGCCACTTTCCGGAAACTCAGAAATTAGTTTGAATAACTGATGTCAAAATAGGAAAACCAGTGTGAGCTAAGGAGCATTTGATGATGACAGAGTTGGCAGAAAATTTTAAAGAATATAACCATTATGTATTGCTATTCTTGGATTCGTGTTTGTTTGGATTGTATTCTTGAGTTACTGTTATTGTGGGTGGGTAAAGAGCTACTAGCTCTCAGTGCTCTAGAACACCACCCTTTCATTGTTTCCTACAGGACCTCCTCCTATCCCTGCAGAACCTGTTGTCATACCTGAAGCAGCATATGTTTCAAAAGTGCAATATGGTAGGTAATGTTCTGTTTAGAAAACTAACCCACTGAAAAATTAAAATGCACAGATATGAAGATATACCTTAAAATTTTATTTAGACCTTTCATGCTTCTACTAAAAGAGAAGTTTCCCCTTAAAAATAGCTTGTAGGAAGAGAAATGAGGTTGGAGAGGAAATATTTAAAAAGGAATTTGAGCCAGTTCTGATGGTATGGCTATATATAAATCCTTCTGGGAGCTGAGACAGGAGGATAGCAAATTCGCAGCTTGCCCCTCCACCAAACAGCATGTCTATCAGTTTAGTGAGTCTTGTCTAAGAGGGATCTTAGGCATAGCTTGGTGGTAAAATACTTGCCTACATAGTGTGATAACTTTGGCTCAGTTGTCAGAATGACACAAAATAATTGGGGGCGGGTTGTCCGTTTAATAAGGAGTCTACTACATACATATAGGTACATGTTATACATAGATACATGCAGACAAAAATAGGAAAATACATCTTTAAAAATCATATATGCATATATATCTAGTTGAAATTATATGTGACCAAAGACTAATTAATTCTCATTATACTTTTAATTTCTTCATTTTAAAAATTGATGTAAATCAATTACCTCATCAAATTATCATGAGGATTAGGTTGATAGGCATAAAATACATGAGTATCTGGCACACAGAAAATGTTTATTAAATCAGAATTTTCGTTGTTTTATTGTGACTCTATCACATTCAGTATTGTATAGCAGTGTGTCCTTGACTGGTACGCCATCATCTCCTGGAAGGCAGGACATTCTTAATTTGTCTGTTGATGACATTTGAGAGATACTTCAGACTTTATGATGTTTGCAAAGTGAAAAGTTTCCCTTTCACTATTATCATTTAGTCAGGCTTGCTTTCTTTTAGTCAGCCTTGTATTCATTTCCCTAAGACAGACAAAGATCTCAAATGTGTTTGCGTGGACAGACAGTGTCAAATGCCAAAATCCACCAAGATATAGGTATGGCCACTTGACCTCAGAGGTGTAAGGATTCATGAATAGCCTCGATAATAATATAAAATATCTTGGAGTAACTCTAACCAAAGAAGGCTTCTTCATGGGTGATTGCATAATATTGGAAGAGGTTTTACCATTTCTATCAGTCTCTGTAGAAGTTTGTAATGACTAAGGGGAAACTGCCTGAAACTCCAGCTCAAACAACAATCTAGATCACATTACCTTGGGAAAACTGGTTATAGTATATGAGTTAGAAAGGATACAGTTTAAAAAATAATGTAAAAATAAAGTCCAGTTTGGGAAGTTGAGTTTTGGAGCCAAGTGTCAGAAAAAGGTGAGCAAACAAATGTATGAGGTTAAAATAGGAATCAAATTTTAAAGCTTTTGAAAAATAAAGATTTGAGACCCACAAAAAATTTACTGGGTACTTCGTGTTGGGCCATTTATCGAAGTGGTCAATAGTTTACAGCCTGTGCAGTATATTTTAGTGGACTATATCTGCATGAGAATAGTACTATGTTCTCTCTGAAAATAGATTCAGGTTATTCATGACAATGGGTTTCACTTGAAATTAGCAACTTGTAGTCAAAGAAGTGGTATAGTAAGACTGGAGAGGTGGTTCAGTAGTTAAGCTCTCCTACTACTCCTGTAGAGGACCTCCATTCAGTTCCCAGCACTCAGAGAAAGCCACTCACAACTGCCTGAAACTCCAGCTCCAGGAGGATTTGATGTCTCTGGTTCCTATGGGCACCTGTACTCACATATACACTCCCAGACCCTCCCCCCATACTTACACATACACCTGGTAAATATACTCCAGGAAGATTTAACATCTCTGGTTTCTGCAGACACCTGCACTCACATATACATGTTTATCAAGTAGGCTTTATTCCAGGGATGCAAGGTTGGTTCAATATATGAAAATTCATTAACATAATCCACTATATAAACAAACTCAAAGAAAAAATATCACATGATCATCTCCTTTTATGCAGAGAAAGCATTCGACAAAATACAACACCCCTTCATGTTTAAAAGTATTGGAGAGCCGGGCGTCGTGGAGCACACCTTTAATCCCAGCACTCAGGAGGCAGAGGCAGAGGCAGGTGGATTTCTGAGTTCGAGGCAGCCTGGTCTACACAGTGAGTTCTAGGACAGCCAGGGCTACACAGAGAAACTCTGTCTCGAAAAACAAAAACAAACAAACAAAAAAAAAGTATTGGAGAGATCAAAAATTCAAGGCCCATACTTAAACACAATAAAAGCAATATACAGCAAACCAACATCCAATATCAAATTAAATAGAGACATGCCTGAAGCAATCCCACTAAAATCAGGAACAAGGATGCCCACTCTTCCCTTATCTACTCAATATAGAACTTGAAGTGTTAGCTAGAATAAAGACAACAGAAAGACATCAAAGGGATATAAATTGGCAAAGAAGAAATAAAAGTATCACTATTTGCAGATGATATGATAGTATATATACAGAAGCAACCCCAAAATTCTACCAGAGGACTTTTCCAGCTGATACATCACTTCAGCAAATAGGCTGGATATAAAATTAACCCAAATCAGTAACCTTCCTTTATACAAATAATAAACAGGCTGAGAAAGAAAGTAGGAAACAACTCCCTTCACAATAGCCACAAATAATATAAAATATCTTGGAGTAACTCTAACCAAAGAAGTGAAAGACCTTTATGACAATAACTTCAAGTCTCTCAAGAAAGAAATCGAAGAAGATCTCAGAAAATGGAGAGATCTTTCATGCTCATGGATTGGCAGGATTAATATAGTAAAAAATGCCCATTCTACCAAAGGCAGTCTACAGATTCAATGCAATCCCCATCAAAATCCCAACACAATTCTTCAAAGACATGGAAAGTGCAATTCTCAGATTCATCTGGAAAGGGAAAAAAAAAAAAAAACCAACTCAGAATAGCCAAAACACTTCTTAACAATAAAAGAACTTCTGAGGGAATCACCATCCATGACCTCAAGCTTTACTACAAAGCAATAGTGATAAAAAAACAAACAAACTAAACTAAAACTCCATATTGGTACGGAGATAGGCAGGAAGATCAATGGAATAGAATTGAAGACCCAGAAATAAGTACACACACTTACAGACATTTGATCTTTGACAAAGATGCCAAAAATATACAATGGAAAAAATAAAGCATCTTCAGTAAATAGTGCTGGTTCTAACTGGCTGTATTTGGAAAAATGAAAATAGACCCATATTTGTCACCTTGCACAAAGCTCAAGTCCAAGTGGATCAAGGACCTCAACAAAAAACCAGACACACTGAATCTAATAGAAGACAAAGTGGGCTCAGTCCTCTGTGTACTTTCCCTACCAAAGGAGAGCTTGCCTCCTGGGAGTGCTCTGATCCTGGGACTTAGGTGAGATCACCACTTTCCCTCTGGTGTCTTTCTAAGGCAGGTCCACTCAGGAAAGCACAGGCAACAGAGCTTCTAGGACAGGGTCCTACAGGCCTACATCTGCAGCCAGGAGATGGGGCTATTCCACAGTGCACTCATCTTACCAGGAGAGAGCTGGTCTCCCAAGAGTGCTGACACAGACTAACAGGCTCACAGGAGGAACAAGCTCCAGCCAGAGACTGCTAGAACATCTAACACCAGACATTACCAAATGGCAAATGGCAAACATAAACCAACAGAAACCAAGACTACTTGGCATCATCAGAACACAGTACTCCTACCACATTGAGTCCTGGATACCCCAACACACCAGAAAAGCAAGATTTGGATTTTAAATCATATAAGGTTGGTAGAAGATTTAAAGAAGGACATTAATAACTCACTTAAAGAAATACAGGAGAACACAGCTAAACAGGTAGAGGCCCTTAAAGAGGAAACACAAAAATCCCTTAAAGAACTACAGGAAAACATAACCAAACAGGTGATGGAAGTGAACAAAACCATCCAGAATCTAAAAATGGAAGTAGAAACAATAAGAAATCGCAAAAGGAGGAAACTCTGGAGATAGAAATCCTAGGAACGAAATCAGGAGCCATAGATGCAAATATCAGCAACAGAATACAAGAGATAGAAGAGAGAATCTCAGGTGCAGGAGATTCCATAGAAAACATGGACACAACAATCAAAGAAAATGCAAAAAGATCCTAACTCAAAACATTCAGGAAATCCAGGACACAATGAGAAGACCAAATCTAAGGATGATAGGTATAGATGAGAATGAACATTATCAACTTAAAGGGCCAGTAAATATCTTCAACAAAATTATAGAAGAAAATTTCCCTAGCCTAAAGAAAGAGATGCCCATGAACATATAAGAAGCCTACAGAACTCCAAATAGAATGGACCAGAAAAGAAATTCCTCCCAAAACATAATCAAAACACCAGATGCACTAAATAAAGATAAAATATTAAAAGCAGTAAGGGAAAAGGGTCAAGTAACATAATGGCAGACCCATTAGAATTATACAAGACTTCTCACCAGAGACTATGAAAGCCAGAAGATCCTGGACAGATGTTATACAGACCCTAAGAGAATACAAATGCCAGCCCAGGCTACTATACCCAGCAAAACTCTCAATTACCATAGATGGAGAAACCAAAATATTCCATGACAAAACCAAATTCACACAGTAAACTTCCCATGAATCCAGTCCTTCAAAGGATAATAAAGGGAAAACTCCAACACAAGTAGGGAAACTATGCCTTAGAAAAAGCAAGAAAGCCTTCAACAAACCTAAAATAAGAAAGCCACAAGAGGGCTGGTGAGATGGCTCAGCGGGTAAGAGCACCCGACTGCTCTTCCGAAGGTGATAAGTTCAAATCCCAGCAACCACATGGTGGCTCACAACCATCTGTAAGGAGATCTGGCTCCCTCTTCTGGAGTGTCTGAAGACAGCTACAGTGTACTTGCATATAATAAATAAAATAAATCTTAAAAAAAAAAAAAAAAAAAAAAAAAAAAAAAAAAAAAAAAAAAAAAAAAAAAAAAAAAAAAAAAAAAAAAAAAAAAAAAAAAAAAAAAAAAAAAAAAAAAAAAAAAAAAAAAAAAAAAAAGCCACAAGAACAGAATCCTAACTCAAACAACAAAAATAACAGGAATCGGCAATTACTTTTCCTTAATATCTCCTAATATCATGGACTCAACTCCCCAATAAAAAGACATAGACTAACAGACTGGCCACATAAATAGGTCACAACATTTTGCTGCATACAGGAAACCCACTGCAGGGACAAAGACAGACACTGCCTTAGAGTAAAAGGCTAAAAAAAAGTTTTCAAGAAAATGGTCCCAAGAAACAAGCTGGAGTAACCATTCTAATATCGAATAAAATCGACTTCAACCTAAAGTTATAAAAAAAGACAAGGAGGGGCACTTCATACTCATCAAAGGTAAAATCTACCAAGATGAACTCTCAAATCCATACATCTATGCTCCAAATACAAGGGCATCCACATTCAATAAAGAAACTTTAGTAAAGTTCAAAGCACATATTGTACCACACACAATAATAGTGGGAAACTTCAACACACCTCTCTCATCAATGGACAGATCCTGGAAACAAACTGAACAGAGACACAATGAAACTAACCAAAGTTATGAAACAAATGGATTTAACGGATATCTGTAGAACATTTTATCCTAAAACAAGAGGATATACCTTCTTCTCAGCACCTCATGGTACCTTCTCCAAAAATTGAGGTGCTGAAAGGAAGGTGCATTTTTTTGTTTTAGGGTGAACTGTTCTGTAGATATCTGTTAAATCTATTTGGTTAATAACCTCTATTAGTTTCATTGTGTCTCTGTATAGTTTCTGTTTCAATGACCTGTCCATTGGTGAGAGTGAGGAGTTGAAGTCTCCCACTATTATTGTGTAGGTTTCAATATGTGTTTTGAACTTTAGTAATATTTCTTTCATGAATGTGGGTACTCTTGAATTTTGGGCATACATGTACAGAATTGAGACTTTCTCTTGGTGGATTTTCCCCTTGATGAATATATATATATATATATATATATATATATTTTTTTTTTTGGTTTTTCGAGACAGGGTTTCTCTGTCTAGCCCTGGCTGTCTTGGAACTCACTTTGTAGACCAGGCTGGCCTCGAACTCAGAAATCCACCTGCCTCTGCCTCTCGAGTGCTGGGATTAAAGGCATGCGCCACCACGCCCGACTCTCCCCTTGATGAATATTAAGTGTCCTTCCTCATCACTCTTAATAACTTTTGGTAGAAAGTCTGTTTTATTGGATATTAGGATAGCAGCTCTAGCTTGTTTCCTTGGATCAGTTGTTTGGAAGACCTTTTTCCATCCTTTTACTCTGAGGTAGTGTCTGTTTTTGTTATTGAGGTATGTTTCTTTTTTGTTGTTGTTTTGTTTGTTTATTTGTTTGTTTTCGAGACAGGGTTTCTCTCTGTATCCCTGGCTGTCCTGGAACTCACTTTGTAGACCAGGCTGGCCTCGAACTCAGAAATCTGCCTGCCTCTGCCTCCCAAGTGCTGGGATTAAAGGCATGCACCACCACCGCCCAGCTGAGGTGTGTTTCTTGTATGCAGCAAAATGCTGGATCTTGTTTGTGTATCTAGTGTGCTAGCTTATGTCTTTTTATAGGTGAACTCCAGGGAGGTTTTCTGTCTGTCCAGTCAGTTGCCCTACATGCCTTCAAGCTGTGGTGGCAACTGCTCTGAGTGCAGCGGATCCTCTAGGATGGCTCAGGATATGGTCTCTTCATGGGAATAGACCAGCGGGCAGTCAACTGCTCTGAGTGCATCCTATCCTTAACTGCTCTGAGTGCAGTGGATCCTCTAAGATGGGTCAGAATATGGTGTCTTCATGGGATCAGATCAGCTAGGAGTCTGCCCCAACAGAAAGGACTGAGCAGAAGGGGCTGAAGGGTAGTCAAGAAGATTTTTAGTGGGAATATGGGGAAACTATATCAGTTGTTAAAATGCATTTGGTTTGCATTGGTTCTCATTGGGGCAAATTCTACATATTTTCTGTCATGATGACTATGATGAATATGTTTTGATTGTTACCAGTTAGGGAGGATTATTACTATTAAGTGGTATATTGCAGTATGTAAGATAGACAGCACTGTACAGCAAAAATAAATTGCCCTATGTCTCAGATGAGTTTGAGAATCATATCTGACTGAGTTCTGCAAACATAAACAGTGGTATTCAGATAGTAAGGTTGGTGTTGACATATCATTCATAAGAAGTTATTCCAAGAGCTCTGTAATTTGTATTTTACAATTGAATATAACCATAACAAAAAGTGGAAATTTGTCTACATATCTTTATAAATCACTAACTAATGTAACTACAAAATAACACATTTCTTAGAAAAATAACAATCCTCTTCAAATTCATCCTGCTTTTTATTTTTCCTAGAAGGGAGACAAGTCCAGTATGCCAAGATTTCACAGCTTGTTAAAGAGACATTTGGTCAACTAATTTCTAGTCACTCACAATATCTGAAGTGTAGCAGTTCATTGGCTGCTTTCATTATTGAAAGAGGTAAGTCCATATATTTGGTATATGTTACCCTACAGAAAAATTAATACTTTAATGATTTGAATCACACTGTATAATATTTTATGTTCTGCTTCTGTAGACAGTGATTTTATATTCATCTGAAGTGATCTTTTCTGATAGGCAAGTTGTTAAATGCAAGATTTTATATTCATCTGAAGTGATCTTTTCTGATAGGCAAGTTGTTAAATGCAAAGCTTCTCAAAGGTAAAGACAAAATGAACTGACCAGGAGCCAACAGAAAACTACAGAATAGTAAAAGCCTAACATTGAAACGTTTCCCCACCAGAAGCAATGCCTTCTCCATATCAACCCTCATTATAGCACACACCAAAGAAAGAGCAATACTAGTTAATGTCTTTATTTTCAAATAAGAAAATATCAAAAATCAATATAAAAGTATATTTCTATGGACATTTTGATGTCATAGTTCTATTTTAACTTTATCTTGCCTTTTAATGTTTAGAAATTGAATTTTGTATTAGAGATGTTGATAAAACAATTTTTGGTATTTGATATATTCTTTAGAAATTTTTATGATTCAGGTGGGAGGATAATGAAGTGTATATATATAATTTATATATATATAATTTATAAGATACATTGTATATCTCATATATCTTATATATGTGTGTATGTATATATACATATATCTAAGATGATAAAAATGAAAAACTGCTTTTAACCATGCAAACATGTGAGAATGTGGACATGTTGGCACACCCTTTTGTAATTGCAGAACTCATAGGTATGAGACAGGGAGATCATAATGTAAGGATCAGCCTGGTATTACATAATTAGGCCCTGTTTCAAAAAACAAGTTATGAGAATTCATAGATCACTGAATGAAAAACTTCTGCATCAGGCGAGACTTAAGCTAAAACTTTAAATACTAGTGGTTTCCCTGAAGAGGAAAGAAAACATTTTTAGACAGAGGAAGGCATGAGGAACAAATGTGGTGGAAAATATTTATTGGGGCAACAAGGAGATGAATTTATTGATAATACATGGTAGTATATATATACAGAAGTAAAATAAAATATATTTAAATGGGTAAGATTTGGTATTCGATTACGAGATGGCTTAAAAGCCAGTCAAAAATTAGATTTAATAAGATTAATAATACAAAATATATTTAGATATGAGATAATTACAGTTGAAGCTGTTGCACTGAAAATCTGAGTAAGAACTGGGAATATAGCGATGAAACAGCTGCCCTGCTAGGCGCGGATGTGGAAATGTTTGAATTAGCTTTAGCAGAAGAGAAATGGAGGAACCATAGACTATTAAGGATGAATTCAGGAAGGCCTGAGACCACGGAAAACTTGCCTGCACTGTATACTATTTTTCAAGGAGAGGTTGCTATGGTGTTAGACTATGGAGCTTTTTCTCAAAATGCCAGGCTATTGGAAGCTAGGTCTGGTCCATCGAACTCACATGTCCTGTCAAGTGGATAAGCCTTCTGAAATAGTGGATGTTGGAGACAAAGTATAGGTGAAGCTTATTGGCTGAGAGATGAAAAATGATAGAATAAAAGTGTCCCTCTCCATTAAGTTGTCAACTGAGGAACTGGGAAAGACCCCGAACCCAACAACATTGTCATTGAGCAAGAAGAGAGGCGCAGATGGTCCTTCCAGGATTATACTGGGCAGATCACCCTTGAGACCGTCCTGAACACGACCTGCAAGAAGTATGGCTGCAAAGGCCACTTTGCAAAGGACTGTTTCATGCAGCCAGGTGGAACCAAGTATTCTCTGGTCCCTGAAGAGGAAGAGGAAAAAGAGGAGACAAAGGCAGAAGGACTTGAGAAGCCTGATCCCACAAAGAATTCGTCCAGGAAGAGAAAGAAGGAAAAGAAGAAAAAGAAACATAGACAGGAAGTCATCTGATTGTGAAAGCTCTGACTCTGAGAGTGACACAGGCAAGAAGATGAGACATTCATCAAAAGACAGCAAGCCTACCAAGAAGAAGAAGAAGAGGAGGAGGACGAGGAGGAGGAGGAGGAGGAGCAGCAGCAGCAGCAGCAGCACAAGGAATGAGGGTGGAACAAGCTACAGCAGCCCTGACTTGCAAAGAACTCACTAGTAAGAATGTGGCCGCCTACCCTACTGACTTGTCCCCATGGTCTCAGATGGCTTCTCCTCATGCAGCAAGCAGATTGGGGCCCCACAGGGCACCTATCAACATGTTTTTCCCTTATTGTTCCTGATCCTTTGCAAGCAACCCCTACAGCCATTGCATTCACGCACACAGTGTCTTCATTCAGCAGAAGGTTCTAGTCCCAACCCAGCTGCCATTGCCCAAGCTGGACTCCTCTGCAGGAGTCAATGCTAGAGACACAGGTGCTGCTGTGGAGGGGAGCCTGGCCATGAGAGAGCAGCCTCGACCTGCCTGCTGTCTGGGGTAGCTGTGGGTGGACTCTGCGGCCTCCATCCCCTCAGCCAGGGCCTGTACTCCAGTGACTGATGAACCAGAGATATGCAGCCAAGGTCATTGTTCTGCTTCCTGTCTATCACAGTGTGAGTGGCAGGTTCCATTTCAAGCCTCTGCTTAAATTCCTGGCATAAATGGAAATGTGTTTGGTATTAAAATTTCAAAAAAAAAAAAAGAACTGGGAACATGAACAGAAATAGAAAAATCTGTATTTAAATTGATAATAATGCAGGTGATAACAATATACTAGTATCAATAAAAATCATTACTTCAAGTTCATATAGTAGGATAGTGAGTACCATGTTCACTAAAATTTTGGAAGGTGCCATGAAGTTGTATGAGGAATATGAGAAGGAATTAAAATGTTTTAGGAAATAAAAGTGTGTATGTGGGCTAGTAAAATCTGAGGGAAGCCAAGCAGACATTTCTGCAGTAACTCATGTGGATTCTTAGACTGCACTACCTTGCATCCTTGCCTTATTGTTTTAGTTGGGTTATATGAAGCTAACTAGAAAATAGATGGATCAGAAAAGTACTAAGTGAGCTGACACACGCCCCAAAAGAAAATCATATTCTCTCATGCAGATTTTAACTTTTAATGTTGGCATGTATGTAAATAAGTGGAGTGGCTATAGGTTGTGAATCTAGGTAGGAAACAAGAGTTAGTATCAAGGAAGGGGAGTGGGGCAAAAGGGTACATGTGATAGAAAAGTAGAAAGAGCCTGCTGAGGTGAAAAGCTGTAAGGTAGAGAAGGGGACCAAAGGAGGAGAAGCAAAAGCAAAATTTGTTTGATAAATGCTATAATAAATGAGGAGAAAGAATGAATATCTTCTGACTTTAGCATTCCATTCATGTAAGCAGGCCCTTGTCAATCCTGTACTGCAGGACTTATCATTGATGTCAATTCTGTACACATTTTACAACATAAAGATATATGCATACATCAAATAAATAAAAATAAAATATTTATTAAATGAGGATAAAGGTAGAGCTTGGACATAGAAAGAGGGAGGCTAACTAACAACTTGCTGCTGTTTCAGCTGGACATCATGAAGTTGTGGCTATAGGCACAGGTGAATACAACTACAGCCAATGCATCAAGCCAAATGGAAGGGTGCTGCACGATACTCATGCAGTCGTTACAGCAAGAAGGTCTCTCCTTAGGTAAGGTAAAAGGATGTGTTAATGCTTTCAATAGTAATGTTATCAGACCAAAGTAACAGCATAGGAATTAACTTGTTTTCAAATGGAACTTTACTAATAACAGAGCAAAGAGTATCAACCTCTAATCTAAGTCACTTGATATTCTTAAGCTGTGGTAACATCACCATGGTTATTATAGCACTTGTGTAGGTTTTGGAGACTTCCTTGAGAACTGAGTTTTAAATGCACTACAAGATTAGCTGGTAAGATGACTCTGAAGTTGAGAGCACTGACTGCTCTTCTAAAGGTTCAATTCCCAGCAACCACAGGGAGACTCTCAACCATCTGTAGTGAGATCTGGCGCCCTCTTCTGGCATGCAGGCATATATGCAGGCAGAATACTACATAATAAATGAATCTTCATTCTTTTTAAATCTTTTTTTTACAGTCCAGTTGTTATCTTCCTTTCGGTCCGCCCTCATCCCATACCTCTTCCCCCATCTCCAAGAGGATGTACCCACCACCCACCCACCCCATCCCACCAGACCTCCTTACTCCCAGGGGCCCCAAGTTTCTCAAAGGCTAGGTGCATCTTCTCTCACTGGGGCCAAACCAGGCAGTCCTCTGCTGTATATGTGTCAGGGCCCTCATATCAATTGGTGTATGCTGCCTGGTTGGTGACTCAGTGTCTGAGAGATCTTGTAGGTCCAAGTTAGTTGAGACTGCTGATCTTCCTATGGGGTCCTCCTCAGCTTCTTCCAACTTTTCCCTAATTCAACCACAGGGTTCTCAGCTTCTGTTTTGGTTGGGTGCAAGTATATGCATCTGACTCTTTCAGCTGCTTGTTGGGCCTCTCAGATGTCAGCCACTCTAGGCTCCTGTCTGTAAGCACACTATAGCATCAGTAATAGTGTCAAGCCTTGGAGACTCCCCTTGAGATGGATCCCAATCTGAGCCTGTCACTGGACCTCCTTTCCCTCAGGTTCTTCTTCATTTTTGTCCCTGCAGTTCTTTTAGACAAAAACTATTCTTGATCAGTTTTTGACTGTGGGATGGCAAACCCCCTCCCTCACCTGATGCCTTGTCTTTCTACTGGAGGTAGACTCTACAAGTTCCCTCTTCCTACTGTCAGGCATTTCATCTAAGGTCCCTCCCTTTGAGTCCTGAGAGTCTTACCTCTCAGGTACATTCTAGAGGGTCCAGCCAACTCCTCCCTCTCGAGGTTGCCTGTTTCCATTCTTTCTGCTGGCCCTCAGGGCTTCAGTCCTGTTCCTCCCCCCCCCCCCCCCCGGCCCCCAATATCAGATCATGTCCGCCTTTTCCCCTTCCCCTACCTTCTCCCACTCAGGTCTGCGTCCCCCTCCCCCAATTAACGACTTTCTTCTCCCTCCCAAGTGGGATTGAGGCATCCTCACTTGGGCCCTTTGGTTTGTTAACCTTGAATTCTGAGGATTATATCCTAGGTATTCTGTATTTATTGTCTAACATCTACTTATTAGTGAGTACATACCATGCATGTCCTATTGGGTCTGAGTTACCTCACTCAGAAATAAGTCTTTTTAAAAAGAGTACTGCAAGATATTTTAAAATTAGAGATATTATCTTTGAATGATTAAAGTTATTGGAAAGTATAACATTATGGTAACAGAAAGTAAACTTGATCTTACTTCACATCTAAATTAGATATACTTATCCAAAGATAGCACCAGAAAAGCACAGGTTTCCAGTTACAAACTCCTCCAGTACTCTACTGTTGTTCAGCAGAGTATAAGTGGTATCGCCTTTGCTTTGAGACCCGTTAAATGATTACTCCTCAGGGGCCATATGTCAGATATTCCGGAATTTATATTACAATACATAACAGTAGCAACATTACAGTTATGAAGTACCAACAAAGTAATTTTATGTTTGGGGTTCTCACAACATGGGGAACTGTATTAAAGGGTTGCAGCATTAGGAAAGTTGAGAACACTGCTCTAGACTGATATATCAAAAGAGAAAGAAAAAGGAAGGAAGTCAGATTCCTCTCCCCCTGTCCCAACTGATCAACAATTCTGCTCTTCACAAGAGGAAGAAGTAGCAGGAGGTTCAAAAAGGCCAAGAATGTTTAGTTATATAAATACATGAAGAGTGGGAATTGAGTGTTTCTTCCCATAATATACACCAACTTTTGATTCTCTTAAACCATTAAACTTCTAACAGATTTTCATTATAGCAAATATCAAATCAAGTTGGAGTAAATTTCATCCTCCAGCTTGAGCAGTTGTCAGCATTCTACTGCTCTTGTTTAATTTCCTTATTTTCACGGTTGCTCTTGTCTTTGCTGGAATATTTTAAAACAAAATGTAGACAGACCCGTTTTACCTGAAAAAAGTGTAAGTAGGTATCTCTATTAAGGAAAGAATTGTATCATCTTAAAAATTACTACAGTGTTAGGAAGATGGTCAAGTATGCTTTCTCTGCAAGCATGAGGGCCTGCTTGCACATTCCCAGAACTCAAATACAAAGCTGGACATGACTGCTTGTTCCTGTGACCCTAGCCTTAGGGAGTGGAGACAGTCAGATCCTGAGATCTCTATGGGCAGCTAACTTAGCCCAAACTGCAAGCCAAACTGCCTTTCTCAGGACAGTAAGGGGAGAACAGTTGAGGAAAGCACCCACCATCCTAGTCTAGCCTTTGCACGTACACTGTCATATACACTTCAATACATACAACACACACACACATACACACACACACACACTATTGTAGAAGCCCATAGGAGTTAACTCATTCTTGTCCATTTTTCTTTGATGCTGATGGAATTATCTGACTTTCTTAATGCTACCTCTAAAGTGTGAAGTTTTTCTCCTCCTTGGCATTGTTATATACTTTGTACAACCCCTAATGTTCCCTGTGCTGTATCTGTGCCCTTGGGTTTGTCTTCAACAGCAGTAAGAAATAATGTTGGAGATGGTGATGGTAGTAAGATAGGAGGAACTTACTGTGAAAGGAAGAAGGGCAGCAAGCTGACCCTTCAGAGCTATCTCAGGAAGGAAGAAGGAGCCTGGGGAAATGGGGTTTTTGCAAGATACAATAGAAACTCAGATGTGAAGTGTAGAGTAGTAATGAAGCAGTGATGCTTTAATATGAGGTACAGGGCAGTCCAGTGTGAGGACTTCTTGAGGGGCTTAATTGTTCCCTAGTTAAAGTTAGAAAAGTCTTATCAATACCAAAACTGTTGATGTATAGAGGCATTGCTCGTGTTACATTTGATTGTAATACTCATTAAGATACATCTATAATAAGTTTTATTAACAAAGTTACAATGTTTATTTTAGGTACTTTTATAGACAGCTTCTGCTCTTCTATAGCAAAAATCCTGCTATGATGGAAAAGTCAATCTTTTGTACAGAACCAGCGTCTAATCTACTTACTCTGAAACAGAACATCAACCTTTACCTCTATATGAACCAGTTGCCTAAAGGATCAGCCCAGATTAAGTCACAGTTGTAAGTATTAGGGAAGTTGTTTTTGAAAAACAGTAGGATGATCACAGTAGGATGTTCTGAATCCTTTTCTCAAACAAAAAGGGTAAGCCCATGTGTATCCATATTCTCTGTTGCCTTGAGCTGTTACCTTTCAGCTTCAGGGTACAGCAAATCCACCACCACCACCACCAGCCTACCTCCTTTCCATTTACTCTGATCTATGACTATTTTCAAAAAAATACTTGTGTGCCACCACTTTCTTTTCTATTGTATTGAAAACTCTGCCTTGAAGATTACAAAAGCTTTAGGAAATTATGGATCTATGTAATATTCATATTAAAATTCAGGAGATTAAAAACTGTTGTATGGTCAAATGCCATTGTTTGATAAATACATAACATCAGGTAGGGTGAACTTTGAATAGTACACATAAAAAAGAAAAGCCCACCACAGTCTGACCATCTAGGAATAACCATGGGTAATAGTTTTGTAAAAATTCTAGGAATATCTTTGAAAATAAGATCCATGGATAGATAAAATTCAAGAAAAATAACTTCAGATTTTATTATCGTTTTACCATAGGTGAATTTTGAAAAAATGTTTTCCATTTCATCATTTTGTAGTTTTAAAACTTTTTGTAACAGTTAAAATTTTATTGCACTTTATTTTTTAATTAATTAATTTGTTTTTTACACTCCATATTTTAAAACTTTTTATATATAAGAACCTAGTTCTCAAAGTACAAAAACAAAAATTTTTGGTATTATCATTAATTTTTTGACATAGAGTCTCATGTAGCCCAGACTAGACTTGAAGTCTGTCTTAATTAGAGTTTTATTACTGTGAAGAGACACCATGATTATGGTGTCTCATAAAGAAAAGCATTTAATTGGAGCTGGCTTTCAGAGGTTTTGTCCATTAACATCATGGTAGGGAGCATGGCAGTGTGCAGGCAGACATGGTACTGAGAGAACCAAGAGTTCTACATCTTTATCCAAAGGCAGACAGGAGGGGTTCTTTCCACACTGGGCAGAGCTTGAGCACTAGGAGACCTTAAAGTCTGTCTATACAGTGACATACTTCCTCTAACAAGGCCACAGCTTCTAATAGTGCCACTTTCCATAGGCCAAATATATTCAACCCCCTAGAAACTCATTATATAGCCAAGGCTGATCCTAAACTTTTTGGCAGGGGTAAGGGAGTTGAGATAGCATCTTACTGTATACCCCTGATTGATGTTGAACTTGCAATGTAGACACAAAACTGGTCTTGAACTCATGGAAATCTGTCTGCCTCTTTCTCCCAAGTGCTGGAGTTAAAAGCATGTACTACTGCTAAGTCTTATCATTCTATATTAATGGCCAAAAAATGTTGATAATAGGAAACTTGTGCTGTAGCTTAGTGTGTGGGTAATTTGTTAGGCATTACTTTTTGGGGATGATGAATCCATTCCAACATTTTTCTTTGTGCTTACATCTGCTCATGTTATTGGAATGAAGTGTGTACTGGCAAATTAAACCTGGCAGAGAACAGTTTTTGAGAGCATGCACATTTTACTTTTAACAATTTTATTTTTATTAAAGAAAACTTTTTTCTCTCTCTAGACGCCTTAATCCACATTCTATTTCTGCGTTTGAAGCCAATGAAGAGCTGAGTCTCCATGTGGCTGTTGAAGGCAAAATTTATCTTACTGTTTACTGTTCTGCAGACGGGGTTAATAGAGTAAACAGTATGTCCTCAAGTGACAAGCTGACAAGATGGGAGGTGCTCGGTGTACAGGGAGCCTTGCTGAGTCACTTTATACAGCCAGTTTATATCAGCAGTATACTTGTTGGTGAGTTTCAGCACATTTGGGGATGGTTATTGGGGGAAAAAAATCCATGTTTGACTTACTAGTATATAACCAGCTTTTGCATATATGAGACTTGAAATAAAAAGCACACATCACTGTTGATGTAATTTTTTTTTTACTACTTTATTAGGTTCTTATGCCTCTACCTCCCTTCCAACACTTATTCCACCCTATTTTCTTCCAACCTCCCAATACTAGGTAGGAGAGAAAGAAGGTTAGAGGGGGGAAAGGGGTATAGACCTCTGTAGGCTACTTCCTGCTGGTTAGGGGAATTGGGTTCCTTGGGGGAAGTCCAGTCTTCATCATTAGAATTTCCAGCAGTCCAACAAAACAGCAATCCAACAATAGCAAGTACAACAGCAAGCCTAGCAGCAGGAACCACCAGCAGCAGGGGCAGTGGCTACCACAGGCCCTCAGGGCTCTTGCAGAGTCCTCTTCAGATTAAACTATCTGCAGCTGGCAAAAATGATGGCCCTGCTAGTGCATGAAGCAAACCATATCTGTGAAGTAGCCTCTTATCCCACACTTGGGGTTAAAACAAAACCATGTTCAAATAACATAAGAAATCAAAACTGTCACTACGCATCATTGCTTTGTTGAGCTATTTGTTTTGTTGAGCTATTTGTTTTGTCATCTGTAGAAATCATGCTTATTATATATGACTTGCATAATCTTATAGGAGGCCAAGAATTAACATGCTAAACACTTAGTCTTATTCTGTCTTAAACTTACAGCTTCATTTACCTGATACTGAACCCCATTTCTTTATGAAAAAGATAGTTTTTGAACTTCCTAAATCTAAAAGCTTATGCTGTGTGTCTTGTCTTCTCTAAGAAATTAAATGCCCATTTCCCCCTTCTTCTCCTTACATCATTTAATATGTTAATCCTCTTAATTGGTCAAATGACTCTGATTAACTGGAACACAACTGACAGATTATTCATTTCTTAGACGGAAGATGCTGTTGAATTTTGGATTTATATTTGAATGGCTTTCCAGATGCTATCTCATTGAAAAACAGTTTGGAGATTTTCTTCTTTTAAGTTAGTATGCAAAATAATGGGATTTGTTATGGCATTTCATGTATACATGCCATTATACTTCTTTCTGTAGTTTTTTCTTCTATGTATTATTATTTAGCACACACAATAATGGAAATCATGGCATTTACATGCACCTATGTCATTGTACTGTGTCCATATTCATGTCCTATTAGTCACTAACTGCATTCCCTTTTCTCTCCACTGGTCCCTGTTGGCTTTCATGGTGTGTGGGATTTTGTGTGTATACACTATGTGCATGTACATATACATGTATGTGTGAAAATTTAATTCTTCATATGATAAAACATTACTAAAATCACATTGTACTTATATACTGAATTCCCTTCTCCCATTCATCTGTTGAAGGTGCCTAGGCAGGTTTCATGTCTTGGGTATCGTGCTTACTGCTGTAATAAATGTGTGGATGTGAACTTAAGTCTGGGACACTTAGATTTCTTTGGGTATATACCTAGGGATGTTACAGCTAGATCATGTGGTGACTGCAGTTTTAAGGTTTGTTTTTTGTTTGTTGTTTTTGTTTTTGTTTTTTAGGGGCTTCCATTCTGACTTTTCTTTTTTTTTGGTTTTGGTTTTTCGAGATAGGGTTTCTCTGTATAGCCCTGGCTGTCCTGGAACTCACTTTGTAGACCAGGCTGGCCTCGAACTCAGAAATCCTCCTGCCTCTGCCTCCCAAGTGCTGGGATTAAAGGCATGCGCAACCACACCTGGCTTCATTCTGACTTTCATAGTAAGTACATTCCTGCCAGCAATTTATTTTGTGTTTTTCTCTTTATCAATATCCTCACCAGTATGTGTTGTCATTTGTTTCCCGGATGATAGTCATCCTGACTGGGGTAAGATGGAATCTCATCTCAGCTTGATTTAGTGATTTAGTTTACACTTCTCTGAGGGCTAAGAATGTTTAACATTTTATGTATTGTTTGGTCATTTGCATTTCTTTTGAGAATTATTTATTTTATCTGCTCATTTATTGCTTGGATGATTCAGGGAAATTTTGGTGTAAAAATGTTGAGTATTTTTAAGATTTTTATTTTTAAGTTTCTTCTTCTTTCCCATAGTACATCTTGACTGCAGTTTCCCCTTTTTTCTCTCCCTGCTAATCTCTTCTCTCCACTTCCCCTATTTTCCAGATTTACAACCCCCACCTTCATCTGTCTCCTCAGAAGGGAATAGGCCTCCTAAGGACATCAACTAAATAACAAGCTGCAATAGATCAGGCACATACCTTCACATCAGAGCTGCACAAAGCAACCCAGTAGGAAGAAAGGGTCTCACAAGTAGGCAAGAGAGTCAGAGACAGTCCCCACTCAAACTTATTATTCCCAGAAGAGCACCAAGCTACAGAAACATAACATATGTGTAGAGGACCTAGATTAGACCCCTACAGACTCCCTGATCTCTGTGAACCCCCATGAGTCCCAGTCAGTTGATTCTGAGGGCCATGTTCTTATGGTGTCCCTGACTTCTCTGGCTTCTCCAATCCTCGCCCCCCCCCGCCCCCGACCTCCATCAAGACTCTCTGAGATCCAACTAATGTTTTTCTGCTGGACTCTGTATCTGCTCCCATCAGTTATTGAATGTAGTCTCTGCAGGTTGAAGATTTTGTGGCTGGGTTGGTGTACCAGTGCTCCCATATGTGTGCCTGGTTATAGAAGATGGCTGATTCCAGCATTTAGGAATCTAGTTTTTCAGAGTATTCCCTTGGTTTCATCTTTTAATTATATTAATCAGAGTATTTTGGTTACTTTGGTAAAGAGTTTATTAATCTAGTTTATATTTTCAAAGAACTTACCTACTCTTTGTTTTGATTCTTGTATTGATTCTTAGTATTTTTTTATTTCATGTCATTGATTTAGGATTTCTGTCTATTGCTTTTGAGTTTGGCTTGTTTTTTGTTTTTCTAAGACCATTACAGAGACTTGGTTAAGTTGTTTAGTTGAGATCTCTCTGATTTCTTCGTTTGTTTGTTTGAGACAGGGTTTTACGTAGACTAGGCTTACCTCAAACCCACATTGTAACTAAGACTAGCCTTGAATTCCTGATGTTCCTGCCTCTACTCCTCAAATGCTAAGATCACAAACATTTGACACCATGCACAGCTTTTCCATACATGTGTGTTCAACTTCATAATGCATATTGTAAAACAGAAAATGGTTATCATTTGTTTTGCTAATATTAGCTTTATTTTAAATGTAGAGGAAATACATTAACTTGATTTGTAATTTAAAAGACTTAGCAAAAAGTCTCTCTCCCACCACAGTGCCTTGGCACCCATTTTACTTCTGTGAAAGGATATATTATTGTTAGTTTCTTACTTTTCTTCTATGGATAATTGAGCTGTGCTTTATTGAAATCAGTGTACATATTCTTTTTTATATTTTATATGTTAGATACACAGATATCAACAGGAACAACCAATTTATGCTTTACTACATCTGCTTTTTATATTTAAAAACAGGATTTTGGAAAGATTTACATATGTATATGTAAATAACTTCTCTATTAACCCTTTTGGCTTTATAATACATAAGTATATCATAATTTACTTAACCAGGTATCAGTTAATGGCATTCTAGATTGTATCAAATGTTTTGTGCTTACTAAAATGTTATATTTTTTATTTTATTTATTTATTTTTGGTTTTTTAAGACAGGGTTTCTCTGTGTAGCCCTGGCTGTCCTGGAACTCACTCTGTAGACCAGGCTGGCCTCGAACTCAGAAATACACCTGCCTCTGCCTCCCAAGTGATTAAAGGCATGCGCCACCACCGCCCAGCTTTAAAATGTTATTGTGAATGACCTTTTCATACTTAATATTCACACATGTAAAGTATATTTGTAGTATGAAGCCCTGTAAGTAACATTGCAAGTCAAAGATATGCAGTTCTGTAAAATATTCCAAAGAGTCCCTGGTGTGCCTTCCCATTGATTGTGGGTGAGTGTGCCTGCTTACTCAGACCCACAGTCATGCTTTCCTCTTACACTCCATGGAGAACTGCTACTTGATGCTTGTTTAGATTCCATTGTTGACTTATGTTCTTACTATCTATTCAGTATGAGTCCATTTGAATCAATTTTTCAAGGAATAGGTCATCATCTAAGCCCTGTGTTAAAAGTATCAGTAGAGTATAGGAGTGAGCACAACCAATTGTGTTAAATGGCTCCAGTTCTTTATAAACGTCTTCCTTTATATAATTGAACTTTGGTTCACTTTTAATTCTATAACAAGGAGCATTACAGATTAAATCTAAATCTTTGAAAATAACTTTATCTCCTCTTTCTTAAGTCTTATGGAATGTTAGAATTCCTTTTAGAATAAGTTTGAGATTACATTTTATTTGTGTTTGTGTATTCATGTGTCACACTATATATGTGCATGTGGAGGTCAGAAAGCAACTTGGGAGGAGTAGGTTGTCTCCTTCCACTATGTGGGTTCTGGATCAAACTCAGTAAGAGTCATGTCAGTGACCCTACAATTCTTTCTTCTTTTTTCTTTTTTCGTTAGATATTTTCTTTATTTACATTTAAAATGTTATCCTCTTTCCTGGTTTCCCCTCTGAAAATTCCCTATTCCATCCCCCCTCCCCCTGCTCACCAACCCACCCACTCATGCTTCCTGACCCTGGTATTTCCCTATTCTGGAGCATAGAACCTTCACAGGACCAACTAGTGGTCCTCCTACCAGTCCTCCCACTGGAGACCAACTAGGCCATCCTCTGCTACATATACAGCTAGAGACACGAGTCCACCATGTGTTTTCATTGGTTGGTGGTTTAGTCCCAGGGAGCTCTGGGGGTACTGGTTAATTCATATTGTTGTTCCTCCTAAGGGGCTGCAAACCCCTTCAGCTCCTTGGGTACTCTCTCTAGTTCCTTCATTGGGGACCCTGTGCTCCATCCAATGGATGACTGTGAGCATCCACTTGTGTGTTTGCCAGGCACTGGCAGAGCCTCTCAGGAGACAGCTGCATCAGGCTCCTGTCAGCAAGCTCTTGTTGGCTTCCACAATAGTGTCTGGGTTTGGTGGTTGTATATGGCATGGATCCCCAGATGGAGCAGTCTCTAGATGGTCATTTCTTCAGTCTCTGCTCCAAACATTGTCTTTGTAACTCTTTCCATGGGTATTTTGTTCCCCATTCTCAGAAGGATCGAAGTATCCACGTGCTGGTCTTCCTTCTTGATTTTCTTGTGTTTTGCAAATTGTATCTTGGGTATTCTAAGTTTCTGGGCTAATATTCATTTATCAGTGAGTGCATATCCAATGACTTCTTTTGTGATTGGGTTACCTCACTCAGGATGATATCCTCCAGATACATCCATTTGCCTAAGAATGTCATAAATTCATTGTTTTTAATAGCTGTGTAGTACTCCTTTGTGTAAATGTACCACATTTTCTGTATCCATTCCTCGGTTGAGGGACATCTGGGTTATTTCCAGCTTCTGGCTATTATTAATAAGGCTGCTGTGTCCTTATTACAAGTTGGAGAATCTTCTGGGGATATGCCTAGGAGTAGTATTTCTGGGTCCTCAGGTAGTAGTACTATGTCCAATTTTCTGAGGAACTGCCAAACTGATTTCCAGAGTAGTTGTACCAGCTTGCAGTTCCACCAGCAATGGAGGAATGTTCCTCTTTCTCCACATCCTTGCCAGTATCTGCTGTCACCTGAATTTTTGTTCTTAGAAATTCTGACTGGTGTGAGATGGAATCTCAGGTTTGTTTTGATTTGCATTTTCCTGATGATGAAGGATGTTGAACATTTTTTTAGGTGCTTCTCAGCCATTCGATATTCCTCAGTTGAGAATTCTTTGTTTAGCTCCCTACAATTCTTTATATTGATTCTTCCAAGCCTATGTTAACTTAGAATATGAATGCAAAGAACAGTGTATTGAAATTTTCATTTTAGCTTTGGAAAGGTTTTGAGGGTCTTTGATAGGAGATTTAGGTTTAAATAAAGGACAGAAGGTATGCATGACTTAACATCCCTGCAGCAGTCTGTCCTATTCATCTTAGTTCTAGTTTCTCCTGCAAGATTGTCTGACAAGTTGTCAAAACAGTATGAAATCTCTTTCTGAGAGAAAACCCCCACCCTTCCTCTGGCTGCCACCAGGATTCCAGTCTTTTCCAATTTCTTGGCATTCATCATTTTAGTTGTCTGATAGCCAAAGTAAGTGGCTCTAGTGGCTCTTGAGAATACCTTTACTCTCCTCAGCAATACTGTTCATTTTGTTAACCAAAAATGGTATTCTTTGAACTGCTTTCTGTTCTGAAATTGGAACATTGTGGTCCTATAATGGTTATAATGTGTGGCCATTAGGTATAGTAAATTAAGTGACTTTTGCTGAGAACCAGACTTATTTGATCCCTCAGTGCTGATTTTATGCTGAAACCAGAAAATTAAGATAAAATGAGCAGGGTTTTTTCTGGCAGAACTCTGTAAAAAGTACCATTCCTTTGTGGGTCAGTACTGGTTCTTTGCTTCTTTAATTCATTTTTTATTTTATGTATTAGGTATTTTGCCTACATGTGTGTCTGTGTACCATGGACTTGCAGTGTCTGAAGAAGCCAAAGGAGGCCATCAGACCTTCTGGTACTGAAGTTACAAAAGGTTATGAGCCACTATGTGTGTGCTGGGAAGAACAGTCAGTGCTTTTAATCCTGAGCCATTTCTCTGGCCCCCAGTTCATTGCTTTTATTCACTAGTATTACTTCATTATTTCCTGTTTGAGCCTTTTAAAATGGAAATGTTGTTATTCTGTTGTACTGATTTGGTAAAATATATGGAAGTAGCTACTAAGAGGATAGATGTAGGATAGAAAAAAATTAAAGAAGTGAGCTTCAGATTGGTTACAGTTAACCCATTGCCATTAGTTATCTTTTGGTTTTTAACACAACCTTTTGATCTTAAATTCCTGAGTATATTTTGTTTTTTATTTCTAGGTGATGGGAATTGCAATGACACAAGAGGCTTAGAAATCGCAATAAACCAGCGTGTTGATGACGCCCTCACTTCAAAACTGCCCATGTTTTACTTGGTCAACAGACCTCATATTAGCTTAGTGCCCACCGCATATCCTCTGCAGATAAACTTGGACCATAAATCACTCAGTTTGAATTGGGCACAAGGGGACAATTCTTTGGAGATTGTGGATGGCCTAAGTGGGAAGATCACTGAAAGGTTAGAATTACTACTCTTTCTAAAAAAATAAATTAAAAGAAAAAATGATAATATTAAGCAAAAGAAGGTATTTTATTGAAATATTGAAATACAAAGGTCAACATTTTTATAAATTATTAAATTTTGAACAATTATTATTGAGTGTGGCCAGTTGCTGGCATCATATTCATTATAAATTCCTGTGAAGGAAATATGAGGTTAGAGCAGTTATATTGAAGTGATAAAGCCAACATTCAAACCCAAGGAATCTGTCTCTGGACCCTGTGTTTATTAAAATATCATCTTGTAGCAAGATCATAGAATTTGTTCTTTAAATTTGAATTTCTGGATCGGGGATTAGGAATCTGCATTTTTCACAATCTATCCCAAATATTATGAACACATAAGTCTAAAATCTATTGTAACATGTTATGCTGCTTTCTATTATAATAGGCATGGAAGTTGCATATAATTTTCTAGTATTTTTCTAATTCATCCCTATAGTAAGGATTACAAACTGGAATTCTCATCTAGACATTTTCTTTCCAAAAGCATTATTTTTAAATGTAATATTTTATACCTTTTAGATATTTTTTATAACACCCTTGCAATTTATTATTGAATAAAAATAAGAACTTCTAGTAATTGTATATACACATTTTAAATGAACAGAGATGTTAAAAGCTTAATGCACAGGGGAAGAAAACCCTTTTTTTCTTGAGGTCTAGAGCTATGCTAAGTTATCTAGGATCAAGTAAATAACCCTATACCCATGCACACACATGTAGTCCCAAGTAAACTCACTGTTCTTTTAGTATGCCTCCCTCCTCCAAGTTTACATGCTTTCAATATCTTCCTTGTACAAGGACATTTAATCAAGACCAATACAACTATTTCTTGGCATGAATATCATCAAGCATAATACTCTGGGATAATACTCAAGATAGAGTCAAGAATAATATAGACTACCAGAATTAATACATTGTCTGTGCTTTGGATTATAAATAGATTCAACTTTACACATTTAACTATATCAAAGATATTTTAAAACTCAGAAAATAAGGACATGACAAAATGGAATAAATAAAAACAAAATTAGTGTAATTTTTTTATTATGGCCTAGGATTTGCAAATAATAAAAATAAAGCAGTAGATATGTCTGACTATTAGTCTATATGAATTTTAGTCTTAAAGAATCTCAATAAAACAAGAGAAAGCCCAATCCAGTGGTGCTGACCCTGGCACCAGAGAGGAAGAGACAGAGTCCCTAGGTTATGACCAGCCTGGGTTTCTGAACAAAAGATGTTTGTGTGTTGTTGTTGTATTTTTAGATACTCAAGCCTAAAGACTCTGTCAAAAGAAAAAAAAAAAGTCAGAGTCTCACTATTCAGTCCTAGTTAGCTGGAGCTCAGCAGTCCTCCTGCCTCTGCTCTCACAGAACTCTAAGATCGAAGGCATGCACCACCCAGCCTGCCAAACAGTCTCAAATTTTTTAATTGAATTATGTATGTATCACATTTTATTATCCTTTCTTCTATTGAGGGGTGTTTGGTTTAGATTCTTTCAATTTCTGGCTGTTGGAAATATAGAGCAGGCATGTATATATAAAGTTGGATATCAAGTCACTAGGTATGCATATGCCCAGGAATGGTGTAGCTGGGTCATATAGTAGGTCTATTTTTTGTATTTGTTGAGGATTTTCCATACTGACTTCCAGAGTGGTTCCATCACAAGTTTGTAAGCGTTCCTTTTTGTCTATGCTACCCTGGCATTGGTTGTCAGTCACTCTATATTAGCCATTCTGCCTGGAGTGAGACGAAATCTCAGTTGTCTTAGTTTGCACTGCCCTTCCTATATCTGCTAAGTGTGATGAACACTCTTTGAGGTATTTCTTAGCCACTTTTATTTATTATTCAAAACTTCAGAGCCCTGTGCCACAGCACCCAGAGCTGATTCTGTGCCACAGTGTTCCATACCCAAATACCACTGCCAGGAGAGAGCTTATCTCCCAGGAGTGCTGACAAGCCTGTGAGCACAGATAAGACCACTAATCCTGCTCAAATTCCTGGCCCAAGAGAGACCCACTCAGAGCCACCAGGACACAGGAACCAGGGAACAACTGGGGACAGGATCCTTCTGGTTTCCTTCTGCACCGCAGAGCTGACCCTGTGCCACAGCTTTCCATACACAAATTCCTCCTGGAGAGAACTGGTCTCCCAGGAGACAGACACACCCGCTGGCAGGAGGGACAAGCCCCAGTCAGAGATAGCAAAACCAGTTAATACCAGCAATAACCAGATGGCAAGAGGCAAGGGCAAGAACATAAGCAACAGAAACCAAGGCTACTTGGCATCATCAGAACCTAGTTCTCCCACCACAGCGAGCCCTGGATACCCCAACACACCAGAAAAGCAAAACTGATTTAAAATCATATTTCATGATGATGATAGAGGACTTTAAGAAGGACATAAATAACTCCCTTACAGAAATAAAGGAGAACACATCTAAACAGATAGAAGCCCTTAAAGAGGAAACACAAAAATCCCTTAAAGAATTACAGGAAAACACAACCAAACAGGTGAAGGAATTGAACAAAACCAACCAGGATCTAAAAATGGAAGTAGAAACAATAAGAAATCACAAAGGGAGACAGTCCTGAAGATAGAAAACCTACGAAAGAGATCCAGAGTCAAAGATGCAAGCATTACCAACAGAATAGAAGAGATGGAAGAGAGAATCTCAGGGGCAGAAGATTCCATAGAAAACATGGGCACAACAATCAAAGAAAATGCACAATGCAAAAAGCTCCTAACCCCAAACATCCAGGAAATGCAGGACACAATGAGAAGACCAAACCTAAGAATAATAGGTATAGAAGAGTGAAGATTCCCAACTTAAAGGGCCAGTAACTATGTTCAACAAAATTATAGAAGAAAACTTCCCTAACTTAAAGAAAGTGATATCTGTAAACATAAAGAACTCTAAATAGATTGGACCAGAAAAGAAATTCCTCCCATCACATAAAAGTCAGAACACCAGATGCACAAAACAAAGAAAGAATATTAAAAGCAGTAAGAGGAAAAAGGTCAAGTAACATATGAAGCCAGACCTATCAGAATTACCTCAGACTTCTCAACAGTGACTATGAAAGCCAGAAGATCCTGGGCAGATCTCATACAAATTTTAAGAGAACACAAATGCCAGCCCAAGCCTACTATACCCAGCAAAATTCTCAATTACCATAGATGGAGAAAACAAGATATCCTGTGACAAAACAAATTTATACAATATTGCTCTACAAATCCAGCCCTACAAAGGAAAATAGATGGAAAACTGCAACACGAGGAGGGAAAATACACCCTAGAAAAAAGCAAGAAAGTAATCATCTTTCAAGAAACCCTGAAGAAGATGGCCACCTAAACATAAAAATAACAAAAAACAGAAAGCAACAATCACTTTTCCTTAATATCTCTTAACATCAGTGGACTCAATTCCCCAATAAAAAGACATAGACTAACAGGCTGGATATGTAAACAGGACTCAGCATTTTGCTCCTTATGGGAAACTCACCTCAGTGTCAAAGACAGACACTACCTCAGAGTAAAGGGCTGGAAAACAATTTTTCAAGCAAATGATCCCAAGAAATAAGCTGGAGTAGCCATTCTAATATTGAATTAAATCAACTTACAACCAAAAGTATCAAAAAGGATAAGGAAGGACACTTCATACTCATCAAAGAAAAAAATCTACCAAGAAGAACTCTCAATTCTGAACATCTATGCTCCAAAGGCAAGGGCACCCACATTCCAAAAAGAAACTTTACTAAAGTTCAAAGCACACATTGCACCTCATACAATAATAGTGGGAGACTTCAACAACCCACTCCCATCAATGGACAGATCATGGAAACACAAACTTAAACAGAGACACATTGAAACAGAAGTTATAGACCAAATGGATTTAACATATCTATAGAACATTTTATCCTAAAACAAAAGGATATACCTTTTTCTCAGCACCTAATGGTACCTTCTCCAAAATTGACCATATAATTGGTCACAAAACAGGCCTCAACAGATACAAAAATATTTAAATTATCCCATGCATTCTATCAGATCACCAACGGACTAAGGCTAGTCTTAAATTCCAACACAAACACCAGAAAACCCACATACACATGGAAGCTGAACAATACCCTACTCAATGGTAACTTGATCAAGGAAGAAATAAAGAAATTAAAGACTTTTTAATATTTAATGAAAATAAAGGCACAATATACCCAAACTTATGGGACACAATGAAAGCAGTGCTAAGAGGAAAACTCAGCTCTGAGTGCCTCCAAAAAGAAACTGAAAAGAGTATACACTACCAGCTTAACAGCACACCTGAAAGCTCTAGAACAAAAAGAAGCAAAGCAAATACACCCAAGAGGAATAGATGGCAGGAAATAATCAAACTCAGGACTGAAATCAACCAAATAGAAACAAAAAGAACTATGCAAAAAATCAACAAAAACCAGGAGCTGGTTCTTTGAGAAAATCAACAAGATAGATGAACCATTAGCCAGACTAACCAGAGGGCACAGAGACAGTATCCAAATTAACAAAATCAGAAATTAAAAGGGAGCTATAACAACAGAAACAGGAAATTTAAAAAAATCATCAGACCCTACAAATGCCTATATTCAACAAAACTGGAAAATCTGGATGAAATAGACAATTTTCTAGACAGATACCAAATACCTAAGTTAAATCAGGATCAGATAAGCCATCTAAACAGTCCCATAACCCTTAAAGAAAAAGAAGCTGTCATTGAAAGTCTCCCAACCAAAAAAAGCCCAAGACCAGATGACTTTAGTGCAGAATTCTATCAGACATTTAAAGAGAACCTAATACCAATACTCTTCAAACTATTCCACAAGATAGAAACAGAAGGAACACTACCCAATTCACTCTATGAAGCCACAGTTACACTCCCTTGGAGATGGAACAGTTTCTGTCTAATCAGGAACCTGTTACAATTTTCTTTCATAGAGGACTTCATAAGAGATTTTTTCCCCTACTTTTATCATGTTTAATGTTCCAAATAGATTTTTAAAAACTGAAAGAAAAAAATACCAAAAACAAAACAACTTCAGAGCCTGTTATTAAGTTGGGTCATTTATTTCTTTGATTCTTGTTTTGTTGTTGTTTTGTTTGTTTTTGAGTTTTTTACATTTTGTATGTTAATTCTCTGTCAGATTTATAGCTTGAAAAGAATTTCTTTCATTCTGTGGGTTTCTCCATTACTCACTTGATTGTGTCCTTATTTGTATGGAAGCTTTTTAGCATTATGAAATCCTACTTCTCAGTTGTTCACTGACATTTTGACAAATGAAGTCTTAGCAGAAAGTTATTTTCTACACTTCTGCCTTAGTGAGGGTTCCCATTGCTGTGAGGAGACACCATGCCAAAGACAACTCTGATAAAAGCAAACATCTAGTTGGGACTGGCTTACAGGTTCAGAGATCAGTCCATTATCAGCAAGGCAGGAAACATGATAGCATCCAGGCAGACATGGTGCAGAAGAAGCTGAATTCTACATCTTGTTCCAAAGGCAAACAGGAGAAGACTGTCATCTTCAGATAGCTAGGAGGAAAATCTCTCAAAGCCCACCCCCACCTTCAACAAGGCCACACCTCTTTGCTACTCCCTGGGCCAGACATATTCAAACCACCATAGATCCTGTATGTTATCGTGTACTGCCTGTTTTCTTTTCAGAGCCTTAGTATTTCAGGTTTTAAATTAAGATCTTTAACCCACCTGAGTCTGATTTTTGTGCTGGGTGATAAGGTTCTAATTTCATTCTTCTGTATGCAGACTTCCCATTTCCCAGCATCATTTGTTACAGAAGCTGTCCTTTTGTCAATGCATGTTGTTTGGATCTTTGTCAAATATCAGGTGGCTGTCACACACCCAACTATTACTACTACTACTACTACTACTAATAATAATAATAATAATAATAATAACAATAATAATACTGAGAAGAGGCTATCAACTTGTTATGGTGTCAGGGCAAAACTGCAGGGAAGGAAAGGGAGGTCATTTTATTTAAATTAAAAACATTTTAAAAAGAAGCAAGCAGAAAGCAACAAAAATACTGAGGTTTGAAGGAGGAAGGAAGAAGAAAGGAAGGAAGGAAAGGGGGAAGAGAGAGAGACAGAGAGACAGACACCAAGACCTAAGTGCTGAAGAGCTGGCTTAATGGTTAAGAGTCTTTGCTGATTTTTCAGAGGATGGAAGTTTGATTCCTAGCACCCACATGGGGTGGATTACAACCACCTATAACTGTCATCTCTAAGGGATTTGACTCGCTTACCTGGATTCTAAGATACTTAACATGCATGTGTGCATATTTGCATATACACAGGCACACACATGAATAAAAATTTAGGAGCATCCAACTCTGTGTATGTGTGTATGTGTATGTGTATATATGTGTGTAGACAGTCTAAGGCTAGTCTCTGGGTGGGGGAGGGGGGTGGGGGAGGTTGGTTTGGTTTGGTTTGGTTTTTCAAGACAGGGTTTCTCTGTGTAACCCTGGCTGTCCTATAACAAACACTCTGTAGACCAGGCTGGCCTAGAACTCAAGGAACCACCTTCCTCTACCTCCCAAGTTCTGTGATTAAAGGCATGCACCACCATGCCTGGCTAGTCTGTTTTTCAATTATCTTCTCTCAGCCTGCTAAGTGTTAAATTTACAGGTGTGATCTACCATGCCTGTCATAAATCCACCAATCCTTGCATGAAGCAGATGCATCTTGCATCTTGAAACATGTTGAAACATTACCTGCTCCACAACATACGCACAAAACTTCAAAGAAAGCTTTGCAATAATCACTACAACAGAAACTTTAGAAGTATTTAAAAACAAATGATGTGTACTTCAGTAAGTTTTTCCTCGAGTGTAAGAGTGGTAGCAGAGGTAACACCAACTTATAAATTCATATTTCCTATCACCGTTTATTCATGTCATCATTTCAGTAGAGGATGTAACAAAGTTCTACTAATGAGTAAAAGTAAAAAGAACAGTAGATGTTTTATTGCAGCATAAAATACAACTTTATTGACTCAAAAATGCTACCATGATTGGTGATGACATGCCAAGATGACTGTTTATTGTTACTGTTTTTGCCTAACATCAGTATGCTGGATTAGAGAAAGTGAGAAACAACATATGGGAGAAAGGAGGTAAAACTACCACTGTTAGGGGGATTTTGAATATTGAACCCAGCACCTCACAAACACCAGGCACATGTTTCTCTTCTCTGTTCCCCCAGTTCAGCTGAAAAGTCCAGAAATTTTATAGAAAACCTACCAAAAGTATCATAGTAAGAAATTAATATAGAAATAAGTAGATTTCATATACATGAGTGCATGCTAACATTTGCTGCATAAAAACTACCTCAAAATTCAGTGATTTGAAGCAACAATATATTGTTACTTCTCAATAAATATTTAGATCAGCTGAATGATTCTTCTGGATCTGGTTAGAACTACCTCAGGCATCTGGAGTCAGGTGTGAGTCAAAGAAAAAGTCATTTTGGTTGATGTCACAGAGGTTAACTGTTCTCTGCCCTTTAGTAGGTTAATCCTAGAACAGATGCTTGAAAGTGAAGGAGTCCGAAGAGAAGAAAACAGGGTTACCCTGAAACCTAGGCTCCGAACTGGCACATTTTCACTTTGTTCACCATAACAAATCAGAAGGATAGCACAAATTGAAGGGGATGCATGGTTCTGAAAAGCATGGAAACCAGAAGAATGGAACGTTTTAACAGTTTTAATCATCTGTCGGAAGAACAGCTAATAAATTATAATGGGGAAAAAGTTACTTAGTAAAAAGGTTTGCAATCTGGAACCCGGTTTTATTAGTATAGACTATACATGTGCATGCACACACATATATGGATGGTTATGAAGGAGTGTTTTCTAAATTAAAGTTTGCTTGCAGGAGCTGGTGAGATGGCTCAGTGAGTAAGCACTGACTAGTCTTCTGAAGGTTCAAATCCCAGCAACCACATGGTGGCTCACAACCACCTATAATGAGACCTGACGCCCTCTTCTGGTGCATCTGAAGGCAGCTCCAGTGTACTCATGTATAATAATAAATACATATTTAAAGTTTGCTTGCAGAGATGCAGTGTACACTTTCAGATTTGATCCATGTGTCCTTCATGTCACTACTGCTCTAGTCAGAACTCAGTGGTTGTCCTCCCTCCAGAAGGTGCTTGCTTCCCTTTGATCTTTTAGTCAAGCATGGGAAAGATCACTGCTTCAGTTTGTATTACCGTAGTTTAGTTTTACTTCAAATAACAAAATTATTCAAATACAAACATTGAGTTTTAAATTTGATGTAGTATAGTAACAAGTTAAATTAGCTTCTGACAGCAATTAAATACCCAGTATACTTCTTACCTAAAATAAAGCTTCCCTACATGTATTCTTCTGCCTAACTGGGACTCATGAATATTTGTGGACTCTTATTTAATAACTACAATTGCCAACGTAAGTCATTAACTATGATTACTGTGTGTTTCATTCCTTTCAACTTTAGTTCTCCATTTAAAAGTGGTTTATCAATGGCAAGTCGGCTTTGTAAGGCTGCAATGTTAAGTCGATTTAATCTGCTTGCCAAGGAAGCTAAAACAGATGATTTACTTGAAGCTCGGACATACCACGCAGCTAAGGTAAGGTGATCATAAAAGTACAGATAAAGACAGTCATATTGTAAATACATGGAGACAGCAAACATTTATTAGACAGCTCTGAATATAACATTACAGTACTTACTTTGCTGAACACCTTTTTCTTATCCCCAGAGAAACAAATGTAATAAATCTTTTTTTCTCTGCATGGCATTGTTAACTAAAGAATGTTAAGTCTTTCAATATTACATTGCTCAAGATAAGCAGATAATACAGATTTTTTTCTTTCTAAACAGAATTTTGGGGACGGAAAGATTAGATTGCTTGCACATTCAAGGCGAGCTCTGTAGCACTGAGCTAAAGTCACAGTATATACTGGATTTTATTCATTAAACTTTCATTTGATATGGTCTATCATGTGCATACTTCCATGTTACCATTACTATTTTGATATTCCTGACTTTAATAATACAGTGTTGTATTAAAGTCTCTTAATTTTGATTGCACTGAACTAACCAATAAATACTTTTGAGCTATAAAGCAGTCATATTAACTACAGGCCTGTATATATACTCCCACTTATAACTATATCAACTACAAGCCTATGTAGATATTTCTACATACACTTACATCAATCACAATCCTATGTATGCATACCACAGATAGCTAAATAAACTACAATACTTTGTACACATACCCACTTAGAGGTATATCACCTGCAAGCCTGTGTACGTATTCCCACATACAGCTCTAGAAGCTACAAGCCTTTGTACACATACCCACGTACAACCAAGTATAAGCTTCCCTCAATCATTGCTGTTTTCAGTCATGTAAAGAGACTATAGGTGTTTTTGTAAAAATAGTATGAAAAATAAACAAAATAGTCAAAAGCACCCTTTCATAATTCTGGAAATGAATTAAAGGTAGGAAATTTCAAATATCAAAATTATATTTTCTTGAAAAAGTGCTAGGACTTTAAATAATAATAAGTTTATGTTCTTGCCTGGAGCTGCTCCCGTTCTCTTTTCATCTCTCTAGTGTGAATGGTTTGAATCATAGGTAGCATAGTTACCAGAATTCAGACCACTAAAGTCATAGATTTACTGCCAGAGGCAATAGGCTTGATATGGGACAGAGGACAACAATTTGTAGGTTTTTTTTTCCAGCTTAAGGTGCCAAACTTGGTAGGAAATGAATAGGAAAAGCTGGTAAACCCACTGGCTCAAGTTGGAGGCCTTGTTGGAAGCAAGTGGTAAATCTGTTTACCAAGATGATATGAGGAAATGAAAAGACTGAAATCAATTTGAAATTCTCTTTGTTCTCTAGCTGATAGGAAACCTAGAGTCATGTACAAGATGAGCTCAAGAAAAGCAGGCAATGAATGAAAGCCAACAGATACTTAAGATATAGGTACAATACTAAATATATCTACTTCCACGTGCAAGTTTGCCAGGTGAAGACAGAAGCCTTATGGGTCTCGTGTTTGAGTGCAGTGTCTGCTGTTAATATCATTTGTCTTTTAAGTCATAGGTACAAGGTAACCACTGGGATGCTAGGCCTACTGTAAAATAAAAGGGAAAAATGAGGATGAGAGCATAGCAGCTCAACACTGATGAAGACAGATCTCAATGAAAGCAGAACTGTAAAGTAACAACATAAACATCTGAAAGATATGTTCTATATGCCACTGCATTAAAATATCAGTTAACAGGAGAATGAAATGTGGGAAATTGTCATACACTTGGAATTTTTTTTCCTTCTGAATTACCAGTGGTTCGTAGGAACAAACTTCTAGAAAATCGAAGAAATTTCATAGAGTGAGTTAAGGAGCACAATATATTGAAATTAATGGTATTTAAAGAATTATGGAGGGCGTGATTTTGTCCTGAGTGTCTGTTCTGTGAACAGTTGTTTTCTGTCTGGCTTCTCCCACACCGAAGTGCATGCCTCCACCTCATGGAAGACTCAATGGTCATGGACATAAGTCCTCTTAGGCCTCAGAACTACCTTTTTGGCTGTGAACTAATGACTGACAAAGACTATCACTTTAAAGTGGATAATGATGAAAATGAGTACTAGCTATCATTAAGAATGGTCAGTTTAGGAGCAGGGGCAAAAGATGAGTTACACATCGTAGAGGCAGAAGCAATGAACTATGAAGGCAGTCTAAAATAACACTGGCAACTTTGAAAATGTCTGTACAACCAACAGTTTCCCTTGGGGGCTTTGAAATTGTACCACCTGTGGTCTTACGGTTGAAGGGTGGCTAAGGGCCTATGCACATTAGTGGACAACACCTAGTAGCTGTAGAGGAAGATGCAGAGTCTGAAGATGATGAGGAGAACGTAAAACTCTTAGACATGTCTGGAAAGTGATCTGCTCCTGGAGGTGGTAACAAGGTTCCACAGGATAAAAAAAAAAAAAAAAAAAAAAAAAAACTTGATGAAGATGATGAGGATGATGAAGATGATGAGGATGATTTTGATGAAGAGGAAACTGAAGAAAAGGTCCTAGTGAAGAAATCTGTCCGAGATACCCCAGCCAAAAATGCACAAAAATCAAACCAAAATGGAAAAGACTTAAAACCGTCAACACCAAGATCAAAGGGTCAAGAGTCCTTCCAAAAACAGGAAAAAACTCCTAAAACACTAAAAGGACCTAGTTCTGTAGAAGACATTAAGGCAAAAATGCAAGCAAGTATAGAAAAGGGTGATTCTCTTCCCAAAGTGGAAGCCAAGTTCATTAATTATGTGAAGAATTGTTTCCGGATGGCTGACCAGGAAGCTATTCAAGATCTCTGGCAGTGGAGGAAGTCTCTTTAAGAAAAGAGTTTAAACAGTTTGCAATATTCTTTCTTACTTCATTTCTGTAATAGTTGATATCTGGCTGTCCTTTTTATAATGCAAAGTGAGAACTTTCCCTACTGTGTTTGATAAATGCTATCCAGGTTCACTTGCCAAGAATGTGTTGTCTAAAGTTCCTGTTTCATTTTTAAGGATGGAACTCCAACCTTTTCTTGGTTTTCAGTATGTATGGAATGTTTTGATAGGACATAGTCATAGTAGTGGTCAGATGTAGAAATGGTAGGGAGACAAAAGTATACATGTGAAATAACCTCAATGTTTTAATAAAAAAAAGAAGTATGGAAAATGTATAGCTTTAAATGCTTATATTACAAAAGAATCCTAAAATTAATTATTAAAGTTCCAACTCAAGAAACTGGTTAAAAGCTGAGGCATAAACATAAATAAAATGGAATAAATAATATGTATCAGAGTGGAAATCAATAAGAGTTGAAACAAAAATTAATAAAATAAATGAAATCTAAAATTGGTTTAAAAACAGTGAGTTGTTTTGCCAATGGAGACCCTTGCTTTCATATAGATGGCTGCTCTTTAGAAACATGGGCTTCAGTATATAGCCCAGGCTAGCCTAACTCTTAACAACCATCCTTCTTCCACTTCTCATGTGCTGGAGTGGCTACACTTCTCAAGACAGCAGTGATTAACCCTTTTTTTTTCATTACTCCTTTTCGCATGTAAGATTTCCGTGTAGCTAGCATGTTTTATAGCATTCTAAACCAAGTAGAACTTTTTCAAACCTTGCCACTGTTCATCAAGTAAATTTAAATTATATTCTAAATTCTCTGTTGCTAGTTCAACAGTGTCCATGGCCTCTACCAGGAATGGATACCATTTTAAGCACATGAGAAGAGACTAAGCTACACACAAAGTCCTTGTCTAAAAATAAAACTAGACACCTTGTCAGTAGACCACACTGTAAACAGATGTGCTCTCATCCAGACTTCCGTGGTTCAGTCATAAATCACTAGAAAAAGTAACTCAGTATGATTCTTTTGATGGCTATAAGGATTTCTGGGTAGTAAATGAATATTGACTTTGGTTGATAGCCAATATCTACATTATCCCATAATAAAACAATCAAGGTATTCTTTAAAACTTTAAGGCAGACCTGGACTTACCTTTAAGTCATAACTAGTAACTTCTTCAGGGTAGAGCTGGTTACTCTAGACTGAGCAGTGAGGAATGCAGTCACGTTGCCAGTGCTCTGAGCCAGAGCTAGGCGATTTGCTTCAGCTTCTTCATCTGCACTTGCTGCTTTACTTCACACATGGATGGAGTCAGGCTCTTTCCCTAAACCTCATGAACAACTGTAGTCCAGAAGATGGACGACACCAGGTGCTGTTGATGGTTTGGATAGATGAGGCCTAATGCATTATAGTGACACTGAAAATGGTACAGCCACTCTCCCCCTGCTCCTTGCCCTACAAAAGTAAACATATTTGCCATGTAACTCAGCAATACCACTGGCATTTGCAGAAACAAGATTTACGTTAATGTTTAAGAGCATTTCCCTAATAGTAAAAACAGGAAACATGCAAGTTCATAATCTGGTAAATTGACAGGTGTGATAGATTCATACAGTGGTGCTAATTGACAACGAAAAAACAAGCCTGACACACGAAATAGCATGAATTGGAAAATATTATGCTAGCTTGACATAGCAGAGTGCTTACTCATTAATCTCTTATATGAAACTTCCAGGAACCTAAATTTAGAGACAAAAAAATGTAGTTGCCTGTGGCTAGAGCCAAAGGTAGAGGTAGAAGTGGACTGTAGGCCTACAGGAGACAGAATGGAAGATATAGAGGTAGTGAAGCTAGATTACCCCTGAACTTGGGAACATTTGCACATCCCAATAACTTTAAGAGATCACAGTGGGTAAGTTTTATGGTAAACCATACTTTAGTAAAGGTAGCTTTGGGAAGGTATATATGCTCATTAATAAAAAAAAAGAGAACATATGGAAATAGCAATAATAGTTATCTATAGTTTGTTATAGATGATACTTTTCTATGTTTCTTTATGTTTTTCTGTAATGAATTTATTTAATCTTAATTATAATGTTAAATAACAAGCAAAATTGCCTGTTAAGGCATATTTGGAAAGAATTATTTTAAATTAGCATAGGAGTTTAAAGGTTTTTCATTAGAATATTTTTTTAACTTCAAGTTCAACAATATGGGGTTATTTACTTTGCAGGCTAATTTGATGCAATCAGCTTTCTCTCTCTCTCCCTCTTTCTCTTTCTCTCTCTAGTGTATGTGTGGTCCCTATCAGGAAGCGAAGGCGTTACTGAAGGCCTACTTGCAGCAGCATGGCTATGGCTCCTGGATTGTGAAGTCTCCCTGTATAGAGCAATTTAGTATGTGAAGTAGACAACACGTTGGAATATTAAAAATCCTTTATTTTTGGTGTATTTGACTGGTAAAAATGTTTTAAAATATAGAGACGTTAGCCCTCACAGTGGAAGCTTTGCAATGGCAATGCCCAGGTATTGCTAACAGTGTATAAATATTCATGACACCATGCATTGAGACATTACACTCCTTTACCTTTTATAAAAAGAATTACCTAATTAAACATGTAGACATTTTCCATTATTTTTGTAGACATAAAGCTATTACAACCCTTATGTAGTTTTAAGGAGCCATTGACCTTTTAATGGGTTTAAAAGATAACTCATATATCTTAGTAGTTACTTTAAATTTATCCATACAGATGTAATATCCAACATTGTATCTGATATCCAAATGTAGGTTTTTATAATTAAAAGCAAAAGTCAAGATTAAAAATAATACTAACTTAACTGATTTAGCAGGCATTTGGGTGTGTAATCCGTGCCACTCACCCTGCTTGGTGATACAAAACCAATAATGGGAATGTCACTTGTGGCTCAGGATTTCATGAGTAAGCACATACAAACACCTAAAAACCCTAATCACATTAGGGAAGAATCTGGTAAATGATTATGATTAATAATATTCTTTAAAAAGAGTTCCCATTTTAAGTGGCCTATAGGATTTATAACACATGTAATTTACTTCTTTATAATTAGATTAGTAGAGATTTTTAATTCGTAGGGAAATAAGGCATTATTGAGCATCATAAATCTTTGTTTAGTAGATGAAAAAGACAGCTTAATCATGTAGTATTTTTACTTTATTCTTCTTTGACCAGCTTTATCAAGCATCCTTGGTTCTTAAGTTTGTTCCTCTTATCTTACTTAAATCTCTACTAAATTTATGAGTCCTCCTCACCCTACACAGGCTGTTGTCTCAACTCTAAATATGAGCTGAAACTATTCTGTAAAGACACATATCTCTTGGTGTTCTAGACACTACTTACTAAGTTGAATGGGAATTTGCATTTTTACATGTTAAAAATGATTAAAATATGAGCAGTGTCTCATGGATCAATGTAAATATATTAGCAAATTACATCTCAGTTGGTTTTAGTATACTTAACTATTTTTGCTTATTTCTCCAGTTAACATTTTCTTGTATTTTTTAAATCTCTTTTTCTTATAAACTGCTTCTTTTAATGGAAAGTTTCAACCTATTTTTTATTTTGCTACTTAATAGTAAAATTGCCTTTGAAAACTCAAAATGATTCACCTTCTCGTGGCTGCTCACATTTGTAACATCTGGGAAAGCAGATGAGTAGTCTCTGAAATCTCCTTAGTAGAGGATCCAAGAGCTGTCCTGCAATGAGAATCAGTAGTTATGAGCTCTCTTCTCAAGTTTGCAGTTCTGAAGGGAAAATAAGTCAAATAGAACCCAGTTGCTTTATAGCAGTATTCATTTCTTAAGTTAAAGATTTTATTTTCAGTTATTTGGTGGGGGCAGGGAACATGTGCACATAAAGTACAGGTACCCATAATGTTGAGAAGAGGGCGTCAGATCTGGAGCTGGAGTTACAAGTGATTGTGAGCTAGCTACCTGATGTAGGTTCTGGGAATCAAATTCCTACAAGACCATCAATTCTTCTGCAAGGCTAGTATCAACTTTTAACTGCTGTGCCATGTTCTGGACTTTTTATCCAGAACCTAGTCACTGAATGTGTCTATATACTATTTCTACTCATAGAAGTTTGGTTTAGAAAACAGAGTCTAGGTATAGTTAAGGTCCCAGGTGAGACTTTATAAGGACTAAGGAGAAGGCAATGGGTATAAGGTAGTGAGCCCACAGAATGGAGAGGAAAAGGACCCATTGGCTGTGACTACTGTAAGGAATTTCATCTTCTAGTTCAAGCTCTTTTTATTTTATTTTTTACAGTCCGTTCATTGCCCCATCCCAGTCTACCCTCCCACAGTTCCTAATCCAATTCCTCCTCTCCCTGACTCCAAGAGGATGCCCCCCCTCCCACTAGGCCTCCCTACTCTCTGGGGCCTCAAGTCTCTCAAGAGTTAGGTGCATCTTCTCCCACTGAGGCCAGACCAGGCAATCCTCTGCTGTATATGTGTTAGGGGCCTTGAACCAGCTAGTGTATGTTCTCTGGTTGGTGGCTCAGTGTTTGATAAATCTCAGGGGTCCAGGGTAGTTGAGGCTATAGGTTTTCCTATGGGGTCACCCTCCTCCTCAGCTTCTCCTAGCCTTTCCCTAATTCAACAAAAGGGTACCCAGCTTCAGTCCAATGTTTGGGTCTAAGTGTCTGAGTTTGTCTGTCAGCAGCTTGTTGGGCCTCTCAGAGGACTGCCATGCTAGGGTCTTGTCTGTAAGCACACCATAGCATCAGTAATAGTGTTAGGCCATGGAGCCTCCCCTTGGGCTGGATCCCAATTTGGGCCGGTCACTGGACTACCTTTCCCTCAGTCTCTTCTCCATTTTTGTCCCTGCAGTTCTTTTAGACAGGAACAATTCTGAGTCAGAGATGCCTTGTCTTTCTACTGGAGGTGGACTCTATGAGTTCCCTCTCCCTACTGCTGGGCATTTCATCTAAGGTCCCTCCTTTTGAGTCCTGAGAGTCTCACCTCCCAGGTCCCTGGTACTTTCTAGAGAGTCTCCTGACCTCCCACCCCCGAGGTTGTATATTTCCATTCATTCTGCTGGTCCTCAGAGCTTTCCTGTCTCCCTATCCCATACTGGATCATGTTTCCCTTTTCCCTTCCCCCTCTCCCCTCCCACACAAATCCCTCCCTCCCTCTGCCTCCCATGATTAATGATTATTTTCTTCTGCCTAATAAGTGGGATTGAAGCATCCTCAATTGGCCACTCTGCTTGTTAAAATTCTTAGATTCTGTGGGTTGTATCATAGGTATTCTGTACCTTTTGGATAATATCCACTTATTAGTGAGTACATACCATATATGTCCTTTGGATAGTATTTTCTACTTCCATCCATTTGCCTGCAAAATTCATCTTTAATAGCTGAATAGTATTCGATTGTGTAAATGTACCACAGTTCTGTATCCATTCTTCCATTGTGGAGCATCTGTGTTGTTTTCAGGTTCTGGATATCACAGATAAAGCCACTATTTACTGAAGATGCTTTTTTTTTTTCATTGTTGTTTTTGGATTCTTTGTCAAAGATCAAGTGCCATAAGAGTGTAGGCTTATTTCTGGATCTTTGATTCTATTTCATTGATTGACCTGTCTCTGTATCAATACCATGCTGTTTGTTTTTTTTTAAATCCTTATTGCTCTGTAGTTCAGCTTGAGGTCAGGTGATGATTCCCCCAGAAGTTCTTTTATTGCTAAGAATTGTTTTCACTATCCTGGGGTTTTTGTTTTTGTTTTTCCACATGAAATGCTCTTTGGATGTCTGTGAAGAACTGTGTTGGAATCATAATGGGGATTTCATTAAATCTGTAGATTGCTTTCGGCAAGATGGCCATTTTTACTATGTTAATCCTACCAATCCATGAGCATGGGTTCTTCTCAGTTCTTCTTCAGTTTCTTTTTTCAGGGATTTGAAGTTCTTGTCTTAGAGATCTTTCACTTGCTTGGTAAGAGTTTCACCAAGATATTTTATACTGTTTGTGGCTATTATGAAAGGTGTTGTTTCCTTAATTTCTTTCTCAGCCCATTTATAATTTGTATAAAGAAGGCTACTGATTTGTTTGAGTTAATTTTATGTCCAGACACTTTGCTGAAGTTGTTTCCCAGCTGTAGAAGTTCTTTGGTAGATTTTTTTGTGGGGGGAGGGGTTGAGGGGAATTGCTTATGTATTCTATCATATCATCAGCAAATAGTGATACTTTGACTTCTTCCTTTCCAGTTTGTATCTCTTTGACCTCCTTTTGTTATCTAATTGCTCTAGCTAGAACTTCAAGTACTATTTTGAATAGATATTGAGTGGGCAGCCTTGTCTTGTTCTTGATTTTAGTGGGATTGCTTCAAATATCCATTTAATTTGATATTGGCTGTTTGCTATATATTGCTTTTATTATATCTAGGTAACTGTGTCTTGAATTCCTCATCTCTCCAATATTTTTAAAATGAAGGGCTGTTGTATTTTATCTGCACTAAAGCTATCTGGTCCTGGGCTGTTTTTAGTTGGGAGGTATTTAATGACTTCTATTTCCTTAGGGGATATGGGACTGTTTAGATAGTTTTCCTGCTCTTGATTTAACTTAGGTACATGGCATCTGTCTAAAACGTCATATATTTCATCTAGATTTTCCAGATTTGTTGAGTAAGGGCTGTTGAGGTAAGATTGGATTTTTTTTTTAATTTTCTCAAGTTTCTGTTTTTCTGTCTCCCATTTCTTTTCTGATTTTGTTAATTTGGATACTGTCTCTGTGTCCTTTAGTTAGTTTGGCTAAGGGTTTATCTATCTTGTTGATTTTATCAAGAACCAGCTTTTGTTTTTGTTGATTCTCTGTATCTGGTTATCTCTGGAGTTAACTGGCCTGGGTGTCCCTGTCTGGAGCTCGCCTCTTGTGTCCCTTGGTCGCAGCAGATCTCCTGGGAGTTCTGTGGCACTGGCTGCAGAAGATCTCTTGGGAGACCTGTAGACTTGTAGTGTTCAGAGTGAGGGGCATACAAGCTTATCTGCCCCAGCACAGGTGCAGACTGGAAGGGAAATAGTGTTCACACCAGCACTCTAATTTTTATTTGTATAACTGGCATTAAATCAGTTTCCCTTATGTGTAAATTCATTTATCAAATATGCTTTTCTTCTTAGCCTATTAACCCTAATATCATTCTACTATTCTGACACACCTAATTACTAAGGACACTGAACTATTGTTAATTCTCCCAAACTATCAGTTTAAAATTTGTTTCTGCTTACTCCCTCTACTCATGGCTTTATTCATACCCTGGTCAACCATAGAGTTTTCTTCATGATATATATACACTCCTACTTCTCCTTTTTATCAAATACCCCCTTTATTTTTAATCACATTAATTAACTTGGCTTCAACCAACAACTTTATTGGCTCAGAAGGCATAGGCATCATATCATTTTTTTATCAGCAAATAGTGCAGCCCTCCAAGCAATATTGTATAATCACATTGGAGACATTGGATTCATTTTAGCTTTAACATGATTCTTTGTAAACATCAACTCCTGAGAACTTCAACAGATATATTTTTTTCTCACAACATCAACTTAATTCCTCTCCTAGGCCTTCTAATTGCAGCCCTAGGAAAATCAGCACAATTTACCCTCCACCTCTGACTCCCATTAACCACAGAGACCCCTACCCCATCTTAGCTCTCCTCTCATTCAAGTTCTGTAGTAGTAGCTGCAGCAATCTTCTTAATAATCTGATTTTAATCTTCTTGAAATAATAGCACTATTGTAATATTTATGTGTTGGCTCATTAACCACACTGTTCACAGCCATCTGTGCAATTACTAAAATGATATTTCAAAATTTTTGTAACATTTTGCACATCCAGCCAATTAGGCCTTATAATAGTAACTGTAGGTGTTAATCAACCCTCTCTAGCTTTCCTTCACATCTGTACACACACACACATACATTCTTCAAAGCTATACATTTTTATGTGCTCAGGATTCACAGCTTTAATGATAAACAAGACATCTGAAAAAATGGGTAATCTACTAAAAGCCCTTACTTTTACATTATCTTGTCTAATTATCAGTAGGCTTGCTTTAACCAGCATACCTTCCTTACAGGATTTTATCCAAAAAGCCTAGTTATTGAGGCCACTATCACATCTAATACCAATGCCTGAGCCTTTGTCATATACTTCCAAAGAAAATCGACTGAAAATTCAGTGTAATTTTATTAATTCTATAGACTTAGGGACTATTAACATCTTAAGATATCAAATTTTGCAATTAAATCTTTAGAACCGTCTACTTAGCTCTTAAAGTCTAGATATTTTCTTATTTTAACAGGCATATATTTATTACAATTCCCAAATATCTGATGTTTGGGGTTCTGTTGTAAATAGTATTGTTTTAAAATATTTTCTCTGAGATACTGACAAATAAAAATACATTTGACCCCATATGTATTAACCATATTACTAATAATCCTATTCAGCTCACCCATTAATCCAAGATTCTTTCATGCATGATCTTTTCTTTACACGTGAGTAATAATTTAGCATATTCCTTTCAATCCTTCCCTGCCTCTTTCCCATTCACCATACTTGTTTAAACCAATGTTATACCATTGTGCGAAAATGGGGCTAAATCCAGCAAGGTGGTAACATACTTGTAACCCAGCACTAAAGAGCAAGAGACAGGATGAACATGAACATAAAGCCAGACTAAGCTACATATTGACAAACTGTCTTGCTATACATGGTCCCCTTGTGGAGATCATAGGACAACTTGTAGGAGTCAGTTCTCTTCTACCACCAAGCCATGAGGCTTGGTAGCTATTTCCTTCACTGCTGAGCTGCCTTGCTGGCTGTTTTAAAGCTCTTAGAGCAGATCTAGCACAGTCTATACTCAGATTTAGATTGCTCCTACTCCAGGTTTGTGAGGCTAGATTGTTCTTCCTTCTAAGACACAGTCTTCTTGATTTGTAGCACCTAACCTGGGGTAGTCCAATCTATTAGAGTTTCTGATCTATTGAACCTGGATACCTTCCAGTTTGGGAGAATTATTAGTTTTTGAGGGTTTCGTGTTTCAGTGCACCTTCTTTCTCTGACTGTTATTCTTTGTTGTAGATTTTAGCACCTAAAAATGCTTGTTGCCCAGTAAAAAATAAAAAATAAAATTAGATTTTATTGATACTCCTGTAGCTATTCTTATAGTTGCCTTCTTTCTATTACTGTGGCTCCACACATTCTTACAAGGCTGCTTTAGTAAACCGGAACTCTAACCTCTGTTTCTTTAAGTCATCAAAACTACAGTGCTTTCTGTGGAAGCTCAGCTGTATCTGTTTCTAGTCACATGTCCTGCCTGTAGTTCAGAGTCATTTTCATGGATAGTCATAAGAGGCCACTCTGGTCCCATGCTCTATCAAGGTTAGGTGCAGAAGCCTCTGTCTGTGTACTTGGAAACTCTGGATCACATTTAGTACTGATATGTTTTTGTGGAATGAATGTGATCAGTATAAAACCATGACCAATCTCTGTTCTTCTTGCTTTAAGGTCTGCTCTGGCTACCTATAGTTTATGTTCTGTTCTGTTGTAGTTGTTGCTCAGGATTAGGACTTGTGTAGCATGTGCTATTTCCCACTCAAGTGTTCATTCTTCTATTTAAAGTACTTTTAAGTAGATATCAGATTATATAAATAGTTATATAAATGGTATTGTCATACAATGAAATCAAGACATACCACATACCAAGACATACACAGCTATTACTGTTTTCATTCAATATATAACCAGTACAATTTCCTAGTCCTATATGGCGGTGTATTTCCTGGTGGTAGTTCTGATACAATGTCTACATTTGAGTCCTAGCAGAAAACAGGTGGCATCCCCAAGAAGAAGGGATCATTTATAAAGTTTTGGTCAAGATACAAGGAGTCTGTAAAGGATAGCACAGGTACACTAGAGCTGGCAACAGCTAAACGAGTTCCACCACCTTAAAAGGAGAAGTGGAAGGAAAGGTAAGATCCACAAAGGAAATATAACCATAAAGCCACCTTGAGAGAAGGCAAGTTCTGTGGCCAAGAGACACAGCTAAAGGCAGGGAGCTCTTTTTCTGCATTTTAGTCACCTTGGTCGGCACCCAATGAAAAAGGAAAAGGAGAGGAATTTTTTTTACTTACCCAGACATCAGTGCTAAACTATAGAGGGCACATTATTCTGTGAGATGTGCTATGATTTATTCCTCAAAGACTCATAGGATAGAAAGTGGTTCCCAGTGTGATAGTGTGATAGTGGTAGGTAATGGTAGAGTTGGTGTTATATTATGGCCCAGGGATTACCGTATAAATGAATAAATGTTGTTTCAGGAATCCATATTCAGATTGTGTGGGACTGGACTACTTCCTGCAAGAATAGGTGGTTCTAAGTCTCTCTCTCTCTCTCTCTCTCTCTCTCTCTCTCTCTCTCTCACACACACACACACACACACACACACACACACCACCTTTTGCACACACTCCCACTGTTCACTATTGGGAACCCACCTTCCCATAAGATCCTCGCATGCTCTTGGACACCCAAAACTGTGAGCTGTTTTGTAAAGAGTATCAAGACTCAGGAGTTTTGCCCTAACACAAAGCAGACTATGACAAAGGGTTAATTTTTTTTTTTTTTTTGCTTAGTATACTGTTTAAACTTAAAGAAAATGAAATTACTTCCTAATAAGCTTTTCTTATTATACCAGAACTAAAGGTTCAATCAGGACTTAAAAGGAAAATGTAAGAAATGTGAGAAACTCCTGTCTTATTTTACCCACTTCTCCAGGGGAAAGTGATTCTTGAAAACATTGACCACCATAGAGTTCACAGGATAACTGAAAAATTAATTTGGTGCTTACTCTGTGCTGTCCTAAAAATGACAGACATCTGAGCTTATTTATATTTGAATCTTCTAAATACTTTTATTAATGAATCTACCTACCCATGATATGTAACAATTCAATATAATAAATAATTTCAGATAAATAGTTTAAAACATTTTTGAGCCCTTGGGGCTTACAAAAAGAATCTTTAAAAGATCCATATTTATCATCTGAAGACTAGTAGTTACAAAAGATAGTAAACAATACAACCAAAATAAATTAAAGTTAAATATTTAAATAAATAGAAATCCTTGTGTGTTGTAAGTAGGAGGTACATAATTATTGAGTCCTTGTTGAGATGATGCTTTGACAGAAGGCTATCCATCTCCTCAGAAATTCCACCACATTTGCCGACTCATCATCGAATTGGCACTCAAATGTGTTTTCAGAGCCCTAAAAAGAATATAAAATTTTAGGCTAAGGTAGCTTACTTTACATATAATTACTCTTCACTGAAGTTTTTAGGCATTTATTTTAACACTGGTTAAATATATTAAACATTCACATTTCTTGAATGATCACAATTATTGGGTCATGTTTTATTACGATACCAAATAGTAAAGCATACAAAATAAAGCTCTCCAGAGTTGAGTACCAATGAACATTTGATGGAAACACTGAACACTTCTATAGAATCCAGGTTGCTTGACCACTTTTTCTCTGGTAAGTGTACACAGCTATGCATCAATTTAGGCTTTAGGAGTGGAGAAATGATACTTGTTATATGTTCTTTGCTAAATCTTAAGAGTCTATTATTCTATTCTTTTCCCCCAAGTCAGAATGGGAACAACCCAGAATAGGTTAGGACAAGCATCTATTGGGGGAAATTTGGAAAACTTGTGATAAATAGATATACCTACCCTGATATCAGTGCAGATGAATCACAAAGTTTGTACATGTATAAATATTATAAATTTATTCTGTGGATTAGCTTTTTGGAAGCTAACCCTCTTTGCTAAAGGAGATATTTTAATTCTGTTTTTAGGTGACAAGCTGAGAAGGAAATATTTTGACAAATTTATGGGATGGCTTTTCCAAATCTGACTAATTCCTTGTAAGTCAAATGAGGCAGATTATTCCTTTTAAATAAATATCCCTTTTCAAATAAACTGCTGTGGTCTTATATACCCTCTTTACATAGCTACTTCAATGTTCTAATGTCTTGAATTTTTAATTTTTAAAAATATGTGGCCCTTGAAACTCATTTTTCTAGTTCTCATGTAGCTCTAAAGTTTGTACCATTCATTAGGGGTGAACTTTCTGATGTTGGTCATAGATTTTAGAGCACCCATCTTTAAACGGGTAAGTACTCAAACCTTTCAATGTCTTAGATGATGTGTATTTCAGTCTGCTTTAAAAACCTCAAATGGAAAAATAAATAAATAAATAAATACCTCAAATGGAAGCTGAGCAATGGTGATGCATGACTTTAATCCCAGCACTTGGGAGACAGAGGCAGGCAGATTTCTGACTTCGAGGCCAGCCTGGTCTACAGAGTGAGTTCCAGGACAGCCAGGGCTACACAGAGAAACCCTGTCTCGAAAAACAAACAAACAAACAAACAAAAACCTCAAATGGAAACAGTGCACTGAAATGTGACTTTGGTTTGGAAAGGACTAGCTCACACCCTCTTGGAGGCTTGCTGCTACTGTCTCACCAAAGTCCATGATTCTTGTGCATTTAAAAACAAAGCCCTGCGATGGGCTCTCCCTGTCCTCTGTCCATTTTAATCGCTGCCATTTTTGGAGACAAACATATCTATTCTTCTACCAATACCAGCACAACTTCTCTGGAAAAACTTTTCAGATAATTTTTCCTGATCTGATAAATGTAACAGCAGCAAGAGTTGCTTGTTTCTTGTGGAATTCTATTCTGTGCTTTCTCTCACATCCAGTTCTATGCTGGTGTGGGAGGGAGCAGGGTGCTCATGTTCCTAGTTTCCTTGCAGGTGATGGTAGGTGAAAATTCTAGCATCATCCTACAGTGGGAGGATTCACTTGCACAGTGACTTTAAACTTTGGCTGACTAAATGCACAGAACCCAACAAAGACCAGAAATGGCATGCCACTTAAAAATGCATTTCTTCTCTATTTTATTTCCAGATTAGCAAATAAAGCAACAACACCTTACCTTTAGTTTTACAACAGTTACTCTGATATTGCTGATGAAATTCTCAGCATCTTCCAATTGAAAGCTTTTGCTTTGAGTCAAATCCAGCACACGCTGCAGAGCTCCGAGTTCATCTTCAAGACACTGAAGATCTTTCAATTCTGTGGCCTAGAGGAGTAATAAGCTTAACCATCAGCTCAGCTCACCACATACTGAAGAGCCAGAAGTTAGTCTTCAGTTTCTCTAATCAAGAGTAGGCAGCACATAGCTTTTACCACTCTCTGTTCTCAATGTAAAGGGGGACTGAGGTAATCGATGCCATAAATCTAGAAGAGCAAGAGCTCACATACGTAAGGTTCACATTGACTATTTGGCCACTCTAGTGAGCTCTTCTGGCTTCATTAGACTTCATAAAAAGTCTGTGTTTTCCTATCAATGCATAGCACATCTGCAAGGTTCACATTCTACATTCTAATATCTAATCGCAGAGTTGAAAATCACAGAATGGTAAGGGTCAGGAATCCTTGGATGCCAACTGTCATAGGCCCAAATCTTACAGATTAGGTTATCATGGCCCTGACTGATGAGTGTTAAGATAGCCAGGAAGACACATTTTGTAGTTTTAAAATTTATTCTTCTCTGCAATTACTAAAGATGAATTTTTTAAAAAACCCATATGTCAAGCTAGAAAGATGGCTTTTAAAGTAAAGGTACTTGCCACCAGACTTGATGATTTGAGTTCAGTTGCAGTGACCCACCCACAATTGTGGAAAGAATGAACCAACTTTCATATTTTGTCCTCTGACCTCCACAGTTACAGTGTGATACACATGCATCTCCACACATATAAATAAATAAATAAATAAATAAATAAATAAATAAATAAATAAATAAAATTTAAAATCTATGTGTCCCAATGAAAAAGTCATAATATTTTGGCAGAACACTTGGGAGAATTTTTCTGATCCATGTCTGAAATAATGTTTATATACATCATGCATATTTGCATACATATACAGGGAGAAAGAATGTTGTCTAGTTCTATAGTACACTATGATTTCCATTAAGTCAGCCGCTTGAAGTCTACAGTGAACTGTGTTATCTCCATTTTACCAAGTCTCACAATCAGTGTTTTTCCCACAACCACGTGAACAGGGGGAGCAAGGGTGGCCCGGTCGGTCGGTCGCTCCTTTTCATTAACCACAGCCTTTGAATTACATGCTTCTGTTGTTTTTAAGATCTTACATACCAAATGGATGTTAAATGAAAACATCAGCAGAATTTACCACATTACTTTTGTTTTCAATAATTATTTTAAAACTTAGATTTCTAGGAATTTCACCACTCTCTAAATTAACATGATCTGTTGTTTCTCTAACAATCCTTAGAGGAAGAGGTTTGACAAGACAACACATAGTTCCTGATTGTTCTGCTTTTGATCCTCCAACTTGTTATGGTGTGTCCTGGGTATTCAGTGTGGAGCTCCTTCCCTCCCAGAACTCTCCAGTTTTTTACTGTTTGAGTTGAACATTATGTGACTGTAATTAAGCTGGGAGAGCAACTAGGGCCTTTCTTTTTCATCTCCTGTAGAACTGCTAGAGGCAGAGTTGCCCTGACTCAACAGGAGTGGGTCAGCAGCTGCCTCTCTGTCCCCTGACTCAATAGGAGTGGGTCAGCAGCTGCCTCTCTGTCCCCTTAGACCCCATTTTGCTCTAGGCTTGGATTTACCTGGGACAAGCTCTTTCCAGGACCAAAGTTGTCCATCCTCTTTTGACTATCAGGACTAGAGCAAATTTCTACCCTCGATAGAGTTCCAAGAGCTTGTGTAAGCTGTTTTTTTATCATACAGCATTCTGCCTCCAAAGGAGACCAAAAAACCTTTCAATATTGAGAGATAGTATCATGAAGTAATATTACAGCTCTCTGGTTCCACTGGTTAGAAAGAGACTGTATAAATCCAAAATTGTTTTATACATCTCGGACTTCATCACTACCACTAATAGTGTGTTTGTGTGCTGTTGGCCAGGTACTGTTCTGAAACCTGACAAGTGATAAGCATAGCAATCAATGATCATATATGTAAGTGGGTGAATGAGCATAGGCAACTTCCTGAGGCCATGAGAGCTAGGCCCTAGCAGGGCTGGGACTCCACTTGCAGATCATCAGCCCTAGAATCTCAATATTGGTTATGCTGTTCCTCAAAAATGCAGTCATAGGAATCATTCTTAAAACAGTAAAGTGTATGTAAAATGAGACCCTCTGAAGTCAATTTTGACAATTTACAAGCTGAAATAATGCATCTCTCAAATATCTGTAGGACAAACATAAAACAGAAATCAAGACAGTCTTTAAATTATCCCAGCATCAAAATGCAATCATTTTGCATTTTCTTCTCATTCCCTCTTTTCCAACACATAAATACACAGGAAAATTTTAAAGAAAACCATTTAAAAGAAGTGCCATTGTCAAGATTTTTTTTTACAGAGATATTAGAGAAACTTATTTACTTCAGATGAGGTACTATTCATCTGGTCACATGTTACTTACATGTTATACACACGCATGTTACTTTGACTTCATTAGAGCACCAGTTGAACACAGAAACTCACTCACCTGCTTGGGCAAGTAAAATTTGAAGGTGAGCATCCTGGGGAGTTTCAGGTTCCTGTAATTCTGAGAAAGCATAGCATATTGTTATTAAAACACAAACTTTGGCAAGAAAGCTAAAGGTAATGCCTATAGATGGGATGGCCGTGCACTTACCTCCATCCTGCTCAGGAGCTCCTGTAGGTCCATCAACAGCTGCTCCAGGTGCTGCTGCTGCTGAGCTTCCGCTGTAGAGCTTGAAGTGAGGCTTGAAGTGGAGCTTGAAGTGGGTGCACTGTTGACAAGGAGCACAAGTGTCAGTGTGACACAGGATGCGAGCTGCATGCTGTACATGCCTGCAGGACTTGAGGTCACTGTGAGGAGTGATTAGCAAGGGTGATAGGCAGCTCTTCAGCATGGGAGGCAATTTATACTGTTAATGCTGGAAAAATAATATGGGGGTGTCACAATGTTTTACATATTACACATATTTTCAAAGAGCCTACCTGTGTGGCAGAAAGCATTACCTTTGTTTTTCCTCTTCTGATGACTCTCTGGAATTTCTTTAAACCCCCATACACTGACTGAATGGATTTAGGTGAAATCCCTCTTGGTCGGGTTAGCCCACACTTAGGTGGCAGTTTTAATTCATACAATGAACGCCTTCTGTATGAAACAAATTTTCCTCTTTGGGGTGGAGACACAAAAGTAACTCATGAAAATGCTCTCTTTGTCAAAACCATCCTGAACCTGTAAGCAGCCTGTTGTGGTGGACAAACGCAAGAGGAGATAGATGAAAAGAATAAATCTTTTAGATTTGTTGATTAGACAGGAAGGATATTGGTTTCCTGTTTCAAGATGGTTTTACCTTCTTATCTACACGATGAGCTAATTGCACACAGGGTGATAGATGGCTTCATACAGTTAGCCAGAGAAATAGTAAGCTAAGGACACCTAAAATGCTTGTTGAGCTTGAGGTACCATTTTGTCCTTGTTGTTGTTCTTTTAAATTTAATTTAACATATGTCATTGTTGTTCTTTTAAATTTAACATATTTTGTGTCTGTTTAAGTGTCTTGATGTTTATTATGCTTTTTAAAAAAGAGTATGATGTCCAACAAATTCTCAGGAAGGGTTGCAACTAAGGATGTTGGTGTTATTTTATATGTCTCTAGTTGCACTTTGATTTTTAAAAAATATTTTCATGTGTGTGTATGTGCATGTGTGTGCACATGTATGTGTGTGCATGTAGGCATGTGTGTATTACCTGTATATGCATTTGTGCACGTGCATTGTGAGTGTGTGTGTATGCCACAGTACACCTGTGGAGGTCAGAGACCAACTCTTGCTAGTAACTTCTCTCCTGTCACCTTGTGTGACTCAGAAATCTAAACACTAAAAAGTCATCCAGTCTGTGTGCCTACCTCTGCTACTAGCCTCTACCTAGCCTCTACCACTGAGCCATCTTGTCAACCTTCTTCTCCCCCTGGGCACTCTGAGAGTAATAGCTAGGGACTATTCCCATGTGTTCTCAGTGGGTCGCCTGAATAGGATACATCAGATTCCTTATTTTCCATGTAGTACACTGGCTGGGTGATGGAATAGGAACACAGTTCCAAATCAACTGATAGAGATGGGATCTTTCTCAGGGAGCTTGCCTGTGATGTCCCCATTTTTAATAACTTGTACTGTCTAGTCTTTATGCAGACATTTATATACCATCTAAAACACCCTGTGGTACATAGAAAGGGAGAAAATTGTGCAAATACACAGATTAACTTAAGCCTCACCACACACCTCTGACACCGCAAACCTATCCCATTTTGTAGATTTGAAAACTGAGGATGTAGAGTGATGAGATGACTAAGGGGCTTGCTATACAAATCTGGCTCTCTGATCCCTGAACTTACATAAAGGTGGAAGTCAGTTCTCACTGACTCCACAAGTTGTCTTCAACTGCTACATGCACATTGTGGTTACATTAGATAAGTCATTGAGGTTGCTCAGCCCTTACTGCCAGTAAAGGGTAGGGTGAAGACTCGAAACTAGTATGTTCTGACTCCAGAATCTACTCTCTCGTACCGTCTGTCTTCCTATCAACCTGATCCTTGGATGGAGACAGATCTAACGTCCTGAGAAATGGTGGATGTTGGGCCATGTAAAGAGTTTTGAGATAGTTACTTAAGTGGAATTTTGATGCTGGGTAATAGTGAAGGCAGGAAGATTAAGCAATGTAAGGAATGTTGTAGTCTTTCACAATGAACAGAGAATGGTTCTGGGACAGTATTCTCGAAAACAACACAAAACTCTGCACGTATCTTGCAGTAAGCTTGACAACTTCTGGCATCATGGTGGCCGGGTTAGCATGTCTGAAGGGAGGGAAGCAGGATGGGGGCAGGTCTCCTGGTCATCGTTGTCATCTTCTGTGCCTTCAGATTAAGCATGCCATCGTGAGGGACATCTACCTAATAACTCTCAGCCTCAATGCTTTTGCCTCTCTTCTCAGATCTTTAGCATCTCATCCCAGCCCAAGCAACTCAGGCCTCCCCTTCCAGAATGGAAGGAGTCAGGCCCACACATTTTCCTGTGTGGGGGCTTTTCCACACCATGGGGCCTTTGATGTCCTCATGGGCTCAATATCTCTATTTCTCCGGCTGTTTCCATTGAAGAAATTTACATGGCTGCGTTTCTAAAAGCCTGTAGAATGAGTTCCTGGGGCCACGGTTCACCCTATAGGGAGCTTTGCATAATTGGCACCATTACAAAAGTTGGCCTCCCAGTTTCTTGAAATGCTTGGGGAGAAAGCTACCAACAGCTGTGGTGCACTTTCCATTTTTAACATCCTTGACACAGCAGCTGGGGTTTCTGGCTGAAGAGGTGATGTAATTGGTCGCTGCCTGACTACCACATGTGTCATAAGCCACAGAGCTCTACTGCTCTCTATTAGCTGTTCCAGCTGCTCCTAGAAGTGAAGGCAGGCCCAGACCCTAGAGATCCTGCCCAGGGAACCTGTCACCTGTTGCTTACACGGTCCACTCACGCAAACTACTGGGTACTCCACCGCCCACAAGAGTTTCTTTTTCCTGACCTTTCATGGAATGAAAGCTTCAGTTTGGTCTGGTGTGAGGCCAGTGTGAATTCATCTGTTGTTACTCGTTTCTTTAAAGTTTGTTTGGCTTTCAGTTCAGACCCTGTCCTTGTCCTTTGAAAGTAGGGAACATCTTTTGTTCATCCATGAAATCTGCATTTCCTCGGGGTGATGCTCCAACTTGATCTTTTAAATTTTATTTATCATATATTATTCCAGTTTCTCAAAAACACTCAGAAACTTATGAATGACTGACAGCTGACTCCGACTTGGTCTTCACCAGGCAACCTTTAATGTTTATGACCTTTAGCATGGAAACAGTTTTTATTTCCTTGGTATTTTTAATTTTTAAAGCTTTCAAATTCATCGTCTCACTGAATCACATTTAATGGATGAGAAACCTGATGTTTGGGGAGATCGAGTGACTCTGATTCTGGTCTCAGTTGTGGTAGGATTGTAGATTTCTTCCTGATTCTCTCTCTCATCCCATCTGTTTATCAAGTGAAGGACAGTGAAGCTGGAGTCCCTTTGAGACAGGCTGAAGTCAGCTCTGCCGCTGTTCCTTCTCACTCCAGCCTGCCAGCAGTGGGTGGGGAATTCAGGCAAGGCTCCCTGCATGGACAGTGCCTAATCTGAGCAGCCTTAGGGGTCCTCAGACCCTGGAATAGCTCCATTCCATTAGTGGCTACAAAGCCTAATGTAGAAGCAGATGAAGGCCTGACTGAAAGTATAGTGCAGAGAGCTATATCAAGGACCCCAGTACCTCAGCCTTCTCTCCACCAGGCTCAAATAATTGCCAAAAGCCTTCCTCTGGTCCAAGTACAAGGGTTTCCAAATGACAGACTAGTGTGCACAATAACTAGCAACCACAACCACCTCCTCCTCTTGATGCCTCAGAACGGACCTCTGTCTGAGACCAGCTAACCTGTCCCATTATGCAGTTTTGAGGTTTGCACAGTAGGCACCCCTCCCATCAGAGCAACTACAACCCACCCACCCCAGCTTTTCTGTACCTGTATCTGTGTATCTGTATCAGGCCTTTCAAGCCCTGAGGATTCCCAATAGAGACTATGTTAGGTCACAGACTGTTTCTAGTATCTGAGTATAATCATCTTCTGACAGCAATGATAGACTTGCAAAACTCAGCAAATTTATAAAACACTTTCACATCTGCCTATCTCATTATCTTTTAATCTCACTTCACTACAAATGGTTAATGAGACAATTTCACATATCCAGCCACTTTCTCTATGTGTTATGAAATACAGATAAAAGCTGGGTGTGGTGGTGTATGTCCTGAATCCCAGCATTTAGAGGACTGAGGCAGGCAGATCCTTGTGAGTTGGAGGCCAGTCTGGTCTACAAGTTCCAGGACAGCCAGGGCTCTCTCTCACATAAAGAAAACTGTCTCACTGTCTCAAACAAACAAACAACAAAAACAAACAATACAGAACAAGAAACAACAAAAAGAAAGAAAGAAAAAGAAAAGAAATATAGATAAATATATTAGTATGTCCTTCTGTCAGGATACCTGAATTCTTCAAAATCTTGTGAAAATAAAGCTATTAGCTAAAGTTTGTGCAGCTCATCTGAACCTGATACTTCCTGTCAAAAGCACCCTTTTCCTGTTCTAGCTTCTTTAACAGCTTGTTCTTTTTATTTTTTACAGTGGTTTGTATAGACTAAGGAGAGACTCCTTAGGACTGTCATTCTAGATAATATGTTCTTATGGAAATCTAGCCCATTTACCCAACATTTCATTGTTGGGAATTGGTTCTAATGTTTTGTCTTATTTCAGCTCCCAAGAGCCAGGCTTCCAGACCTAAGGGTCTGGGCAGAGAGACCGGGGGGGGGGGGGGGGGGGGGGGGGGGGGGGGGGGGGGGGGGGGGGGGACTTTTAGATTGTGTGGGCTAGGGACAGGGTGAGGGGGCTGGGAGGAG
>LR756421.1:4532067-4608908 GCA_902729485.2 Mus minutoides
AGCAAAGATAAAATAAAGATTTCGAAGGTGTTAAGCCAGGCGTACCAGAGGAAAGTGTGTGCTAGCTGAGGGAAGGTTTAGAAGTGTCCAACCCCGGAGAGACCAACCGAAGCAACCCAGGCTGTCCGGAGCGAGCGGAGCCGAACGGGGACGGCCGGAGCAAGCGGGGACGCCGGAGCTAGCAGGGCCGGAGCCAGTGGGGCCGAACGGGGATGGCCAGAACGAGCAGGGCCAAACCGGAGCAAGCAGAGCTGATCGGAGCGAGTGGGGCTGGCTGGAACAAGCGGGGGCCGTACGGGGGCGGCCGGGAGCAAGTGGGGCTGGCCGGAGCGAGCGGGGTCGAGCAGAGCGAGCAGGGTTGACCGGAACAAGGGGAAAAAAAAAAAAAAGTGTCCAACCATTGAGCTAGACAAGGAATATAAAAATTAGCTTGTGTGTGTGTGTGTGTGTGTGTGTGTGTCTTTGTGAATCCAGAGAGCTCTTGGGTGGGTGCAGCATTCAACCCACCAGGAGCCAAAGTGGATTAACTAATTCACCACTATATTTCATAACACATTTTGTCTAAATAAAATAATCCATATTTGATTACTATAAAAAAAATAGCTATGCTGGAGAAGAGGAGAGAGTGAAGGAAGTCGGAATGTCTGCCAAGATCCACGGGGATGAAGGGCCTTCAGACTGTGTGAATGAGAAATAGCAATAGCCCCTGCCATGGTGTGTGTGTGGGGTAGTACCTGTCACTCAGGATCTCTGCTTGTATGCAGCTAGGCCTTCTAACTAATGCTACAAAGGTCACTAATTTTATACTTAAGACATATCAACCACACTTCAGGGCAGGCCCCACACCTCAGAGTAGATGGCCAACACAAACTTAACTCAATGGTATTTTTGTACACCTTCAGTCTCATATAGCTTTAAAGAATTTGTTTTGTCTTGCTGATCTTACTTGCATATTTGATTTCCAATTTTGTGTTTTTGTTGTAAGAGTTTCTTTCTTTTCTTTTTTTCAACTTTTGTTTGTTGAGCATTTTATAAAGACAAAGAAAGGAGCTAGGTGATGAGTAGGGAGGTAGAAGAGGATCTGGGAGAGGTTGGAAGAGGGGGAAAGCATGATCAGAATTTAGTGTACGAAAACTGTTTTTCAATTAAAAAGAGCTTGCCTGTGTATAGTTGTAATGATGATCGGTATGTACCCCATTCTTAATTCTCATCTCTGCCCTTGACCACTATGACTGTAGTCTCACAACACTGGACAAAGAGGCCCATACTCCTCAGATGATGATGTTAGAGTTCTTGAAGGATTCATCTTACCTTGGGCTCCTTGCCTACAGGTTTCCCCATGCAGACCTCTCCCCACCGAGTTAGAGCCTCTATTTCCTACAGCTTGGACCAACAGGATTATCTTATGTCAGTTCTCAAGACGAAAATTTGGATGTGTCACTGCTAAGTATACAATGAGGACAGCAAAATAGACCCAATGAGTACCATGGTGGTCTCAAGCTCCTTTGCCAGACTGGTGATCTGCAGCAGTTGAACAGCAACAGAGAGGATTTTATGATTCAATGGTGCCAGGGTAAAGAGCACAGTGGATGGGACCAAAATATTTATAAGAACCACAGCTAGATTTCCACACCAGACCCTCTCAGTCTAAGTGATGAATCCCTTTCCTGACAGGTGGCAGCCATGTGCTCCTGCTATAGCTACCTATTTGTTAATGTGACAATCCGAAGTCATCAGCTAATCTTTAGGAAGTTGTGTTTCTGGTCTCAAAGCGCCCTGGAAATTCTAAACCTTTGTCTTTTCCAAACTCTGTCCTGTGAGGATCTAGGCTGCTTATATGTCCCTCCCAAGAGACATGGCCACTGCCCTTCAACTTATAGCACAATCATTATTTTAAACACAAGAAGAAAAATGGCGGAGTGAATTTCTTGGGTTAATTCATTAGTAACTAACAGCACCCACGCAGAGAAGTGCATATGTATATGCATTTGTGTCTTTGTAAGTATACACACAAATAGTATAGATATAGACTGATAAGTCAGCAAATCCTTGACACAATTTAATCTGCCCAATAAGTTGTGATCAATACTGATCACTTACGAGCACTTTTCCTAGGACAAAGCATGATCAGTTTGATGCTATGGAGTCAGCCTTCACATTGATATAAGGAAGTTTCTTCCTGTGTTAAAAAACAAAATCACTGAAAATATTCATATCAGTCATATTTTGTGTGACATTAACCTGGAAAATTTGAGATTCTCTTCTCTCCTCCCTGCCAACCACACTTTCTCCTTACACACTTTCCATACTGTAAACCACACTTTCTCCTTGCACACTTTTCATACTGTAAGCCACACTTTCTCCTTACACACTTTCCATACTGTAAGCCACACTTTCTCCTTGCACACTTTCCATGCTATAAGCCAGAAAATAATAGGGTGGTTCTTAGAAAACCACTGAGCTAAATTAATTATAGAGCACAGCCAAAACACTTAATTTTTTTCCATTTTATTTTTTATTAAATATTTTCTTTATTTACATTTCAAATGTTATCCCCTTTCCTAGTTTCCCCTCCAAAAATCCCCTATCCTCTCCCCACTCCCCCTGCTCACCAACCCACCCACTCCCAATTCCTGACCCTGGCATTCCCCTATACCAGGTCATAGAACATTCACAGGACCAAAGGCCTCTCCTCCCACTGATAACCAACTAGGCCATCCTCTGCTCTATATGCAGCTGGAGCCATGAGTCCCATCATGTGTTTTTTTGGGTTGGTGGTTTAGTCCCAGGGAGCTCTGGAGATACTGGTTAGTTCATACTGTTGTTCCTCCTATGGGGCTGCAAACCTCTTCAGCTCCTTAGGTCCTTTCTCTAGCTCCTTCATTGGGAACCCTGTGCTCTGTCTAATGGATGTCTATGAGCATTCACTTCTGTATTTGGCAGGCACTGGCAGAGCCTCTCGGGAGACAGCTACATCAGGCTCCTGTCAGCAAGCTCTTGTTGGCATCCACAATAGTGTCTGGGTTTGGTGGTTTATGGGACAGATCCCTGGGTGGGGCAGTCTTTGAATGGTCCTTCCTTCAGTCTCTGCTCTGAACTTTGTTTCTGTAACTCCTTCCATGGGTATTTTGTTCCCCCTTCTAACAAGGATTGAAGTATCCACACTTTGTTATTTATAACTCCCTTTCTTAATGACTGGGGAGGTAGCTCAGCTGGTAAGAGCACTTGCTACACAAACATGAAGACAGTCCAGACTCCCAGAAGCCACATAAAAAGCTGGGTATGACTGCTTGGGCCTGTAACTGCAGCAGTTTGGGGGATGGATCAGAGACAGGAGGACCCTAAGGCTTGATGGTCACCAGTGTAGCTGTAAGACCCTGTCACAAGGCAATAAGACAGACAGCAATACAGATGTCCTTTTCTGGCCTTTATAACCACATACAAATATGTCCCACACTCAGATCTCGATCTCTCTCTCTCACTCTCTCTCTCTCTCTCTCTCTCTCTCTCACACACACACACACACACACACAAATATACACACACATTGTACACACATATTGAAAAGTTAAGTTACAGGGGCTGAAGAGGTGGTTCAACAGGTAAGAGCACTGGTTTCTCTCTCTGAGGACCCAGATTTCATTCCCAGCACCCATACAAGCTCACAAAGGTCTGTAACTCTAGTTCCAGGAGAACTTCTGGTCTCCTAACAGGTATGGTACATAGATACACATGCTGGAAAAACACTCACACATATATAAAAGTTAAAAAGATGAAGTTACAAAGTAATGGTTATATTAAATTTTAGAAAGAAACAAGCAAAACGATCCAAGAATAAACCCTTGGTGTGGTAGAAGTGATTTGAAATGAGTGTTAGAAATTAGGAGTGCCGCAGGCGTCTGTTGGTTTTGTTATTCTAACTTTGAGCGTTGAATTTGCCATTCTAGATGTGAACATAGCCAGAAGCCAGCATTGTCAAGAACACTCAGAGTTCAGTGCATGGCCCAGGCAAAGGCGGCAGCACAGTTGCTTCTCGTGTCTCGGGCTCACTTGAAAGAGCCTTGGAAATTCTGAGTCTCGGTCTTGTTTAGTTTCTATGCTTTGATGTTCTAACTTATTCCCCTATTTCTGTGGTATTATGAACACAGAAGGAGACAAAATAATAGTTCTCAAGAATTTTATTATTTTTCAGGAAAGGAATGATTATTCTTTGATTTAATAGACCTTAGCTGGGCAGAGTACCCTCTGCCTGTAATCCCGGTTTCTTAGGAGGCTGAGACAGGATGAGTGTGAATTCAAAGCCAGTCTGAACAACATGGCAACATCTTTACTTAAAACAAAACCCAGCCAAATAGGGTGAGTGGCAATAGAAAAATGCAAAAAGTTCTTGAGAATTTCAATTATTGGTAAAGAGGAGAAAGAGAACATATTTTCTGTGTCTAATCCATAGACAAGAAGGCCTCCTTGTTAGTTTATATTGAGAGGAGGCTCTGCAATCCAGCATAACATTTTTTACTCCTAAATTCATCTTTCATGGCTGCTATGTTGGCTGTGGTAGCTAAATCTTGTGGGCTAAAACACTGCAAGTTTTGTTGACATAATCATATACTACCTATAATAATTCATATGATAAACTTTTGGAGTCTTTTATAATGCATTGTTTTCTATCCTAGAGTAATTTGTAGGGAAATGGAATATGAAGAACCTATTTTAAAGGTTTGCTAGTTTTTAATTATGTGTATATGATAGGGATACATGCATGTGAGTGCAGGTCTCCATGAGGTAGAGGCCTTAGATCTCAGACCCCTCTGGAACTGAACTACAGAAGGTTAGGCACCTCCTGATGTCAGTGATGGGAGTGAACTTAGGTCCTCTGTAAGAACAGGGTCTCACTCATAACCACTGAACTATTTCTCCAGCACACCAACCTATTTTATGGAGTAGGCATTAGGGCTGAGTTAGACTGACATAAAATAATTCTGTTTACATTCAAGTGTCATACTCCAGTGGGGAGAACACACACAGGTTGCTGTGACTAGAGCCCCAGAGACTGGAGAAAGAACAGCCATCCAAACTCCACTCATACCAAACTCCAAGTCCATTGCTCCTGGTGCAACCAGAGGAAATTTCTAAATACCCTACTTTGTTTAGACACTGTGGAATTGTAAAACTTAACTTCTCATTTCTGTTATAGAGAATGCCATTTTCCCATAATAGCAATTAATTTTCTTCCTACTTGGAAACATAATCCTGATTTTTAACCTAACATAGTTGCTGTTCCTCATTAAATACCACATTCTCCAATGCTCTTTGCAATGAGTTGTGGACAGATATTAGTAAAGGCTGGAGCTCTAATGATTCTTCTGAATATGAAGACAGGGTACCTACCACCCTCTAGGGACAACACAGGCAACTATATGAGGCTTCCAATAATCTCTTGTTCCCTGACTCCTACAGTCTTTCATGTGAGTGAGAAAGAAACATATTATTTAAGCTTTTTTATTTTGGGTTCCTTGTTGAACTGGTCTGCTTTCTGTCACAATAGTCACATACCTGAGATAGTTTATTTATAAAGAAAAAGGTTTTATTTGGCTCTGGAAGTTACAATCCAAAATTAAGGGACCCATTTTAAGGGATTTCTAATGAGGGCACACGTCTTAGTGAGAATACATGGTAGAGCAACAATTTACCTTATTAGCCGGGATATGGAAGAAGAAGAAAGAAGTGCAGACCATGGGGTGAGCTTTGGGACCATAACTCCAGATAACCTGAGGACCTCCCTCAAGATTTCAGCTCTCAAGGGTCCATTTCTTCCCAACACTGCTTCCTTGGACCAAGCCTTCTGTGAGCATCTCTTATACACAGGCTGATCATAGCTTTATAAATGGTGGCATACCGTGAGTACATCAGATCATGTTCTTTTTAGGTTTCTGCACTTATTTTGGTGAGTTCAAAATGGCTAAGGAATATTGTTAAATGTCATTATTGGCTATGGGACATAAAAATGAATAGTTCTCTCTGACCTAAGAATGTTATATTTTAGTAAATGAGAGTCACCTAGGGTTGCTCCCATACAAGACAATGACTGTAATGGGCTAGGAAAGTACTTAATTCCTGAGTGTAAAATGTTCTAACTTCTACCTGCATACATATAGAGACAGATGAGATAAAATTGACAGTTCAAAAATAAAATCTTATATTTGTGGTTGAGTTTTGACAAGAGCATCAAGATAATTTTATGGGAGTATGGTCTTTGTAACATGTAGCACTGGGGGAACCGATATGTACACGTGAATGAGGTTACATTTTTATATCACACTTCAGATCAAAGAGGCTCATGAACATAACTGTAAGAGAGGAAATGATAGTAAATGAAAATTATATTCTTTAACTTAGCATATGCTTGAAACATTTATTGTAAGAAAGTAATGGTGTTTACAAATACTATAGAAAGGTAGCTGCGGTTGGTGAATATAATTATATGAATGTGTATGATACATGCTACCCAAACCACTAGAGTTAATATTAGGTAACAATTACATCAAATTTCTACATATGAAGATATGCCAAATGCCTAACTGGCCTAGGAGTAGCAGAACATTGAGAAAAACAAAATGTAGGTCTGTGGTTTCAGAAGTGAGCTGTATGTGTTTAGTTTTATGATGTTTATTTTATATTTCAATAGAAAATATTTTTAATTTATTTAATCTAGATCCCTCTACTACACCTTCTTTTGACAATCTGAAGATGTGGCTACACCAGCCATCATATGGTGATACTGAGAACTGTAGTCCCTGTTTAATGTCCTCATGCAGTGGTTACCTGGGAACTTACAAGTGGCCACTTCCCTCATCATATTATGAGTCTGACTTTGTAGGTGCAGTGGTTTAGGTACAGCCTGTGGGTGTTCCCTAGATGTTCCTGTCCCAGAACCTTGGCTCCAGTGGGGAGTGTTGAGCTAGTACAACCTCTGTGAGGTGGGGTGGGGGCCTTCTGAGAAGTAGGAAGATCACTAGGAGTCCCTTCATCCTTGGAAATTCTAGTGAGTTTCCTTGAGAACTAGTTGTTAAGAAAAGGAAAAAGCCTGATGCCCGAATCCCTGTCCTGGCTTCCTTACACTGGCATCTCCTATGCATACCCTCTGCCAGCACCATGAAATCCTTGCCAAAGGGCAAACAGTGCTGATCTTGGATTTATCTTCTGTCCATGTTAACTTTAGCTGTCAACTTGACACGGCCCAGAATTACCTGAGAAAGGAGTCTCTATTGAGAGATCGCCCAGATCAAAAGGGCCTGAGAGCATATCTGTAGACAATCGTTGGGATTACTAACTGATGTGGGAAGGACTGTTTCACTGTTGGCAGTAGCATTCTCTGGGCAGGTGGTTCTTTTTCTTTTTTTCTTTTTTCTTTTTTTTTTTTTTTTACTTCAGAATTATTTTTTATTAGTTAAAGTCAATGTTGATAAAACTTTGTAGCTATTTGAAAAAGACATACATTCAAAAGATCCTGTTTAAAAGTGTAGTGATTTTTTTCCTATGTTACTGTTATTTATCCACTTAGAGTCTCTTCTTTTTTTCCCAATTTTTATTAGATATTTTCTTCATTTACATTTCAAGTGTTATCCAGAAAGTTCCCTATACCCTCCCCCATCCCCACCCTGCTCCCTTACCCACCCACTTCCACATCTTGGCCCTGGCGTTCCCCCTGTACTGGGGCATATAAAGTCTGCATGACCAAGGGGCCTCTCTTTCCAATGATGGCCAACTAGGCCATCTTCTGCTATATATGCAGCTAGAGACACGAGCTCTGGGGGTACTGGTTAGTTCATGTTGTTCTTCCACCTATAGGGTTGAAGACCCCTACAGCTCCTTGGGTACTTTCTCTAACTCCTTCCTTGGGAGTCCTGTGTTCCATCTAATAGCTGACTGTGAGCATCCACTTCTGTGTTTACCAGGCACTGGTATAGTCTCCCACGAGACAGCTATATCAGGTGGGCAGGTGGTTCTTAACTGTAAGAAAGCTAGTTAGTTTAGCATGTGCTTGTAGGCAAGCCAGCAAACAGAGTTCCCCAAGAACTCCAGGTTATCGCTTGATTCCTGCTCGGACTGCCCAATGATGGACCGTAAAGTTTAAGTTGAAATAAACCCTTTCCTTCCATAGTGACTTTGGGTAAGAGTGATCACTGCAACAGAAAGAAAACTAGCAGAGCTCCCAAACCTGTATGCCTAGCCTTGGGAGTTTTGTGGTAATAGAAAACAATAAGACCGTAAGCATTTGGGCTGGATCTGAACTCTAAACTGCTCATGACCTGGCCAGCTGCTTTATGTTTACAAAGTTGACTTATCATTTGTCAAAACAACAGCATTCCAGCCTTTTCTTGTAACACTGCTACGACAATTTATTTAGGTGACACAAAAGCACTTCATATCTAAAAACCTATATAAATCACTTTTGATCTCTACAATATCAGCCTGATAGTTTGACTAGCATCCATCCTCCTCTGCTTTATGGTTATAATAATAAATACAAATCATATGAGCACATATATTGGTATATTTTATGTATACAACTTGTTTCATGTATATACATTGTGAAATTGTCATCAAAAGAAAACTAAATAACATATCAATCTGTTCACATAACTATTTCTTCATGTGTGTGGTGTGAATAGCTACAACCTACTCTCACTGCAAATTTCAAGTATATGGTTGGGAATGGGCATCATTAACAAGAGTCACCTTGCTGCTGGAATATCTCCATGAAGAGTTCATCTTACACAACTACATCCTTAACACCCATCAAAAGCAGGTTTCTACTCCCACTCCCCGAAGCCCCTGGCAATTACCATTCTCCAAATTTGTCTGCTTTAAGTTCCACATTCAAGCAAGATCATGAGGGATTTGTCTTTCTGTATCTTCTTTATTTCACTCAGCAGTATGGCCTCCATGCTCATGCATCTAGCAATGAGACAATATTTGCCTCTCTTTAGAACACTGTCTTCACTGTGTTCACTGATGGGCAGGCTGCTTCTGTATCTCAGCTGCTGTGAATAGTGTAATGTACTTGACGTGCTGCCATTTTTTTGACCCTTTGGTATCTTTTCATTTGGATAATATACATAGAAGACAAATTGCTGGATCATTCTATAGTCCTAGATTTAGTTTTTAGAGGAAAGTCTATAGTTTGCCTTGAATGCTCTACCAATGATATACATAGGGGTCAACACATGCATTCCTTCCTACCAATAATTATTTTATTATTTTCTTTCTTTCCTTCCTTCCTTACTCCCTCCCATTTCTCTCTCTCTCTCTCTCTCTCTCTCTCTCTCTCTCTCTCTCTCTCTCTCTCTCCCTTCCTTCCTTCCTTCCTTTCTTCCTTTCTCTCTCTCTCTCTCTCTCTCTCTCTCTCTCTCTCTCTCTCTTTCTGTCTTTCTTTCTTCCATTAGTTTTTCCAGGAAGGGTCTCTTTTTATAACTATTCCTGGCTGTCCTATAACTCATTTTATAGACCAGGCTAGCCTCAAACTCAGAGAGCCACCTGCTTTTACCTCCAGAGTTCTGGAATTTTGTCTATTTATAATTGCTATCAGGTGTGGGGAGATAATGTACCTGAAATTTGATCTGCACTTCTCTGATGCTTTAAGAACCTCTCCATGTGCCCACTGGCTATTCGCATACCTTCATGGCTGGCTTTCATCTTTTTAAAGTAGTAGTTTTCTCTTCTGCATATTACTCCTTTTGTTCCTTGAGTTGTTAAAGCTCTTGGGACTTTTGATATTGTTGTTGTTTGTTAGTTTGCTTGCCACTTCAGTGGTTATTTGAGTGTGTTGCTCCACTTGCATTTGCTTGAGAATGTTCCCACTTTCCTTCTTTTATCACTGTAACTTTTCTCTGTATGACCAGAAAAGATATTTGAAATGGTCTGTTGACGGTTTGAAATAACTTGCTGGCATTTGTTTTGTGGCTTAGCATTTGATTGTTGTAGAGAAGACTGTGTGCGCTTTCGGAAGTCAGTTTATGTTGCTGTCTATAAGAAAAGAGATGTATTTGCTTGTGACTTTGGTAGCTACAAGGTCTAGAACATCTGTGCCAGTGTGCTTTTGTGGCCCAGTCAGCTGCATTACAACACTGCAAGAAGTGGAAAGGGAGTAGCCATGTATGGATGATGAGTATATGTGAGCAAAACAAGGCAAGCTGGGCCAGGCCTGTGTGCCATAGGAACTAATCCACTCATGCAAATGTGGCTTCCAATTGCCTGTGTAGTTGTCAGCATGGAAGCTTATTGCTGAATAAGCTCACCCTTTCTAGCTCTTTCTGGTCAACTCAGCTATTCGGGCTCAAACTCCTCTCCAAGCTGACTGAGTCAATCTGGCTTCTCTTTCAGCTTCTGACTGAATTGTACTTGGCCTTATATTAATTCTGGTAAATTTGTTTTGATCTTCTGGCTCCTTCTCATTCCCTGGCTTGTTCTGTCTTCACCTGTGTCTAGCTTGTTCTCTCTTCAACTATCTCATAAAACTACCAGTAAAACTCTCTCTTAAGTTACCTTTCCTTCCTGTCTTCTCCTGAGAGTTGGGTGTATCCTACAAAGCAAGTTCCAGCATACCTAGAGCTATACAGAGAAACCCTATCTTAGAGAGGGAGAGACTGAGACAGAGACAGAGACAGAGAGACATATGGGTCATCTGGTTTTGATGAACCTAGATGTCCATTTCACTTCCTTAAATTAGGAAGATATTTTGTTTAATTCAATACCTGGCACATGTTGGGCAAGCATTCTAGCACAGAGCTAAGCTAGAGGTAAGATTTTTTTTTTGGCTATTATTTCATTAAATAAACTGCCTGGTATTCTCATTGACTTTCATAACAGTTGGTTCCCAGAAGCGCCACGGGAGTTTGTTTTCCTTTTTATCTTTTTATCACCCCCCCACACACACACACATAGACACACACATATACACACATACACACACCATGTGATTGTGAACTCAGTGGTCCTTTCTTCTATTTGATGAAGGCTGAGGTCAAAGTTCTATGTTGATCTCTTTTTTAGGTTAATCATAATTTTTAACACCAGAATTTCTGCTGGGCTCTTTCTGTGTTTTCTATCTGTGCTGGAGTTGTTTTTTCTTCCACTGTAATTCTAACTTGGTTGGTTCTGTCCTGTCTTGTGATGTACTGAGATTCTTTTGAACCTCAGTTTTTCACCCAGCAGTTCATGGTTCCCCATTTCTTTAGGGTTGGGTACTGAAGCTTATTTTGTTCCTTTCTGGTGCCGGGTTTTCCTGATTCTTTGTGATCATTATAACCTTTTTTGATACCTGTACATTTGAAGGTGTGCTAACTTTTAAAAAAGTACTCCTGCTTAAGACACCCCTCCCCCCCCTTTTTTTTTCAGTTTTTGGTGTCCACAGCATGCTCACTTGGTAATGCCTTTCTCCCTGGTGGATCCTTCTCGGTTCCCTTTGCCATTTCCTCCTCATTTCCCATCTTCTCAGTGTTGCAGTATCCTAGTTCCTCATCACCAAGTCTCCCCTCTGCACCACCTCCCCGTGCCCCGAACATCCTTCCTTCAGTCTGACTTTATTTTCTTAGTGTCTGTACCTTAGCTAAACCTGAGTTCTCTTGAACTGTCTTTGTCTTTGTTGTTGTGGTAAAATATCCTGACAGAAGCTGTGGGGCAATTGGCTATACAGACAGTCTGGTTTCCAGTCGAGCTGAGATGCGGAACCCCAGTAGGACCCAGTGGTGATAATTCACCTACATGGGACAGTACGTGTTCCCTCATGTCTCCTAGAACCCTGGCTCAAGTCAAAGTTACTGCCCCCACAGCCCCCACAGCCCCCACAAGAGAAACATATGGCTAGCTTCTGACCTTCAGACTAGACTCCTCCCAGTTACCTAGCAACAACAAGATAACAGCCCACCATAAGAGGGGCTGCTTGGCCCCACCTCTCTCTCTCTCTCTTACTCTCTCTTCCTCTTACTCTCTCTCCTTGCTCTCACTCTCTAACCTCTTACTCTCTCTCTCCCTCTCACTCTCTCTTTCTTATTCTCTAGCCTTTCTTCTCTCTCTCTCCTTTCCCCTTCCCTCCTCTTGTCCATGGCTGGTTTCTCTCTCTCTTACCTTCTCTCTTTCCCCCTGCCTTTCTACAATAAAGCTCTAAAACCATAGACTGTTCATCAAGGCCCACTATGCTTGGATGACAGGATTGGCTTTCCTCTGATGAGCTGTTTCTAATCTCCTGATGGAAGGCCTTCCTGTGCTCCAGTCAAGGCCCAGACTAAGGACTCTCGCCTGTGTGGGAACGTCTCTCCCTCTGCCCTCTCTCCCGTATCCTCGGGGCTAAGGGTGTCACCCCAGGGCCCCTGGTATTGAGGGCTGCCCCTTGTCCACCCCTGTCTAGTGGGGTCAGTGGCTTAGATGCCCACCTGGGGCCAATTGGAAAGTGTCTGACAACCCTTCCGAGTCTGCCTGCCTAGAGCACAAGAGGAACTCTGGCCAGACACGGGCTATTTCTCCCTCCCCCCTCCTTCCCCTACATCCCTCAGCCCCACAAGAAGCAACTCAAGAAAGGAAGCATTTATTTTGGTGATGGTTTGAGGGATTAGTCCACCATGGCAGGCAAGGAATTCACACATCCATAAAGCAAGAGCTTTGAGGGAGCTGGTCATGTTACAACTGCAGCCAAGAAGCAGAGAGCAACATCTGTAGTATTAAGTTTTTAATCAATCCTGGCACAGGTTTCCTTTCCTGCCTTAGACCATTTATGTTCCCTAAATGGAAGATAGATATAGATATAGATATAGATATAGATATAGATATAGATATAGATATAGATCAGAAAGAATCAGAATTAACTGGGGGTAGGTTCCCAGAAGCTACATGCAAACCCTCTGTGCAAACAGTTTTGGGGGACCCAAATTAGCTTTAGAATACAAACAGCTACAAACATCAGCTAACTTTCTGCATTTTATTCATTCCAGGACTCCAGCCTATGAAACACTCCCCTCTCAGGGGTCTTCTTACCCCAGTTAAGCCAATCTAGATATCCATGCCCACAGGATAACCTAATCTAGACAATCCTTCACAGACATGCCCAGAGGGCTGTTTTCTAGATGATTCTAGATCCAATTGAGTTGACAATATTAGCTGTCTCATATAACAATTTTATAGAAATAGTTTCACTTAGGAATATAACTAAATTTTAACCTTTCTAAAATCAGTTTTTTTATTCTTTTAATATCATATCCTGTAAATTAGTTGAATTATTTCTATCACCATCTAGATTCCAAATGAAAGAGACTCAGACTATGATTTATTTATTTATCTTTTGTGCAATTACTGGACAATGACCCTTAATCTATTTTTCTGGACTAGACTAGATTAGACTAGACTAGACTAGACTAGACTATCTCTCAGCTGTGCCCCAAGTTACTTGCTGTTTGAGCTTCACTCGGGCTGTTTGTGTGTTCCACCAATTCTAAGAGTGCACTTCTGATGGTCATGTGCTCCTGGTCAAGCCTGTCTAATGGAGACCTCCTGTTCTTCTCCTTCTTCTTCTCCTTCTCCTTCTCCTTCTCCTTCTCCTTCTCCTTCTCCTTCTCCTTCTCCTTCTCCTTCTCCTTCTCCTTCTCCTTCTCCTTCTCCTTCTTCTTCTTCTTCTTCTTCTTCTTCTTCTTCTTCTTCTTCTTCTTCTGTCATCCCTAAATGTGACCTCCCAGCCCAGTAACTAAAACTCTGCCTCTTCTATTCTCCAGTATTCTACAGTAATTGGCTACAGCTACCTTTATTTAAACAATAGCTTTACATTAAGGAGCAAGATTTACATAGCATCACTTAGTATACATGAGGATCTCCTCATTGGGGACAATTAGATCTTGGGGGCCAGTATTTAGTATTTGAATACATAGCAGCACCATGCCAACCCACAACATTGCCCCCTTTTTATCTAATATATTGGCTGTTTCTCCTGCAATAATAAATGACATACTGCAAGAACAAATATGAAACAATTATGAAAACTATTCAGTAGGAGTTAAATTTATAATGTCCAGACCATTTATTTTTTGGCAATTTTAGATAAAGTATTCTATGTCTATCCTATCTTGGTGAGTTTAGAGTTCTATACCTAAATCATTTTCTATCATAACTTGTATTACTGACCTCAAACATTTTCTTAGACCTAAAAAATATGTTTATAAATCTTAAACAACTTATGCTTAATTGTGAAACTAGAACTATCCAGTCTTCAACCTCATCAAAGACCTGAGAAGGAATAAATATTACCTGAGCATGCAGAAAGTACAAGCAAGCAGCTCCCAAAGCTACAGAAATAACACAGAAACATGACTGCCTGAACAGTCCCCTAGAATTTTTCTAAAACATTGAAGCATTGTCTTCAGTCTTCTGTCCAAGAATATTGGACAGACTTTTCTTTGGAGCAGGAATTATGAAGGGCTAGCCTACCTTGTTCTTGCAAAGGTTGGCAGTCAACTTTCCTGTATTCAAGTTTGAGCATTTTGGACAGTGTTTTGTTTGCAGTCCATGCAAGAGCAGTGTTTCCCAGTGGCAGCTTGCCATCTTTGAAGCAAACTCCAAATGAAGGTTCTTTGATGCTCATATCTTCTTTCAAGTCGAAAGGGGTGCTGCCATGAGCTGACATGTCTCATTGTCAAAAATGCCTTAAATTAAAAAAATTTAAAAAAAAAAAACCTTTAAATGTAGGTCTCTGATGTCTTTGAAGACCATCTATCAATAGTATATACGAATAGGCAAACTTTGTTCGATAACCTTGGAAACAAATTTGTGATAAATTAGTCTGGTATTTTATATGAATATGTGTTTAATTGGCTAACTATTCATTTGCATTACATAATTATCTGAACAATTTGTAATAGCAGAGTTTAAGTGGGACTAGAACTTTACATTGTTAAGAACCATCTAGGCACAATACCTTAAGTAAGGGTTGAAAGCCTGTATACATAGTATGTTGTAACAAAAAGAATAGCCTTAATTTTGCATTAATATATAAAGATCTCTACCAATGTAGCAAAAAATGTAATCTTAATTCATATCAATATATGAAGATCTATACCAATGTAACAAAATATAACCTTAATATGTGTCCGTATATAAAGATCAATATCAATGTAACATTATTGGCTATAAAATGTTCTTTGGTTTAAGAGTAGATTTGATAATATATACCTTTTCCTATTGTTCCTATAATATTCCTATATTCCACATTTTTCTTTTCAACCCCTCTTCCTCTACATAAGAAGGAAAGGATAGAGAAAAGAAAAGGAGAGAAATCCTCGAGTCTAACATCCTATACCTTGTTTCAGCCTGATCAAGACCATTTAATAACTTGTAACCAACCCCTTATCCTAACAAGCATCCATCACAAATGGAATGACTGCAGTTTGTTTGGCTGTCAGTAACTCTCCTGCCTAGTGAGACACCTCCTCCAGCTCTCAGTCTCAGTGGGTCTGTTTTCACACAGAAGGCAGAGTGCTTCCTAGAATTTATGTCATAACACAGAATTCTGCCACAAAGCCTTGAGTGGCTTCCCAACAGTGAAAGCTAGCATCATTTCTTGCCAGCAGGGATGTCCCCAAGGGGGACAGTAACTTCATCTCTCCCTCTGTTTATTCCCTCAGTTCCTGTGGTTCTTTCCTCTAATGTTTTCTTCTCAGTGAGACTTTATGATGTTAACAACATTGATTTTTTTTTCCTGGTCAATAAGAATTTCTCTTGCTTATCTTTTTCTTTCTTGTATGGTTCATTATTGCCCTCTAACACACAGCCTGATTTTCTTGTTTCTTGTGCTTCTCTGTATTCTTTCACTATAATCTGAGCTCTAAAGGGAGAAGCTTTGTTTCAAATTCCAGGACTTTTAACAGGTTCTGACACATGGCCAGCAAGCCACAAATTGTTGCAGTATGTCATCCTAAAGAAGTGAGATTTTTTTTTTCCTGAGTGCTATTATGCTCCATAGAACAGTGGTTCTCAACCTGTGTGGGGGTAACAACCCCTTTGGACAGGGATCAAATGACCTTTTCACAGAAGTCACCTAAGACCATCAGGAAACACACATATTTACATTATGATTCATGACAGTAGCAAAAATCATTGTGAAGTAACAACAAAAATAATTTTAAGTTGGGGGTCACTATGCATGAAGAACTATATTAAAGGGTAGCAGCTTTAGGAAGGTAGAGAACCACTGGTACAGTTTCTTACAGGAGAATTACGTAGAGAGTCAGCAGTGAGTGAGTTCCAACTTTGTTTAGGAAGACGTGGTTTTTGTTTTTTGGGGTTTGTTTGTTTGTTTGGTTGGTTTTTCGAGACAGGGTTTCTCTGTGTAGCCCTGGCTGTCCTGAAACTCACTCTGTAGACCAGGCTGGCCTCAAACTCAGAAATCCGCCTGCCTCTGCCTCCCGAGTGCTGGGACAACGTGTTCTTTCTTGATTACACTTGCTTAGTGTGTATCACTTGCAGCACGAGAGTCAACATTAGATTTGTAACTATGTAACAATGGCCACTTGCCATTGCAGAGATATGCCAGCTTTCATCAGGCATGACCGGCATCAAAAACAATTCAGAGGAGACACATAAGAAGGAGTGTAGAATTTATGACAAGATAAGGTGATGCGCTGTTAGAGCATGAGACTGGAACAATAGCCAGAGAGCACCACACCAACCTATACACTTAGCCAGGCTGCCCAAACCATCTTTTACAATCTGAAAGACAGACAACTCTCGTGGGGAAGTTTTCCTGCCCAATGATTGATAGACCTGTTTGAATTAACTCTTACAGAGATTTTACCAGAAAAACTCCAGCTAGACAGTATTTGGTTGGAAGCTACTGCTTGCCCCTGCACCAGCTGAAAAACCCTGTCTGTCCTCCTTTTCCAAACCCCACCGTTCTGATATGGCCAGCCTACACAAGTGCCCCCTCCCCGGGTGCCCAGCTTGTGACTGTATTTGGCCACAGTCCCAACTCCTGGATAACACATCCTCACCCCTGCCTAAGGTCTATAAAACCTCCTTGCCTGAGCCTGGGCACTCGACTTCTCCAGCCCCATTCTTTGGTACTGGTATACCCACCCAGGAGTCAACCCTAATAAACCTGCTTTTATACTTTTTTGATTCAGCTTATTGTGTTGGCAAAGAAACTTATTAGACAGTAAATCTCAAGACCTTTCTAGGAGTTCAACTTCTATCCCAGCCTAAGGTCAGAGATGCTCCCAGATCCCACTCTTCCAGCCAGGAATGAGAGCAATGCAGCTTCAGGTCTGACTCTGATGCTGCAGCTATGAGGGGGAGAGGTACACCCTCATTGGCTTTCAAGCCTGCTAGTGTCTACTTGGTTGTGTAACAGTCTGAAAGCACTCAGAAGGAAACAATGCTGGTGTGAAAGGCAGACTTAGTTCAAGTGTTGACAGTCTTCCTGGGGGGACTACAGGAGAAGAGAAATGTGTGTACTGACATTGACATACAGACACAAAACTGTCTTTTTTGTGAAATTCCAACTAAGCGAGTAAATAGTTCATCTTTCCTTTGTAAAGTTAATAGAACCTCCTGGTGGGAACAGTATTCCTAATCTGTACCTCATTTTACACTTTATATAAAAACCAATTAAGACTGGATCAAAGTCTTTAATTTAAACATCTGGAAGACATAGAGGATGCCCTTCAAGATACTGGGGAGCACGAGATTTAAGTGGAACAGCAACAGCACAGGAACTAACCCACATATCAACAGGTAGGATCATGAGAAAGCAAACCATTCTGTGAAGCAAAGGAGCTATCCAGCAGTGAGAACAGTTCACAGAACGGAAAAAAATCCACCAGCCACACTGCAAACAAAGGGCGAATGTCCAGAATTTTAAAAAGAATGGCAGAAATGAAATACAAAGGAAAAAAAAAAAAAACTTCCAATGAACGCCAATGAACGAATGAGGAAATGAACCAAATAGATGTTTTCCAAAGGGGAGAAAAAGACAAATGACCATTAACTATTTTTAAAAACATTCAATGTCTCAAGCCATTTCTCAGCACAGAAATGCAGATTAAAGCTACTTTTCGAGACTGTCCCTCTGCACAGTCACAATGGCTGTTATCAACAAATCTGACAACACATGTCGGAGAAAGTGTGGAGAGAAGTGTGTCATTGTAGATATAAGTTTAAAGAAGTCTCAAAAACTAAAAATAGAACTACTATTTAGCTTCACAATTTCACTACTGTGAACAGACCCAGGAGACTCTACGCCCTACCATAGAGATATTTGTACCACAAATATCAAAGCAAAGAATTAGTATCAAACAAAGAATTGTCTAGTTGTCCATAGACAAATTAATAGTGAAAGGTGTGTGTGTGTGTGTGTGTGTGTGTGTGTGTGTGTGTGTACTAGTCAGATCTAAAATGAAATCACAAAATTTGCAGGAAGATGGGAGGAGTTAGAAATGTCACACAATCTCAGAAATAAAAAAAAAAATATGTCCTCCTTTATGTGCAGAATCTAGCCAATAGTAAATGTATATGTGTAAACAAACGCGCACCTGGACACAGTAGAATTTGTAGAAAAGAGATCAAGGAAAGCTAACTATATGGGATGAAGGCCTGAGTGAACAGAAGGAAATTATGCGGGGGTCTAAAGCTGATTGTCGTCTGAGTTTTAACTCTGTTGTGCTTTTGTTTGGTTCCAGTGGTGGATAGATAGGTCCATAAAACCATATTCAGTAGTGAAAGCTGAAATCCAAGGAGAAGCCCCACGGTTTCTGTTTCTGTGGTTTCTACTGTAACTGTAGTGGTTTCTTAAGTTGTATAGTCTTTGGGTCTGGTTAATTTAACTGGGTGGGGTTTTTTTGGTAATAAAGTTTAAGATAAATCTTAAAATATTTTTTGAAAAGTAAGGTCAAAATATATCTCCAGGTAGGCATCTCCAGGTAGGCATCTCCGTGTTCCGGTGGGAGGCACCTCGGGAAATGGTTCCCTGAGATCATGCCTTCTGAGTGACTCTGGAGAAAGTCTCTCTTACAAAAGCAACCCCCTTTTTGTACATTTCTAGCTATTTCTACCTGTAGTGAAGTCTAAGTTTCATGTTTACCTTTTCCTTTGATGGCTGTTTACAATCTGAAATGGAAGCTCCTACCTTCCTGGAAGTCTTCCTTCCACCTGGACCTCACTTTTCTCAACTAAAGCACATGCACTATGGCTTTCTCTGTATGCTTATGCTAAGTATTTTCAGAAAAAAAAATATGGTGTATTTTTATACTGGGAAGTATTATTTCTATTTCAGTATTACAGTTGAATAACTTTATACTTTTTATTAATCTAAACACTACTGACTTGTCTGGGGTGGGGGGAACAACTCTGAAATGCTGTTGCTTTCAAATCAAATGTCAGGTTGAAAGGCTGTGCTGTCGGATTGGGGAGATGGGTAAGTGGGTAGAGAAGTTGCTGCAAAAGGAAAACCTGCGTTCAAATCCTCAGCACTCCCAGAAAAGGCCTGCATGGTGGCACTCCACATTAACCCTGGCACTGGGCAGTGTGAAAGGCTGGCATGGTGGCACTCCACATTAACCCTGGCACTGGGCAGTGTGAAAGGCTGGCATGGTGGCACTCCACATTAACCCTGGCACTGGGCAGTGTGAAAGGCTGGCATGGTGGCACTCCACATTAACCCTAACACTGGGCAGTGTGACATCCCTGGAGCTCACTGGCCTGCCACTCTGGCCAGTCCCCAAGTCCCAAACTAACAACAAGTCTTTTTCAAAAGAAATAAGGTGGGCAGTGATCGAGGAAGATACTCAGGGTCAACCTCTAGCCTCCAGTGTGTGCATACATACATACATGTTCACCTGTATATACGTGTGAAGATACGCACATGCATGCACACACACACACACATACACACATTCTGCCCTGCCAGGAAGAACACAGTCAAAGGAAACTGTAAATAATCACATTTGTGAGCAGGTGCAAAGTGGGCTTTGTCAGGCACTCCGCCTGTGAGTGTGGTAGTCAGCATGACGAGAGCAGGGTTTCTTCTGAGACACCGTCCCACACTCTTCTAGTGGATTTTTATGTTGCTTGACCATACAAACTGGGTTTAAATATTCTAAGTCAGTTGTTCTCAACCTGTGAGTCACAACACCTTTGAGGGATCAAACAACCTCTTCATGGGAGTCACCTAAGACCATCAGACATTTACATTATAGACCATACAGATATTTACATTATAGTTCATAAAATTGCGAAATTACAGTTATGAAGTAGCAACAAAAATACTTCTATGGCTGGTGGTTACCACAACATAAAGAGTCATATTAAAGGGCCGAGAAGCACTGACCTAAGTCATAAATGAAGCAGGAACTGGGAACAGAGTAGGTAAAACACTACATTTATGAAATCACGGAAAATGGTTAATATACCACCATCTTAAAACTTACTTTTCTATTCTATCTGATTTAGTTTTCAACCTCATGCTTCTTCTACATTTTTAGATAGACAGTAGAAGCCTTTGGGGTTGTGGAGAGATTGGCACAGAGAGCTTGTGAAACCTGAAGCTCCTTTCTTAGTGTTCTTCCTCAGAGATTCACTCTCTGGGAATAAGCAACCTTCTTCCCAATTAAGCCAGTCTAAGATTAAGAAGAAGGAGGAAGAGGAGGAGGAGAAAGGAAGAAGGAAGAAGGAAGAATGAAGAAAGAAGGAAGAAGAAAGCAGAAAGCAGAAAGAAGAAAGAAGAAAGAAGAAAGAAGAAAGAAGAAAGAAGAAAGAAGAAAGAAGAAGAAGAAAGAAGACACCAAAAACCCGTAGCAGCATGGTGAGATTTAGGAACTCCACAAGGGAGACATTGTCTTTAAGCTCTGTCCACAAGATTGTATGACTCATTCTTCCACAAAGCTGTTGCTAGAACCAGGTTTGTCCAGCTTCCTGCCCTTGAATCGGGCAGAAGATGGAAACTGACAAGAGAGAGCAAGTCTATCCAAAGCTAGCATTGAAGGAGACAGGCAAGTCCACTTCAGACCTCTGCTCAGGGAGTTTCAGGGTACAAAGAGCTTCAGTGAGAGAGAAAAACTGAATTATAGAAAAACAAGACGAGGAAGTCTACACACTGGGCGAGGTCTCCCTCATCCAGCGGTGAGCCTCCTTCTTTGGACAGAGCGTCATAGTGGACCTTCGTGACTTGCAGCTGGGCTCCCAGACAGAAGGAAGAGCAAACCTAGAAGGCAAAGGGAGGACAGGCAGACAAGAAGCTTCTCCAAATGAACCCCCTGCCTCATAACTGGGGTCATTGTTTCAGCAGAAGATGGCAAGTGCTTGGTGGCGCACACATTTAATCCCAGCACTCGCGAGGCAGAGGCAGGCGAATTTCTGAGTTCGAGACCAGCCTGGTCTACAAAGTGAGTTCCAGGACAGCCAGGAAAGAAGACCTTGGAAACAATGTTTTTCTTTCATAGTTATATATCTTACAGAGGTGGTTCGACTGTTATCAGGACCTAATTTTTTTTTTTTTTTTACTTTTGTGTGTGTGTGTGTGTGTGTGTGTGTGTGTGCGCGCGCGCGCGCGTCCATTGGTGTTTTGCTGTATGTATGTCCGTGTGAGGATGTCAGGTCTCCTGGGAATGGCAGCTCAGGGCCTAATTTCTGAGATACAGGTGCTTTGAGGCATTGCTGAGTGCTGGTGTAGGTAAGAAGCTGGGGAAAGACTGTAGATGTCAGGGTGCCGTACACCTTCCTGAAGTACAATACTGTGGCATACTGCTTATTTTGAGCTGAGAGAAAACTGACAAGAACCAGAGAGCAGAAACACTCTCTGTATGTCATTTTGCTGAAAGTTGTAGACACATCCTTTCTGATCACCAGGAATGACAAATATTAATCTTTAGAGGCTTTGGGTCCTTTTTATCTGATAGCCAGCCATGTACACACAAAACTTACGAGGAAAACAATTCTTACCATCCATTCTTCCCTATATTTTTACCACCCTACAATTTGCTATTCCCAGAAGTTGAGCTTCCCATTGGCTGTCAGCTCTTGTACCACATTCCTTCTAACCCCACGGAGAGCTCCTGCGCACCTGTGTGTGTCAGCAGAGTTCCTGTTCATCAACTTGCTCCTTGTTCCTGCTGTTCTAATACACAGACCCTAGCCAGCTGACCTAGTAGGACTGATAGACAATTAATAATTTTGTCCCTCCCCGTAAGGACAAGAAACGTATTTTTCTTATTGATTGCATTGCTTCTTACTACAAGAGAAATCAAGATGGGAGAGACAGGGAGAATGGCTGCTGCCTCCATAGAGAAGTCCAGAGTCAGTTGGGTGGCAGTATTCTCTCTCTCTGTCTCTCTCTGTCTCTCTCTCTCTCTCTGTCTCTCTCTCTGTCTCTCTCTGTCTCTCTGTCTCTCTGTCTCTGTCTCTCTGATTGTCTCTCTCATCTTTACTTTTCTACAAGCAGTCCTCAGAACTCTGGGCTCTCAGCAGATGTGGATGACAGAAGGATGTCTCCAGGAAGAGAGGCATGCTTTCTTCCCTTTCTGCTCTCAGTTGGTCCACCTTGGCCCCATCTCCCTGCATGTGAAGGGATTTACGGTGTTTGCAGGAAGCTGCAGACCAGTTCTAACATCCACTTTCCTATCATCTCCCCAGTATTCCAGCTTCATTGGGGACAGGCCCATCCACCAGGGTCCATGTTTGTACCAACCATTTCCTGGCTGAGTTTCACTTGCTCAAGCCTGAGATACACACAGCCATCCACCTCCTCCTCCTCCCACTCACTGAACTGCACCTCACATGTAGCTCTGGGACTTACTCAAGTAACACTACTTCAGTTTCCTGTCCAAACTTAGCATCAAGTTGGATGCACCTCAGTGGTAACAGAAGCTATGCTTTGAATTGTTTATGCCTAGAACTTTCCATTCGATCCTTTCAGAGCACAGTTGACTGAAACAACAGGAAGTCAGCCACCCATCCTTAGCTACTGCACCAGCTTTGGCTGTGCTCCCCAAACCATGGAGGAGATGTTTAAGGTTGAAGGTAATATAACCTTAATATGCTTCAACAGGCTTTATCTGTGTAACAGATGAAATCTAATGATATGTATTTGCTGTGTTGGACCCACACCTCCACAGCACAACTAGTGTCTGTGAGTCTCAGTCTTTTCTACGTATAGACACAAACTGTATATTGTATCACCTCAGGACCACAAAGTGAATGCCACTATTCAAGTTATCAAGTTTGTATTCTGAGTAGAAAAAAGGAGGACTAGCAATCCTAATTACATACTGTGAGCTAGGTATAATGCCCAATGCCTCTATCTCTTGTCTGTAGGTTGCTATGAAGCAAGGTCTGGGTAAACCAAACATAGTTTCTGATGTATAAACCGAACTGGGATCATTTAGTGATCATTTAGTTCAATGCGAAGGAATTTCAGAATCTGGAAATGAGCTCGTCAGTGGTGGTAGATGTGAGAATACAACACAGTCGGGTTGGGAGTCAGTGGGTTCCTGCTGGTGGTGATTCCCCGGGGCCGTAGACCATGCTCCTGGGTACCTGCTGTCCTGTGGCTTGCTTTCAAACTTCCTGAGTTCCTGTCCAGAAAAGTCCAATTAGTTTGAAGAGTGGAGGTGCAGGAAGCTGTGGTTCATTTGGTTTCCTGTTACCCCACAAACAGCCTACAGGTCTGCCGTCACAGCTTCTTCACGGTGTCCAGCCTGAGGTCTCCAGGGTTTCCCTCCTTCATCCCTTTGGGGAGAGGCTTCGGCTGTGTTGGCTTTGGTAACTCAGACAGTTGCCCGTGGAAAGGACTAGGCTTTCCTGGAAAGAGCTGTACCCCTTCCTGCTCTGTCTCCTCTGCTGCCACCCCAACTCCCACCCCCACCCCTCCCTTATCCCCCACCCCACTCCACCCCATCCCCACCCTCATCCCTTATCCCCTACCCCCATCCCCACCCCACCTTTCCCCCACCCCACCCCACCCCATCTGCACAGCTCAGTTCTCAGTGGGCAGACATTCTGAAGCAGCCTCAGTGGAGGGAGGAGCAGAGAAGATGGGCTTCAGCCTCCACCTTTGTCCTGATTGGTTCTCACAGTACCTGGGATGTAATCACAGGATTGAGCAGGCAGAAAGACCTGCTCACCACACTGTCACATTCCAAGGCTAGCCCTAACTGAGCAAAATTGTCAAAATTTCCCAGGCTCTTTGGATTCCTATTCCCAGAGGCAGCCAAGAAAGAGAAGGAAGCTCTCCTTTTACCTGTGTTTGCATCCTCTGCCCGGCTGGAACAGAACACCACCTCACATAGGAGCAAACCTTCCAAGCTGACTTCTAGAGCGGCTCCATGAAACCCCACACACTTTAGCTTACAGTCCGAGAACAGAAATGGAAAATGACTCCACGTCTCCAAGCCTGGAGAACTGGCCCGAATGCGGTTGCTTTGTAACACTTCCAACGCCCTGAATGGGTTATTTACTGCTCAAGAGTGAATCAACCACGAGGTACCGCAGGGGACGAGAGAAGGACAATTCCGAGCCATTTAGCTTATCCCTGACCCCAGGAAGAGCCTTGCCAGCATCACATAAAGGAACCTTTGGTTATACAGAGAGCAGAACTGTATCATTAGAGAGTACTGAGCATTCACTGTAAAAATGTTTTATAAAAAGAAAAGGGTGCCAAAAAAAGATTAAAAAGTCATCCATCTGCAGTCGCCTCCAGCCCTGACAGAGGCCATCTCTTCCTAGTGATTGCCCTACCTCCCACTTCTGTGTTCTCAACCTTTCTGGACTGGGATGAGAACCACCTAACACATGAATTCTGCTTTTCAGCACAGCAGAACCTTTTAATATCATATTGTCATAGAGCATTCGCACTGCCCTCCCTCCCTGGCCCCCCTCCCAGTTATTATCTCAAGAGCTGAGTACGGGATCCTTTTTCTTCCAACATGTTGCCTGGGCCTCTCTATCTCCACTCAGGGCTACCCAGCAGTGTCTCACATCGCCTGCCATCCACAGTTGGGAACTGGAACCCCGGCTTTGTACTGCCTTAACTGCCCCCTGTGCATACACGGTGAGGTGAGCGATAGCTCCACAGAAGCTCCAGAGTGGCTCTGCTGCTCTGTTGATTTCTTCTCTGGTCCCTGTATCAGTGTCGGGTCCTGGAGGATTCACACTGTGGCTTCCCTCTCTATGTTAACAGCCCTCATTTAGGCATGCCAGTGAAATAGAACCAACAGTACTATTTTCAAAGAGGAGAACTGGAACTCACCAACATGTGACTTGCCACCCACTTTGCAGGAGACAGCACCAGTGTAAACTTGGGCCCAAACCCGCCTCCCTCCCTTGCAATTGTTTAAGTATTTTGTCAAAGAGATGGGGAGTCGACGAACACAGCAGTATCTGTGGTCTCTGGCAAATATTGTTAAAAATGTTCTCTAAAGCTCCTGCCTGTATTTGAAATGGGTTGGCAGAGTGTACATTGCTGTTTTTCCTGGTTTTGAGAGTGGTGGCTACATCCTACTGCTGAGATGACTCCATCATCTGTGAGAACACCTTTCCCCTAGGCACAGACTATCACTTCAGACCCAGTGTTACTACATCAGTCCCCGTAGGCTGTTCAGAGGGGTGACTCCAGGAGGAAACTTTTACTCTGGCTCTTAAAAGTTATCATGAAGCCGGGTGGTGGTGGCCCACGCCTTTAATCCCAGCACTTGGGAGGCAGAGGCAGGCAGATTTCTGAGTTCGAGGCCAGCCTGGTCTACAAAGTGAGTTCCAGGACAGCCAGGGCTACACAGAGAAACCTTGTCTCGGAAAAAAAAAAAAAAAAGTCATCATGAACACGTTCTGCTTACCTAAAGAAATAGTGATTCGTTGGAACACTGGAGAGGGAGAAACAAGAGGGTTCCTGGGTTCACTGGCCAGCATGTCGAGCCCAGCTGGTGAGTACCTGGCCAGCAAGAAAAACAAACAAACAAATAAAACAAAACAAAACAGTGAAGTTTGTATATGCACGCGTGCACGTGCACACACACACCACTCCACAAACTTGCACGCATATGCATACATATGCATGGGAGACCTTACACACCTTCACATGCACATACACAGATACAATTCTTATAGAAAAACAAGACGGAAGCCAAGGGCATTCAGGCAGAGTCTATGAAGACTGATGCTTCGTGTGACAGCTATAATTATCCATCAGAGCCCCAGTCCTGCCTCCGCCCTGTGCCTCCCACTCTTGGATACTGGCACTGGGGCAAACTGCTCCATTCAAATCCCCTGAGAGAGCTGGGCCATCCTTGCCCTGTGGAAGACAAGAACTCAGATCAGAACTCTTGAGTAGGGCCGGCCTACCTACTTTGACCGTCTTTGAGTTTGGTAGCCCTTCCTGGTACCATTAGCCCCAGCAAAGGTGGTAGATGTGAGCTAGCAGATACAGTGGCCCAGGTCCCTCAGAAACAGGCACACCACTCTGAGGCTTTCCCAAGGGACTCAGGGTCTCTGGCAGGACCTGGTCTTGTCTGTCTTCCCCCAGCAGAGACTTCCTGGAGGCAACTACATATGGCCTTGAAGGACTGAGCAGGAAGGAGGGTCAGGCTGAGGTCACAGACTCAATAACATGCAGATGCACAAAACTACAGCACTCAGAGGTACAAGGGTCAGGACTTACAGCACCCTGCCTGGTTAGCACTGTATCAGAAGAGCCTCATAGACAGTGAGGGACAAGGGAACAAAGATGAGAGATACAACAGAAGCATTGCTTCAAACATAATTAACAATAACTGCCACTGTAATGAGTTTAGAATGCTAGGATCCTGGCACGGGCCCTCTGTAGACCGCAAGTACCCCAGTCACTGAGGTTTAAGAACATGTAGCAAAAGACAGCACTGAGCTGGGCATGGTATGCACACCTATCAATCCACCACCCAGAGGCTGCGGCAGGATTGCAAGCTCAAGACTGCATAGTGCCAGGCCAGCCATGCGTCAAAAATCAAATCAAAACAAAACAAACAAAGGGAAAAGACAGGTTTAGGTGGGGGAGGGTATGGACATTTTCAGTACTCTATGGACACACACATTTGGATATTTACATTAAAGTCCAAGGGTTATCTATTCAAAGAAATAAGGTAGAAATTCAAAGAAATTTGCCATATTCAATAAACAAAAGCCCAGGACTCCTGCCTGATCCTCTGTGTGGGAGTTTCGCCAATCCTGATCCCAGCTCCCTCGTTAGCAAGCAGTTTTGTTTTATACATTTATTTTAACTTACAGGCAGATTTTCCCTAAAGTTACATTCCCATGTTCTGAAACATGTGGGTCAGAGAGCAGCAGTTAGAACCAAAGCTTGAGTACATGGGAACTCCAGCAGACAGAGACAAGAGAACTCTGCATTCAAGGCCATCTGGGCTGCATAGTGAGAGCCTTCTTCAAACATCAAACAACAAAAAGAAGACAAACAAACACAGCCCTTGAGCCAGCTGCTGCCAGGTTCCAAAAATTCTGTTTGGGGCTTTCCAGGATTCCTACCTCCCTATGAGAAGGTAAACTGAAGTTTTTAAACCCGGCCCTTCTCCTGTGTCCGTGTAGGAAAGTGCTGCCGTGACTGTCCCCACCCACTGCTGTGGTATTTCAGGCCACTCAGGAGCTGTGGCTCTGTCAGAGGAGTTTGTACGTCACACAGAGAAGCTCACCAGTTTCCTCAGAGAGGCTCTGAATTGTTCTGGAAACGAGATAACAGTGTGGTTCTAGCAATTTTTCCTGGGTGATCTTTAGGGTTGTCCTGTGGTTAATTTGATCTATGGAGCTACTGCATTGTGGGTAATTTTGAAACATGGGGTGTACTTATCTCTCTACCCTCAGTGACAACATTTAGGCACCAGACCCAGGGACAGTACCAGGTTTTTGACTTGAGGACTTAGAGACAGGATCTCTCTCTCTCTCTCTCTCTCTCTCTCTCTCTCTCTCTCTCTCTCTCTCTCTCTCTCCTCACCCAAATTAATGTCATAAAGAGACACAATTATGATGTGTCTTTAAGATTAATGATAATTAACTTTCTAGGTATTATGTTTGGGGAATGGTTTTTATTTTCCCTTTTCTTTATATCTTTCTATGTTTGTTTATTTTGTTTGTCATAAGTAGTACCACTGCCTTTTTAAAAGCAACAACAAAAACTGTTTTGTTTTTGAAGAAATAATTTTTGCCTTCTCTTTCACGACTGTGGCATGTCTTCACACATGATCCCCTGCTGTGACTTTCCATCTTTCTCTTAAAAGAGAAAGGTTAAACGAGGAAGACAGAGGAGGTAGAATGTCTAAACAGACTAGTCAGTAAAAAGCAAATAAATCACCAAACCCCTTACAAGAGTGACACGCCACTGCTGTACTGATTACTGAGGTCCCTTAGGCAGTGCACTGAGAGTCAGGCCTGCTTGTAACCCTAGGACCTGAGAACTGAGAACTGAGACTGTCTGAGTCCATTGGGAGTTGCTGAAAAGACCCTGTCTCAACCAACAGAAACAAACAGTACAGCAAGTGTTTGGTTGAATTACAAACTATAAAATAAAAACAATAAAGCGATGTAAGCCCAGGGCTTATGAAAACTCTTTGCAAGATAAACTCGTATACAATGCCCACAGTAGTTATCATTTTCCTTAGGGGGGAAACTTTGGGGTGAAAGTTTTAAGATGAGTACATTTTTGCCCAATGATGTACACACAGTTTGCAGATTAATTTTCCTGCCTGCAATGGTGAGGGGCTCCTTTAATAAGTAAGGAGTCCTGTGGAATGACTGAGAGATCTGGGCTGTAGAAAATGGTTCATCTGTGCGTTGGACTTTGTGCTGCCCAGCCAGGAGGTGCTACACGAACTGAGGGTAGGTGTGCTTCCTTCAGCTGTGCCCCCCCCCCCCAGTGCTTTGCAGAGGTTGATTCTGACAGGCCTGGTGCAGGAGATGGTGGGGAGGTTGAGGTAGGGAGGGTAGAATAGACTGGACTCCTGGGTGGGAGTGGGGAGGCCAGGGGCGGACCCTTGTGTGGGTGTTCTAAGCCTGCTATCTCTCTGCTTCCACTTCCAGCGTTCTATCCCATTTCTTCTCTGATGTCCTGGTGTGGGGACATTACCAAGGCCCATCACTTTCACTGAAGCACCTGGCAGTAGACAAGGTTCTGCTCTCTCCCTTGTCTGTAAGAAGTCCAGGGACGCAGTTCTTTCTTGTCTGTAGCCCCATTTGCCTTGAACTCCAGAACTGAGCTTATCCAGCCGTACCCAGAGACACTGAGAGATTAGCCCAGGCTTCAACATGCAGTGCAATGAGGAACTGGATCTGACAGGTCTGTGGAGTAAGGTGGGGTCTGTACCAAGTAGGGCTTCCCAGCGAGGCCTCTGGCCTGGAGCCATAGGATGAGTCTGGTTCTTCCCAGGTATAAGTCTGTCCACGACCATGCCTCCGTAACGGATTAGCAGAGAATAAGTAATTTACAAGACATAGAACAAAACTTTATTTCTCACACCTCTTGAAGCAAAATAGGCATTTGGCATCCGGTGCTGACAGAGCTCAGGTCTCAAAGGCCCAGTCTCTGCTTCCAAAGGCCCAGTCTCTGCTTCCAAAGGCCCAGTCTCTCTCTGCTTCCAAAGGCCCAGTCTCTGCTTCCAAGAGACCACGCAAAGCACGCTGAGTCTTCTCATGGAAGGTGTGGAGAGGCCGCAAAGAACAACATCACTCATCATACTGTTTATAGCAGCCTAGTGCCAACACATGGATCCTGGGGCACATTTGATCCTGGTACTCTATAAGTGAATATGGGACGTATCTGGGCCTAGGCAACTGTTCAGCAGATGTTGGCCTTGTCAGGATCTTCAGAAGAGCTGAGCAGGATCTACTTGTCGGGGGTTCAGAATGAGTGACACTTTGAAGCAAGTAGGTACTTGGCTTTTTTGGAAGCCCATGTGAATAGTCAGGGTTCTCTGGAGTCACACAATTTATGGAATGTCTCTCTATATATGAAGGGAATGTATTGTGAGGACTTACAGTCTATAGTCCAACTAAGCCAACAATGGCCAACTATGAAGGGAAAGTCCAAAGATCTAGTAGTTGCTCAGTCCCACGAGGCTGTGCTTTTCAGCTGGTCTTCTATATAAATTGGTACCCTGAAGAAGTAGCCTCCAGGGGATATGCTGACAAAGGAAGTATAAACAGGCCAAGAAATAATGAACACTTCCTTCTTCCATTGTTTCTGGGTAGGCCTCCTGCAGAAGGTAGGTCCTAGATTAAAGGTGTGATTCAAGATCCCGATTAAGAGCTTGTACCACCCCACCTCAAGATCCAGATAAAAGGCCCGTTGTCTTCCTGCCTCAGGTCATAGGTTTGCCCTCCATTTCTAGATGGTAGTTCAATCCAGATGTAGTCAAGTAGATATCCGAGAATAGCCATCACACCATGTGAGCTGGGTGCAGATTGATGCTGTATGCCAAGCTGAGCTTTTGTGCCTGGCACTTTTATATAGGTTTTATGAGTAGAAAGGGTGGATTGTCCCCCTATATAATAAGATTCTTATTCTTTATAACTTAATGTTCAAGTGAGGGCATGTGTTCATATTTCAACTGCAATTTCCCAAACATTACATAATTCTGACTCTTAGAAGTTTAAGTGAATTTGAGTATTCTCCCCACCCTGAGACCTCCAGTGAACTAGATCCATGTGCTTACTGGACTTGGAGTCAGATCATTGGAGTTGGCCCCTGACATCCCTGCCTTGTCTGGCTCCGTTTGTTGGCTCTTGCTCTGGGGTTTCCTGTTCTTTAGTCTTCGGACCTCAGCTCTGCCTTCTGGCCCTCCTGGGTTGTCATCTGTTTGGCTAGAGCATCTCATCACAAGAGATGATCCATTTTTAGTCAGCCTGATAGGCCACATAAGCTTTTTTCCACCCCTAGAGTCTCCACAGGCCAAGTGAGCCAGAGAGTGTCCACAGGAGCCTGGGCTGTCCAGCCACTGGTCTCTGCGGAGCTGGTACTAACCCACTCAGAGCTAGTCTGCGTTATTTCAAAGTCAGCTCCACACCAGTAAAATACGGGGATTGAACTATGCCACCCTACAATATTTATGAAGTAAGAAACAAACATTATTGTTACTATAGGTAGTATTTGTAATAATTTTTGAGATATACATACTGACTTTTTTCTTTCCTACATGAATTTTGCCCTAGAGTATTCATAACTCTTAGCTGATTGACAGGACCATAATGCATACGGTTTGTTTTTAAAAAGTTGGAAAAAAAATGGAAACCTTGAGTGAATTTGCATAGCTTATGTTAATTAGTCCTGTGTGTTCCCCCTTCAAAGTAGGGAAGACGAAGGTGGACAGGAGCCTTGATATAATGGAAAGATGCAGACGGCCTGACGCAGGCTTCACCTTTCGGGACTGGAGTTTTTATCTGGAGCAGCTCGGTACCGGTACCGTAAGCAAAGGCGAGAGGGCAGTGGGGAGATGTGCTTGAGAGTTGGTCTTCCCACCCTCATTAAGTTACCATCTGTTATTTTCCGTGTCTTCAAAAGGGGAAAACTGAAAGTAAAGGAGGGGCTCTCACCGTGACTGGTCATGCCTTCCACCTCTGGAATGAGAATGATCAGGCAATTTGGTTTTTCCACATTCAAAGCTCATTTATAAATAGTTCAGTTTTCAATGGCATTAAGATTGAAAGTAATTAACAAAGGCAGGAAGCTCACAGCAGGGGAACTGAGGTTCCCCTCAGCCCAGAAACCTGAGATCAGCCTGTGATAGGCTCATACAGGGATGCCCTGCCCCTACTCAAAACTGTCTTTTCTTCCCCATGACATATCTATTTTAGTCATGTAGAAGATTGCCTCATGTGCATGCCTGTGGGAAGGTTTTTATAATAATTCTCAAAGGGCTTGTTAAGTCGGGGCTGCTGTGTTTTGCCTAGAGGAGAAAGCTTACTGAACTGAAAATGTTTTCAGAGATTTCAAACCTGTAAATTTCTTTTTGTTGTTCGGCTTCGAGTGTGTGTTGGGGGTGGGGGTGGGGGGAATGACAGTTGGTCAGAAAAGGCGGGTCCAGCAGAGATGCGCTCTTCTGAATATCAATATGCAAGCTGTGAGGAGGGCTCCCCACCTCTGACAAGACCCCATATTGTTGGCTCTTCCAATCTTTGTCAATATGATGGAGGAAAACGGTTTTTGTTTTTTGTTTGTTTGATTTTAATCTCTCTCATTATCAGTGAGTTAAAATCCCTTTTGTGTGTTTATTTGTGCTTTTGCTGATTTTGTCTGCAAATTCCTGACTCTATCAAGTATGTATATGCAATGGGAATTAAACACTAGTCTGTGTGCATGCCAACCTAGGTCTCAGCCTGCGTTGTATCAGTTTATAAGAACACTGAGGTTAAAAAAAAAGGGGGGGGGGAATCTTGCTCAGGAAGAAAGGAATGGCTCCTGGAGCACAAGGAGGCTGTGCTGCCCCAGAGATCAGACTTCAGTGTAAAATGACAGGCTCTCCCTTGCAGATGTGCCTAAGATTCAGACAATAGCAGGGTCCCTCACTGTGTTATGTATCTATAACTTCTCAGGGGAGTAAAAGTTCGTGGAGCAGCAAAACTTACCCAGGAGAGAGTTTCTTCAGGGAGAGAATTATTCACATCTAGCTCACTGATTCCCTCTGTGTGTTGAGTCATGGTTGCTTGGCACTGCCAGGGTTCTTCTGGTTCCCCTTTCCTTTCTTGGCTGCTAGGAACTATCTCTCCATTTTCCTCTTTATTCCCAGGGATTTTTCAGGTATTAACCTGCTACCAAGCAATAGGGAGAGAAAGTTAGCCACTGGTTTTTCATAGTTCTTTAACATGTTGTTAGGTCAAGTCACAAGATAATCAATACTCTTTTTTTGTTTGTTTGTTTTTTGAGACATAGTTTCTCTGTATAGCCCTGGCTGTCCTGGAACTCACTTTGTAGACCAGGCTGGCCTCGAACTCAGAAATCTGCCTGCCTCTGCCTCCCGAGTGCTGGGATTAAAGGTATGAGCCACCACACCCAGCGATAATCAAGACTCTTATCTAGGACCAAAGTGAATGTCTGCGAGCAAGGAGGGGCTGGCATGTCTTAGAATTGTGCTTTGGATATTTATTATCCAGGTAATCATTACACATCCACTTCTAGGATGGTCTGTTACCTTTCTTCTTGAAAACTGGCAGTTCTTTTGTCCTGATGGGACATTTGATTCACCAAGGCTTATGATGAATCTGTTAGCTCAGATCTACAATGAGCAGAGTGAGGTTGGCACACACCAAGAAACCATTCTTCACTCTGAGGAGCAAGGGACACAGCCTGGGAAACACTCTAGATCCTTCCTTCTATACTGTTCTTTTAGAAATCAGAGTGCTGGACTAGATTCCACAAAGAAACTCCACCACATCGGCTTCCATGGATTCTGAAGAGGAGCCGAAAGATACTTTTTCTAGCCATTTCTTATAATAATAGTTTGAGAAATGGTTGTTATCAACCAACCACCTCGAACAAGTATCATAGGAAACTAATCCACATCAACCAATCTTTTGGGACTTAAGTCTCTCCTCTATAGTGTTAAAGAACACAGTACTCATACAGCTCTGATAATGTCCACTGAAGCAGTTATCTGGCCAGCTTAGTGGCCAGCTTAGTGGCCAGCTTAGTGGCCAGCTTGAGTGTGTTCAGAAGACAGCTGGGATGAGAAGGGGGATCTGGCAAGCAAGGCGTTCCTATAGAGATGTACAGAGCAGGAGGAGATAGTAAGAGGAACTTGTAAGCTGGGGCTAGAATGGGGAGATAAAGAAAGTTGGGTGCTTTTGAATGAAAGAGATTTATGTACATTCTGAATTGTTCCAGAGCAGGAGCAGAAGTCAGAAAGCACACCTCATAAAGAACTTTTGTAACTCAATTATAGAATCAGCCTCCTTGTGAGGAACCAAGGTTTTTGTCATGCTGATATTCAGATACCCAATGAGATTGTCATGCTAATGTTCAGATAGCCATTGACAACGTCAAACACAGGTGTGTGAAGACTCTAACTCATGGTGCTTGGGATCACTCATACTTCTGTAGTGTTTGGTCCCTGGTTCTTGATTTCAAAACACTGGTTAGAAATGTAATGTTCAAAGCAAAGGAAAATGTAATTAATTAGTTTCCCAGAGCTGGAATAGAACTAACTTATTCTCTCCCTGCCTCCCTGACTTTCTTGTTTTTATTTTGAGAGAATCTCACTATACAGCCTAGACTGACCTCAAACTCACATTATATCCTCCTGCCTCTGACCCCTGAGTGCTGGAATGCCAGGCTCACACTACCATGACCAGTTTCAAACCTTTTTTTAGAGGAGGAGTCATATGAGTTGATCTTCAAAGTATTAAAGAAATGTGGAATTTTGGAGACCAGCAGAAAGTGGAGCACAGTGTGAGAGTCCGGGACAAAGGCCACCATGTGCTGTGTCTCTGGGAGCCCCGACTGCTGAAGCAGAAGCACACTCAGCTGTAGCATGGAGTTGAGGCTTGGTATAGGAATCTGAACGTCTGTAAACCACTAAGCAGTTATAGGCACAAATACTGGACCAACACTAAACAGAAAACCAGCTGGGCCAACTCCAAACGCTACGTCACTGTGACTGATGTCAAGATCCTCTTCAGACCTCCAGCTCCGAGCCTCCTTGTTGACTGCTGTTGGCAGATCTAGCATTCAGCAGAAATGAACTTCACTCTCTTGGGCTGGTTCCCAATATTAGGGTTGGGGAGGGAACCATGCCTAGAATGCATGCAAACAAAGATCCATCTACCAGGTGGACACCAGCCACCACAGAACTGTTCTCAAAGTAGGTGTCTGCCCCTCAAGTGACACGAGAGTGCTTCTTGATCATAAAACTTAACTTGAGGATTTTGAGAGAAAGTTAGTTTGCTTGTAACAGATGCTATAAACTTATGTCAAATAAATATGAGACATATGATTTGGGAAAATGACATTTTTGCACAGAATGGACACTGGCTCTGCTCAGGCAGCCTGCCCACCTTCTGGGATCTCTCATGGTGGACTTCTATTTTCAGATGGAAATGTAAGAAGCCTAAGAGAAAGTAAAGGTCTGATATCTCGGGAAGCCTAAAGCAGCAGCCAGGCTAGTGCTAGAGCAGACCTGTGATCAGGAGCCCAGAGTGGCAGATATTGTTACACGTTCTACAAGACCAAGAGCTTACCTAGGAAGGAAAAGAATTAGGGAAAACTTAGATACCATAATAGTTTGTACATGCTTGGCCCAGGGAGTGGCACTATTTTCAGGTGTGGCCTTGTTGGAGTAGGTGTGTCACTGTGGGCATGGGTTTTAAGACCCTCATCCTAGCTGCCTTGGAACCAGTTCAAGAGAATGAAGTTTGTTGCTGAATGCCAGATCTTCCAACAAGGATAAAAGGAACTGGAGATCTGAAGAGTGCCTTGACCCCAGACATGATGACATAGAGTTTGGAGTTGGCCCAGCTGGTGTTCTGTCTTGCTTTGGTTCAGTATTTTTGACTTTATATGGGATTACAATTAGGAGACTGCATGAATCTCAGAAGAAACTTTGAATTTTGGATTTTTAACTTCGTTGAGACTGCTATAGACCATGGGGACTTTTGAAGCTGGATTAAATGTATTTTGAATTATGCTGTGGCTAGGGTGACCCCCATATGTGTTTGAACAAGCCTACAGTGCCAGGGGGTAGAATGTAATGGTTTGAATATGCATGGTCTGGGCAATATTAGGAAGTGTGACCTTATTGAAATAGGTGTGGCCTTGTTGGAGGAAGTGTATCTCTGTGGGTATGGGCTTTAAGACCCTCATCCTAGCTGCCTGGAAGCCAGTCTTCTCCTAGTGGCCTTCAGATGAAGATGTAGAACTCTCAGCTCCTCTTCCATCATGCCTACCTTGATGCTGCCATGTTCCTGTCTTGATGATAATGGACTGATCCTCTGAACCTGTAAGCCAGCACGATCAAATGACCTTATAAGAGCTGCCTTGGTCATGGTGTCTGTTCACAGCAGTAAAACCCTCACTGAGACAGACGGCTGGCCACACAGACTGCAGTAAACACCCTCACTGTCTGCTTTCTCCTTGAGCCTCTCACTCATGTACCTGCACAAGGCTTCCCTTCAGTGCCTCTGAACCCAAGGCTTAAGGCCTTCCAAAGCTGAATGCGCTCTGACTACTGAGAATAAAGGGGGAGTGGTGGATCTAGAATAACTTTTTACTGGTTTTTTAAATTATTTCTGTAATTTTTGAGATTGTAGCTACATTGTTTTATCTCTTTGCCTTCCTCTAATACTCATCCCTTTCAAAAGGAGAAAATTAAGTTCCCTAAAAATTATATCAGGGCTAAAGGAGAGAACTCTAACCTTTGCCCTGTGGACATTTAGAAGGTATGTGTGGCAGATAATGTTTGCCTTCAAAGCCAGGTGAGTGACATTGGACAAGATATCCCTTCCCTGGACTTTAGCTTCCTTGAGTATAGGAATATCTCATATTGTGTCTGCTGATTGATCTGCTGATTGATCTCATAGGGAAGGTTTCCTCCCATGGTTGCCTCTTAAACAGGGTTTGGTGACACCCTTCTGTGGACCAGGCCATGACTGTGACTCTTCAGAAGACTGTATTTATTTACTCTGCCAATGTCTCACATATCTTATAGCTGGAATCTATGTTAATCTCTCAGTTGATAGCTCTTAGACAAAAAGGTAGTATATCCTTAATTAATATGAAGGTAGATGTGTGATAGTAATTCTCAGGAAATAGAGTATTTCGCAGCCTCAACTTCACCAGATCTAACTTTGTGAGAGTTAGATGTTCCTTTCTGACTTTATTGTATGGACATTTATTTTTCAGAGTTTTGAAGGGTTGCATGAACTGCACAATTTTCCAGATTAGATAGCTTTTTAAAATTTAAATTATATAAATTAGCATTCTATAAACTTCAAATAAGTAGAAACAATAGAACAGTATATATGCACACACATGTATATACTTATATTACTGTATTTTAATAAAGAATTAGCTTGGGGGCTAGAGAGATGGCTCAGCAGTTAAGAGCACTGACTGCTCTTCGAGAGGTCCTGAATTCAATTCCCAGCAACCATATGGTGGTTCACAATCATCTGTAATGGGATCCAATGCCCTTTTCTAGTGTGTCTGAAGTCAGCTACAATGTACTCATATACATTAAATAAATAAATCTTTTTTAAAAATAAAGAATTAGCTTATGCCTTATGCTGACTAACTCCCACAATCTGTACTTAGAAGTCAGAGACTCAAGAAGTTGCCATCCAAAAGCCAGAAGTCCTTCAACCTAGGACATACCAACACCTCAGTCAGCGTCCAAAGTCCAGAAAAGAACAGTGTTCCATCCTAACACCAGGAAGAGTTTCTTCCTATGCAGATATTTTGTTCTTACGTTTGCTGGTTTGAATAAAAATGTCCCCCATAAACTTATATATAAGAATGCTTTGGGAGTGACATTAGGAAGTATGGCCTTGTTTGAGTAGGTATAGCCTTGTTGGAGGAAGTGTGTCATGGGGAGGGGGAGGGTGCTGCTTTGGAGTTTCAAATGTTCAAGCCAGACCCCTTGTCCCTCTCTTCCTGCTGCTGGACAATCCAAATGTAGAACGATCAGCTCCTCTCTAGCACCATGTCTGCCTGTGTGCTGCCGTGTTTCCTACCATGATGACAATGAACTAACCCTCTGAAACTATAAGCCAACCCCGAGTAAATGTTTTCATTTATAAGAGTTGCCATGGTCATAGTATCTCTTAATAGCAATAGAAACCCAAACTAAGACATCCAGGTTTCAAATGACTGAAGAGGCTTCCCTACAGTTAAAAGGTTCACTCACATCCAGAAGTTTCCTCATAGACATACTGTGAATAATCTCTGATCACAAAGAAGCTGCCAAACCATCTTGTTTCTTTTTCTTTTTTTCCCCCATTAATTAATTTATTTATTCATTTTACGTTCTCCCTGCCCCATCTTATTATTTTCAGAAGTATTTGTAGAGTAGACTGAGTGGAGGGGAGAGATTCTGCTCAGTGTAGAGCACTTGGCTGAGTAATGGCTTAGGGCTGGTCCACGGTTCCCTCTTTTCTTCTTCTCATTCACTCTCACTCTGCCTCCGTGGTACAGAGAGCAGGGCCTTTCTGCCTCCTGATTTCCCTGTCCCAGTGCCCTCCACAGTCCCCACAGGCTACAGGATGCAGTTCGCCTCCCACCACCTCCAAGCTCTTCTCAGCTATGGTCCTGGGAAGGACATTCACACAGAGCCTCACAGCGATGACTTTGTACCATATGGAACTGCACTATTAGTAAATCAAAGAAATAAATGGTAAAATACGACTTGGTTTAACCAAATACTGTAAAGGTGAACTCTGCTTGAAATCTTGAGGGCAGGAGCCATTGGCTCATTCCTCTTGGCTCAGGCAGTGGCTGGCATAACTGTGCATCACAGGCTCTGAGGCAGTGTTTAATGAGTTAGCAGATCATTTATGTATTAGAAGACAATAAGTAAAAACATTATAATATTTCATGAATTTGTGATGTATTAGATTTTGTTCATTTTTGTATACTCAAATATCGTTCTATTTTAGAATTACTTTCAAAGATTCACATTAAGCCTAGCATATTGCCTATAATCCAAGCACTGCAGGCTGGGTCAGGAGAATCAAAACTTCAAGGTCAGTCTGGTCTATGGCAAGTCCCCACTCAAAAAATAAAGATTAAAGACTCAAAAAGTCAATTGTTCTTAGTAGTTAAGAGATAGTCCTAGCGTATCTAGGTATTTTTAATATCCTTAATTTGAAAAGAAAAAAAACAGTAGATAAATATAATTTCACCTGAATTTTGTTCCAAATAATTATTTGAGAAGTAGTCTGGTACTTGTGGCCAAATCTCCTTTTTGAAACCAGCACTTTGGTACTGCTGGGATTAGAGGTAACTTTTTTCTGGCTTTAGAAAAATGCTAAAAATACAAGCTATTGAACTTACCAGAAAAGTGAGGCCCTGTAATCAGGCAGAGTGTTCAAGCCGTGATGTGTTGCAAGCACATCTGAATTTGATGAGAAAGCTTTACAGCAGGTGATCTCTCCGAGCTCACAATCACCTGACTGGCCTATAGGGACTTGTGGGGTCAATTCATCCAACTTCTAAACACTGGACCCACCCTCAGCACGTAAGAGTCTACCCTACATTAACAAGGTCTGTGAAACAGTGGAAATGTTAATCCCACAACTGCACGTGTGTCTTTGTATGTTCCTGTCAAAGTTATCATGAAAGAGTGAACATTCAGAATTATTTTAAAGACACGTGGCTGTGTATCACTCCCACTGTTTGTGGCAATTGGCAAACCACAAACAGTGTTCCAAATCCACAAACCACATGTTCCTTGGGTAACACTTAGTGTGCACCATCATATAGAACATGATGGGTGGGTTGTCTGTGGTTTCTCACAAGCATTCTCTTAGCAGAGTGCATTCTGAGTTATTGAGTGGCTGATCTCTGTTGCGTAATAGCCCTTGCTGCAGCTCGATGCTAACAATTCTTTTCAGTTATTACAACAACCAAAACAATCCCACCATGCACCTCAAATACCCCGGGACAGCAATAGTACCTCAGCTTCAAAAATTACTTTCTTAGCCTATGAATGTGATATGAATGGCCAATTACTACATATAGTCCTAAGTGTATTCATTTATACACATAAACATATAAAGTTCAGTATATAGACTTGCCTTTATGGGGAGTACAAACAGTTATCACAGCTTTTATTTTTCAGAGATTTACTCAGTTTTATGGGCATTTTGTTGAAGCAGAATGTGGTTCCTCTTAAAGTCTGATTCTTGTCTGATGATCTGGACTGCTCACGTTGGTCCACGGCCAGCCTTGCCAGCCTTTCTCTGGGAAAGTTTCATCAATCACATTTACAGGTAAGAAAGCAAAGAGTCGCATCTGTTACCTGCTTCCATTGTTATCAGAGGACAACCTGAGAGAAAGGAAAGAAGGCAGACAACCTAGCTTGACCATTGCTATCAGGAAGAGGACTCGCCTGTTGAGCAATGAGAATCTCTGCATGCAGAGGCTGGATCCCTGGGCCATGTGGCTTCTGAGGCATTAAATGACGACACTTGATGACTAAATGTCCCTCTTCTCATCTGAAGGAAGCCTTGTAAGTCTCATTTAGAGATCTCAGGTCTTAGGGATGGGAAATGGGGTCCAGGGAGCTGTCCATATTGTCTCAGCTCCCCTGTTGTTTCTGGTAAGCACAGGAAAGCCTGCCTCCTTGTAGTTACTGGAAATTTTGATATTGGATAAGACTCCGATTTAGATGATTTCAGCTTGCCCAGCTGATTGACAAAACCCTGCTCTGTTCCTGGTGTGAGGATCCAGAGGTGCTGTTTGCAGTATTAGTCACAAGACTGTGGGTGCCATGCTGTGTGCTGAAGTCTCTGTGAGCTGTTGCCCAAACCCAGTCGCCGTCCTACACCTCCATCATTCAGGATGAATTCAAAGGTCTTATTTCCATGTCTGTGTCCTGGGTCCATCTGAATTATTTGAAAACTTGGTTCATTAGGGAAAATAAGAGGTATAGGTGGGTTTAGCCCAGATTTATAGACTGTACTTTTTTTTTTAACAATATGAGTTACAACAGAGTCCCACAAATATATTCAATGAGCTAAAATACACTAATAAGTTTTTATCAATATTCTCTCTGAAAATTAGACATGCTAACTATATTTTAAGCTCTCTACAAAGCCAGAAAAAGTACATTTAATTCTGATTTGAGCATAAATAAAATAGTGAAAATTCAAAGAAATAAACTAGGTCCATCTCTTCTCTAGCCACTGTACATAAGGGTGTGAACACACTGATAAGAGTAGACACCACAATGAAGATAACAGTGCCTTTTGTTTCATCTTCAGTAACCAACACCAGACTAACTTGGTTAATGTAAATATGATGCATCAAGTAGCAGACAGTACAGTGCAGTGCAGTGCAGTGCAGTGAGTAACAGATAGCACAGTGCAGTGAGTAACAGACAGCACAGTGCAGTGAGAAACAGACAGTGCAGTGCAGTGAGTAACAAACAATATGTTACAATGAGTAACAGACAATATGTTACAATGAATAACAGACAGTACAGTATAGTTCAGTGAGTAACAGGCAGTACAGTACAATAACAGACTGTACTGTACAGTACAGTGAGTAAGAGACAGTACAGTACAGAGAGTAGCAGACAGTACAGTGCAGTGAGTAGCAGAGAGTACAGTGCAGTCAGTATTAGGCAGTATGGTACAGAGAGTAGCAGACAATACAGTACAGTGCAGTGAGTAAGAGACAGTACAGTACAGTGCAGTAAGACAGTATAGTGCAGTGAGTAGCAGAGAGTATAGTGCAGTCAGTCATAGGCAGTATGGTACAGAGAGTAACAGACAGTACAGTGTAGTGAGTAACAGACAGCACAGTACAGTGAGTAACAGATAGTACTGTCCAGAGAGTAAAAGACAGTATGGTGCAGTGAGTAACAGACAACACAGTGCAGTATATAGTAAATGATGTTCAAATCCTGACCGTAGAGTTACATACCAGCTGGAGATTAACCTTTCTAACTTAAAGATTTCATGTGTTCAAATTGAAGCTGAAATTGGGCAGATTATTTGGCTTTTCCAATCCTTAATATTTTTCCACCTGCAAATTGTGAATGACGATAGTATCTACTACAAAGATTTTGTTTAAAAACTAAAATTAATTAATAGTGTAAATATCATAAAATAGTTCCCAAGGGCTGGAGATATATCTCAGTGACAGAATACTTATTTAACATGCCCACAGTCTAGGGTTTGATCACTAACACCACAAAAAAATAAAAAAATTAAAAAGGGGGATTAAAGAATTGTAACCAGTAAATAATATGCATTGGCTAATTTCTATTTTTCTGCCACTGGACCTATTGGTACACAGCTATAATCCAGCAGAAAAGCTGTGGATTCAAAGTCAACCTGATATATACATTTGGGCACTGTCTTCCTCCCTCCCCACACCACCATGTGTGTGACTGTGTGTGTGTGTGTGTGTGTGTGTGTGTGTGTGTGTGTATGTATGTATGTAATTAGAAACCTTAAAATGAACAGAAAGAAAGTAGGAATCCTCTGTTTATTGAGCTCCCTAAACTCAGGGTGTCAGCAGAAGAAAGAGTCTTGGAGGTTTTGTTTTATTTAACTGCCTTTTGTTCATTAATGAGTAACAGGGCAAACACTTAGAGGTGTAACTGCTGTGTAACTAGATGGAAAGCATTATCAACAGTGCCCTAGAAGATGTGGGTCTAAATCCTAGCACCTCAAACCAACTGAAGCTGTCTTGTGAGACTGCTGTGAAGAGTAAAGAACCTATTTATAAAGTATGTTGTAGATGGTCTGGCCATGGGGAAATTCACAATGTTAGTATGAACAGGACTAGTTCCCTGCATAGACACTAACACGGGCCTACAGGGTAAATAACCAGTGTTAGATATGGTCAGTTCATAGGGGAATCCTCAGAACTCACAGAGAAGCATGGCTTCCCACACGCTACGACAGCTAGATGCTTGTAAACCTATAATGTCCAAGCAGATATTCCTCTGTCTGAAGGTAAGGGTAAATGTGCCAGTGGGTCACAGACCAGGCTCATCTGAATCACCAGGGAACCTTCTAAAAATATAGATTCCGGAGCCCAGTCAAACCCAGAAAACTAGCATCTCTGGGGGTGGGGAAAGGAGAAAAGGAATCTTGTGTTTTTTTTAAAAACACACACCAGCCTTGGTGATTCCCATGGTAAGTCAGCGAGATGACCTCTCTGTTCCCCTCAAGACTGAAATTCTGTGATTCTAATCGCTCCCTCTATGTGAGTCAGAGCCTAGAATTATCGTGCAACATGAGGTAACTTGTGGTTTCCTGTCTTAAGATTACGGTAGAGGGAGAATCGCATAACCACCGTTGCCTAAGTTATGAAGATTGGCTGCAACAGAGGAAAGTGAAAAAAAGCCTGTGTAAACCTATAGACTAGTACCGTGACTAATAAAACCAAAAGAACCTACTCGCATCGTAGACGTAGCCTGCGCTGGAAAGGACCCTGGTGAGACAGGGAATGTTCACGTAGGGGTGGGATCAGGCCAAGACGGTCACAGAGCCTGCTCATTTTAACTGAACAACTGCAGTGTGGAGTATGAAGAAATACAGAAAAAGAATAGGCCACAAGGGGCTAGAACCATGCTTTATAAAGAATTATGGGCATGATTGCTGCCTGAAACCCATATGGTCAAGAGAATGTTAGAAGTCACAGAGTCACCTAATTCAGTCAAAGCAAGAACACCAACGGCTCTGTGTGGGTCAGACTGATGCCAGACGGAGGCCCTCTGGACTAGGAGTAGATTTGTGTTTCCAGCACTGGGGTTGCCTCCCATGGCTTCCGGGTTCTAGAAAGCACATAAATCCTTAGTGAAGATTTTCTGAGAAGGAATTCAGGACAGCACAATACTAGACACTCCTGGTTGCTACAGACAGAGCTAAGTCATGGTAACGGTGAGTGCTACCCCTTCGAAATAACTATCTATATATAAAATATTTTTATACATGGAGGCAGCTTTTTGCACTAGAGTTTTGATTGATTAGACTGTGAACTGGTTTTGGGAATGAACAGTTTCCCTGAGGACTTCATATTTTGGCAAAAAAGTTCAACAATACATGCTTCCTGCTAAATATATGATTCTTTTGAAACCTGTATGAATTGCATATATAGCACAGAAACAGGGCTATGGGGATAGATCAGGGTTACAGTGTGTCTAGCATGAGCAAGAGCAAGACTATGTACTTGATGCCACTGCCACCCAAAATCTACTGAGTCACACCGTCCTAGACTCTCAGCAACAGTTGAGAGGTTTGGGAGAGACTAAGCCCCCATGTAGGGCTCTCTAGGACCTTGATTAGAAAAAGCCAAGCAGTTAGTGGACAGAAGCTGGAGTCATGTGTCCTCCAGCCAAGGGCCTCTTGAATCTATAACCATCACCACCTCACCATTATAAACTTGCTAGTCTGCATTGTGGTGACAACCTTAGAGTTGGTAAAGCTAAGACCTGAGACGAATGTCAACGTCACGAGCCATTCTTAAGGTCTCTCTGCCCATCCTGCTTATAACTCTGCAGTGTAAGGGCCTCCTCACCTTTCGAGAATGCCACTTAGAGAAGGAACTGACTTTGTGACTCATTCTCGGCCTCAGATATCCATGGGTGATCACTACAACCTGACGACTTTCTTTGGTATAAAGAATGCCCAAGAAAGCCCTTCTAGACTTCAGCCAGGTGCGAATGCTCTCCCAATTTCTATTTTGCTGTATTTGTTTGATTTCTCTCCAAGACCGTAAAGACCAAACAAAGAGGAATTCCTCTCAGATGCTAACCACCACCGACCGAAAAGAGCGACTCACAGCTGCTGACTCTCCCAGACACCATCTAGCTGTAACGTGACTTGGGGGGCAGTGAGCAGGGCAGGTTACCTCCGTTAAGGGTGATATACTAAAGAGGAAGCTCTGGCTTCCGGCACCCCCCCCCCCCCCCCCCCCCCCCCNGTTGTTGGAATGGTTTCTAAGTCATGCCCGAGTGTTTGAATCAGCAGCCCGGGTACTTGGTTCTCTACAAGGAAATTAAGACAGGTGTCTTCTAGATCTCTCACACTTTCTCTTTCTGGAACTGCACTTGCTACCACTGCATTTCCCATTCTGCTTGGTATCTTCAGATGCTCTCTCCTCACTTGCTTAAGAAGTCGGATGCGGCCTGCCATTCCCTTCTCGTAAGGCCTCCCTCCACCACGGCTCCTTCTGTTTTCCTATAGGTACTCCAGGTTAAACACACAAATGTAAAAGGCAGAAGCTTGGGCCTGCGTACAAGAGAGAACATTCATCATTTGTCCTTTTGTTTCACGGTGACATCACAGTGTAATATTTTCCATTCCAGACATTTTCCTGCCAATTAATTTTATTTTCCTTTGCAGATGAATAAAATCCCTCTATGTTTGTGCACCACAATTTCATTTTCGATTTGTCAGTGGGTGGACATCTGGACTGAGTCGTTTCCTAGCTATGGTGAACAGAATTGGAGTAACGTGAAGTGTCGCTGTACTAGGACAGAGGCTCCTTTGAGAACATGCCAAGGAGTAGCACAGCTAGTCATACAGCAGGGTAGACAACAGAATGCACGTGATAAGAAAGGACAGGAGGGAGACGTGGGAGTGGGAAGGTTTCAGTGAGGGCACGATTGAGGGCAGGGGAAGCGAGGAGGAAAGGATTAACCAAACTAAGGCTGTATGAAAAAGCAATGTAGAAATCTACTATTTTTTTTCAATCTAATTGTAAAATATAATTTTTGTGAAAGGAGTTTGAACAGAGGTATTCTGCATGGGTAGATAATATAACCATGAGAAGCCATGGGCTATTTATTTGTTTGCAACTTTTAAAATTAAATATAATTACATTATTTTCCCCATCCTTTTTCTTTTAGCCCCCCTCCTCCCTCTCAATTCATGGCCTCTTCCTTCCCAATTATTATTGATGTACACACACACACACACATAAATAAACATATAAATACAACCTTATGGATCTATTTAGTGTTGGTTGTGTGTATACAATTTCAGTGCTGACCACTTGGTATTAGATAACCAGATATGGGGGCTCATCCCTGGGAGGTCTTCTCCCCTTTGCAACAGTCGTTGGTTGCCTATAGTTTTCTGTCTAGGTGTAGGGCCCATGAGATTTCCCCTGTCCACATTAGTGTGTCTGTTGGTCTTGTGAAGCCGGTCATATTGTTGAGGTATCATGGGTACAGCTTCCCTGTTCTTTTTAGAGACCATACCTCACAGTAAATTCCCTATTCCTATGGCTCTTAAAATCTTTCTGCCCATCTTCTGTGACATTCCCTGAGCCTTACATGTGGGTTTATGTATATAATTGGAGCTGGGCACCTGACAATCAGGTCTTCTCTTCATTTTGACAAGTTGTGGCTTTCTATAATGGTCTCTGCTGCAAAGCGAAGCTTCTTTGGTGATGGTGACAAATACATTTAACTGTGAACATAAGGACGAGTACGTAGAATTATTAGTATAGCAGTAGCAGTAGGGTTTTCTCTAAGATCCAAGACCTTACTATCACTGGTTAGTTGGCTAGATTTTTGGTACCAGGCATGACTTCCCTCCTGTTGAGTGGCTTTAAGTCCAGTTAGGCAGCAGCTGGCTCCCATGGAGATATGAATACCACTACTGCACCTTTGCCATGCCGTATCTTGCTGAGCTGGTCATTGGTGTTGCTCACAGGCATCACAGCTGGGTGGGCAGGATTACTGCTTCCTTCCCTGTGGTGGTTTGAATGAGAACAGCCCCTTTAGACTCATAAGTTTGAATGCTTGGTCTCCAGTTAATGGAACTCTTTGGGAAGGATTAGGAGTTACAGCCTTGTCGAAAGAATGTGTCACGGGTGTGGGAGGGGGTGCTTTGAGGTTTCAAAAGCCAATGCCAGGCCCAGTCTCACACTCTCTGCCTGCCTATGGATCAAGTGTGGGCTCTCAGCTACTGCTCCAGTACCATGCCTGCCTGCTGCCCCAGTCCCCATTATGATAGATGGTGCATGAAGTTTTAAAAGCTTCTGGACTGTGGCGATGCTACCAGCCCCTCCTGGCTCCCCTTTTGTTCTACCCAGCATAGCTCTGGGAGGGGCCGTGATACTAGCCCACTCCCAAGACCCTTGAATCCGCAGATAAAAGACACACACACACACACACACACACACACACACACACAGCTTTGTTACTTTAACTTGTCCACTAGGCACAATTGCTGGGTGCAGATATCTCCTGCCTGGGAAAAAATGTGCCCTCACCAATATATTACCTCAGTCTCTCCTCTTGCTTAGTGACTTGTTTCACCTAGCCCCTGCCAAACATCCTTGGCCACTGGCCTATAGCAGAGGCCGCAGGCCCTAGCTCTCCCACCCTACAGGCCTTACATGACTGTTGTCTTCGTCTTCCTCCAAAACAGAAAAGTCCTTCTCCTCCCTTGCATCTGCCTTTTCCTACTGGGACCCAGAAGTCTCACCTGTACCCTCCACCAGGAAATTGTTTAATAACAAATCAAGAACCAAACGGGGAACAGGGTTAGCATTAGAACCTCCCCTTACTGATAGGCATGTGCTAGCCTCCTGAAAATGTAAACAAGCCTCCTAATTAGATAAAGTTCTTTGTAAGTTTTCTTGGTTGTGGTGTTGATCCATGGGAGTGTTTACCAAAGCACTCCTATAACGCTTACATAGCACTATGAAAGGTATTCCTCAAGAAGGAGTCTAGAAGCTATAGGTTTTTAAACAAAAGACCAGCACCAGGTCTGGGATATGGTCCTATGACTTGTTGGCCAGGAAGATCCAAGAGGTCCTGAAACAATCCAGATATTGCCATTTCTTGTGGCTTCCCACTAGAGCTACATGGTAAGACTCTTGCCTAAGACAGCACACACTTTGACTATAGGACAGAGGGAAATCAAGTTAGGACTGAGTTGGAAACTTTCTTCCCACTGGTTAGCTTCCAGGTGCAGGATGGGCTCTGTGAGTAGAAAATCATCAGGAGCTTTATTTAGTGGGTGTGAGCTACAATACTGACCTATTGTACAAAACGTGTCTACTGGAAAAATGGTGGTTTATATGTTCTGAAGATAATGAACCGCCTTCTGCATGGATTTGAGGCCTGTTCCACAGGAGGGAATTTATCCCCCATATTGTATATCTTGTCAAATGCCCAAGGCTGTGGAGGATATAAGCCACAGTGAGGAACTGAATCAGTGTGATGTCAAGCTGCCTTGTACATACTGTGTAGAATACAATGCATACCTTTAGGTGACTAGTGGGGCACTTGGATTTGGTCGAAAAAGCCTCTGCCTTGAATGAGTTATTGGTAATGCAGGCTCATAACTGGTGCAAGTGCTAAGAATAAGTGACCACCAAAATCTCAGCTCTAGACAAGATATCTACATCAGTGTGCCCCTATGCCAACCCCTGACTCAGGGAACATCATGGAAGAAAGAGGGAAAGAATATAGAGCTGGAGGATGAGGAAGATTACTGTGAACATGTGGAACATAGCCCTCTGTTGACACAAGCTTTGCAGTTAACTCAGAGCAGCTGTGACTATCTGTATAAGGTGAGACTTGGTCATGCTCCCTTGTAAATAGTAGGGGGTGCTCCGGAGGCTATTGGCAGTTTGTTGTTGTTAGAGGAGGGGGGGCTTTTTTTTTTCCAGTGGTGTGGTATTTTTAAAGAGATATGTTGCTCAGTTCCTTACTACAGATTCTTTTAGTCTGGGATCATGTTGAGAGAAGGCTCAGTAACAGCCAGCTAGAGGTGCTATTCCCAAGTCAGAGACCTGGTGGTGGATTGAAGGTGCTGGGTACAGTGATGTGCATATAAAAACACAGCACTAAAGAAGATGAGCCAGGAAGATTGTAAGTTCAAAGCCACACTGGGCTAAATACTGTGATTTGTCATCACATACACACACACACACACAAAATCTTGTTTGTAACAAGTCCTTTTGGTAGTGTTGCATGGACTTGTAAAAATCTTGATAAAGATCCAGTTGAAAACAAATGATCACATCTCCTCAGCTTGCCTGAGATGCCTCCTGGAAAGCGATACGGAATTCTTGGTTTTGGAACAAGAGTCAGCGACCAAGGAACAAAGCAGTGTCTTGGTGTTTGAATTATTCTCGGACATCTGGTTAACTGACTAGAACCTCAAACCCTGTGATGACACATTGGGACCCTCTTCCGCCAGCCTCTGGAGCTGCTTCCTGAAGCCCCAGAAATGCAAGAGAAATTAGGAGAGCGGAGGACAGAATGTTCTGGGATCTGAGCACGGCAGAAAGAAGCAGAAGAGAATGGAGTGACAGCTCGTAGCTGTCCCTCTGACTCCTCCTACCGGTCTCAGCCTGGAAAATAGAGTGGAGATAGACACAGATCTCCACCCTACTCTGGACCGAAGACAAGGAAAAAGTCTCGGTGAGAGGATCTGTTTTAGGTAATGTGGTCAAGACAGAGAGTCTCCTCTGTCCCAGAGCTCTCCAGTGGAGCCTCGGTGACCTGAGAACTCTCAGTTTGGGGGAGCCACAGAGAAACACCCTACTAAAGACCTTGGTGTTCCCAAGCCACAGTAAGCCACGGTAACACTCCTACCCATGGACCTCTGGGCTGCAGACATCATAAGGTGTGACAGACCACAGCAGAAATGTGAAGGACAACTTTGCATAGCTGCTCACACCTAACTGGGAGGAATTATGACCGGGAATTGAAGTTCTCTGGAGGTGCACATCTCTTATTCTAGTAGCTAGGAAGCTGAGTCAGAGGACAGCAAGGCCATCCTGGGCTATGTAGCTAAACCCTTTCTCACAAGGGAAAACAAAAGCAAGGTGATTTGTTTCCCAGCTAGGGGGCGCTATTTTGAGAGGCTGTGGAACCTTCAGGAGGAGCAGCCTCACTGGTGGGAGTAACTCAGAAGGGGTGGGACTTTGAAGGCTAGATCCCGCCCCTGGATCCTGTCACCTTCATCTTAAGCTCCCGCACCCAAGAGCTGAACTGCTCCGCTATCTCTATGCTGCCATGCCGGATCAAAACCTTCTAAAGCTGAGAGATTACGTCCTCCTTTACGCTGACTTTCACGGTGATATACTAATATAGTGACGCAGCATTGTAAGATTCCCAGGAAGCCTGATGCCTGTGAAGAAAACCAGAAGTGCCCGTACCCACTTTGTGCCTATGTGTGGAGGGTGGCAGGGTTTGAGATCCCTCATGATTGCGTGCACTGGAGAAAGGTTTATTTCTATCAGTAATTTTCTCCCTGGTCTTTTTCTGAAGGTGATTTCCTGAGCGGCTTTACCTTAAAGTAAGAATGGACAGAGACCAGTGTAATTATAAGATTGTAAACTGTTAAGAGTACTTCAGGAAAACCCACTCTAGCGAAAACTTTTTAAACTGTAAGATACTTCTGTTCCACTATCACCACTCATATAGTTCACATGTAAAAGATTTGTTTTACTTTCTGGTAAAATTCAAGATGTGATGCTCAAATGTTTGAAAAAAAAACAGATTTGAGAGAAGGAAAAATATCACAATCATGCGTTATTTTTGAATGAAGAAATGAAACAAAAGGAGGATGTGACTCCTAAAGTATAGAGATTTTATTGTAGATATGAGGGGAAAGCAGGCAGGGGCAAGGGTCTGGGCAGAACATGGCAGACTAAAGTGGTCCATGAGAGGGAGAGCAAGAGAGGAGCGCCGCTGACCAAGAGAGGCGGCCCAGCCAAGAGACCAGCGTAGCCCAAATGGCTGAGTTACATAGGGCAGAGCAGCTGGAGATGGGCTGCCTAGCCTGCTCTCTGGGCTGGAGAAGTTTAGGGTAGTGGGTGGATCATGCCAGCCAGGGGGACCCTGTAGTGTTACTGACCAGAAAGCGCGGGGAGAACCTGGTAGCCAATCAGCTTTGCTATGTTAATGAGCACCTCGGCCTTCTGTCATGGTTTGAGACCTAACAATTCCGGAGTTCAGGATTTTTTGTTTGTTTGCTTGTTTGTTTGTTTGTTTGTTTGTTTAGCATAGCCTGTAATTGGAAGGCTAGAGAAATCAAGGCCCAGTGCATTCAGAGACTTCACTGAATTTGTCTCCAAGATCTCTAACATCAGATGTAAGGGTTGAAGCAGGATGGTCCAGGGAGTAGTCCAGCTGTGTCTTCATGCAGGCCTTCTGAGTGGGTAGTACACCACCCTGCAGCTTCAGTTCATGGCTCCATGGAGAAAAATGCCACATTTCTGTTCTTCCTTCGGTCAGGAAAATAATTTAATCTAAAGGAAATTCCTCTTCCAGGTAAAGGTGCAGGTTTTTTAAAAACATAAAGTAACTAATTTCTCCTTGAGAGGTTCGAGTCAGTGAGTGAGGCTGTGCTGGTGACCGAGGAGGAAGATCAGACATCTCACTGAGGGGGGTCAGGAGGAGGAGGAAGTTGCCCTCTGTGGGTTGGGGGCAGAGAGCTCAGCAGCGTTTTAAACCCTGACCCAAGCTGACTTCGAAGAACTCCACAGATTTTTTTCAGAGACCCAGAAGAAGCCTAGTGCTAACTTAGCTAGGCTTGACCGGACAACTCTGTTAGCATGGGGGAGAACACGTTTACATTTCGCTTTCTGGCTTACCAAAATTTCATTCGACTAAAGGACCTGAGTCCTGCGTGCACTTTAACATTATTTTTATTTATTCTTTTTTTTATCTTTTGAGACACGGTTTCATCTAGTCTAGACTGGTCTGAGACTTGCTATATATCCAGGGTTGATCCCAAACTTCTAATTCTACCTGACCAAGTACTGGAATTAAGATGTACACACCACACACAGCCCAATATGTAAGCTCACAAATGAGCATATGCTAATCACAAATGGCAGGTTTCCTAGGGCTGGAAGGTGCCAGAACATAAAACTGCTGCAAGAGAGACAATGTGGGAGGTGCTAAAGACTCAAGAAAAGAGCATTTTGAGAAGCTACTGCTGCTGCCAGAGTGAGCTTTGCAGAGGTGGAGAGCTTTGTGGAGGTGGGGGTGGGGGCCGCCGGTCTACAGTCTTACGGACTGGGAGGAGTCAGAGGAATGAGACCCTGAGAAAAATGCTGGGGATAGCTTTCCAGAGGGGACTGGAGGGGCCATGCACACTCTGGGCCACCAGCTAGGGCTGCACAAGCTGGAAGGCTTTATACAGCGCACCCACTGCCCACAGTAAGTTTTCACAGAAGCTGTTCACTGGCTGCCTGTTCAGCAGGAAAGATCTACAATAAAGGGGAGGGGCATCTGTGAAGGAAAGGATTGTCAAGCTGCCAAGGTCCAGCCAAGTCTCCACCCATGTAGTTCTGTTGTGAATGCCCCTAGCACCGGGGTGTGAGTTTATTCCAGGGCTGACTGCAATTACTGAAAGATTCAATGCCAGAACACGGTTGGATGAGATCCCGCAAAGACAACCCAGTGAGAGGAGGAGGAGGAGGAGGAGGAGGAGGAGGAGGAGGAGGAGGAGGAGGGGAGAGGGGCCTTTCCTGGGAGCTATCTGTAGGATTCCTTCCTGGCTGCTATCCTCTGAATATTGAGCATCCCCCCGGGGTGTTACTAGAAGGTGGGAGAAACTTTTATTTTTTTTTCTAAGATGTTCTGGCTATTCTAAGACTTGCTCTGTACACCAGGCTAACCTTGAATTCAGAGCTCCACTTGCCTCTGCTTTCCGAGTGCGAGTGCTGACATTAAAGGCATGCACACCACCACCAGGCTGAAGACGGGAGAAACTTTTAGAGGCCAGCCAAGTGGGAGCTCGTGGGTGATGAGAGGCTATTGAGGTAGACTGTTGGACCCAGGGTCCCTGCTCACGGAGCTGCCCAACTCACGGAATACTTTAGCTTTGCTCTTCATGACATAGACACAAGTTTGCTTCCTCCGGATTCGCTGGGATGTGACACACTCAGTATTCCCTCTCTGTCCTGTGGGCAAAGCCCTTCAGACTTATCTGGTCTGTCAGGGAAGTGTGGGGCCGAGTGTGGTCCTAAGGCTGGACACGACAGACCCTTGAGGTAGCTGGTGACTGTCAACCCAGCTCCTCGGCTTCCTACAGAATCATGAAAGCACAAATGTTTACACCATTTAAAACTTGTAATGTGGATGAGCAACAGGGCAAGCATGTATCTCTGTATGAGTCAGAGGCTTAAAAACATACAAGTTGATTAAACAAAATCACAGGTGGAAAAGGAGGCTTTTCACAAATCCACGGCTGTTGTTTATCACTGATGGTAACACTTTTCCCTCTGGCTCTGTAGACTGTCCTTGGTTTTTCTTTCATCTTGCATCTTTACACTTAAAAATGGAAAAACAAAACCAACTAGGCTTGAAAAAGATATGCTCAGAGTTGTCACTGGCTTTATTTTTATGCCATAGGCTAACTTCCCCTTAAAGGGGATTTCTTTTTTTTTTTTTTTTTCTCTTCTTGCTTGGTTCTTTCTTAGTGTTACAAAAATAGGAAGAAAGCACTTTCCCCTGTTGCTACACCTGAAAGAGAACAGGTTAATTCCCTAAGGAAAACCCAGTCTTCTTTTTGTTTTTGTAGTTGTTTCTGTTTTGTTTCAGATAAGGTTGGATGTATCCCAGGCTAAGCTCAAAGTCCTCTGTGGCGAAGACAGCCTTGAACTTGAGACCTCCAGCTTGGGTTTCCAGTGTTGGGATCATAGACTTGAGCCTTTACACTTTTATGCGAAGAGCCTTATCTTATTACACTCTTCACATGCTTATGTGGAGCTGGGATTAATCCTTGGGCCCTGAATGTGCAAAGTTAGCAGGCTACCAGCTCTGCTATCCCCAGCCAACAAACCCAGCCTTCCCCACAGGATTTTTTCAGTCTCCAGAGTTATGCTATAGTCAGTACACTTAAATGGCAGAGTTATGCTATAGTCAGTACAGTTAAATCGTTCCTCCCTCACCACACAGCATCTCCACACCGAGCACCTGCTGGGTAAGCGCCAACATAGAACCAGCTATAAAGTCGGACTGAACAGAATGTGATTTTTAAGGTAAGAGTTCAGAGTTATCCTATTATAGAAGAGGGCAGTGGTGGTAAATTTTTATTGTCCATGAGACAGAATCTAGAATCCCCAAAAGCATGACTTCAGAAGGAAGCAGGAAGACAATTTTAGTAGCGGTTGAGAGAAAAGCAACAGGTCAGTCAGGCTGTAAAACGTGACAGCTGTCAGGAAGAGGGGATGACTGCCCTTTCAGGGAAGCAGACAGGCTCAGCAATGGCTGAGTCAGTCCTGACCCAGAAGACCCTCATACTGTGAACCAAAAGAAACCTTTCCTTCCCTGATTTGCTTTGCATCAAATATTTTGTCCCATCAACGAGAAAATTAACTAATACAAAGGCTGGACGGTGGAATAATTCATTTAAGATACTCAATTAAGAGATTAAGATTAGTAAAATATGTTCCCTTGGACGGAAGTAGGCACCTCTTCCTCATTCATGTGTGACGTGGGGTTCCAGGTACCTGGGAAGTGCTTAGTCCACCAATGGTGCAATCCTGGCTCCGGAGGGAAACCAGGCAGAGAGAGAGAGAGAGAGAGAGCACCGAGAAGCCAGCTTCGGAATGCTTAGCTGTTCTCCAGCTTACTGTGTTCCAACTCCTGTTCCTGTCTGTTGTAGTGAAGGTAGGTAGTGTTCTGACGTCAGGGAAGAGACTATGACTGTGTAGTCACTAATGTAGAAGGTGCAGAGGCCTAGGGGCCAGAGCAAAGACCTCGGTCCCACTACAGCTGGAGACACCTCAGTAAAGTTAGGTTTCTGGTCATCTTCATGACAAATGTTTAAAAGTAATGCTAGAGGCGTACAGGGTGTCTGGAGCCTTTTCTTGACTTATCTGCTCCTTGGAGCCTAATCAAGAACTTGTGAAGAGATGCTAGTGGCCAAGCCATCTCAGACAAGGTTTTAGAAAGTCACCTGGGTGAGGTAAGTGATGACCTTTGACCTGGAGCTTGGAATTGATCCCTCCCATCTAATCATTGAAACCTTCAGCTAACTAGCCCCTCTCTCCCATGATGCCTCAGTTCTCCCATAATGCCTCAGTTCTCCCATGATGCTTCAGCTCTCCAATGATGCTTCAGGTGCTTGCTTCACATGAGGATGTGAATGCTGTAGACATTCTTCATCCAAACTTTTTTTTTCAGTGTGGGCCTCACTCTTACCGATCAAAGCCCATCAAAGAAGCATTTGAATCATTGTTCAGTTTTCACAAAATTCTATGCTTTTATTTCAAGGGAGGGTAGAGTGTGGTTAAGAGCATCGGCTCTGAAGTCCACCTGCCTGTCCAGGTCCAGTTCTGAGACTCACTAGCTTTGCAATCTTAGAAAAATCAGTTAACCTCTTGCTACTTATGTGACTACAAAATCAGATACCAATAGCAGGGTTGCGATGGGTGTGCACCTGGAATAATAAAAGCACAATAAATATTATCCTTTAAAAAATATTGCTCACTTTCCTACCAGACTCCCTGATTTATAGTGAGAACCTACTCATGTACCTAAGGAAGCTCCATAGGAAGTCAACGTTGTGACTTGGATCTGCTGAGCTCAATTTTTTTTCTTAATTATGAGTGATATACTATTTATCTTAAGCAAATCCATTTTTATGATCAAAGTCCAAGTATATCCAATATCATTTTTATTTGATTTAATGTATAAGATAGCTCCCAAGGCAATACCTGTCTGAAGAGACTCACTGTGGATCAGTGCAGTGTCAGACTGCCTGGCCCAGGTGAGGATCCCATTGTATCCCCACCCCTCCCAGAAAGACACTGTGGAGCCCTAACCTCAGAACGTGACTTTGTTTGGAAACAGGCTTTCCACACATAATTACTTGAGATCACCCTGGTGAACCAGCCCCCTGATCCAGTGTGATTGCCATCTTTACATGGAGAGCTATGAGGAGTGACAAGTGGCAAATACCAGAGGACAACCATCAGTGGAAGAGGGTGTGTATCAAAGACTGACAGCAACCCAAAGCTACAAGAAGGAAGGAAGAATTCCTCTTCAGACTTTAGGGTGGTCACAACCCTGTATACACCTTGATCTAGAAACTAGAAGTGAAAGGTAATGAATTCCTATGGTTTTACTCTATGGAGTTCATAGTGGTATATTATGGAAGCTGTAAGAAAAAAAAATACATGGGGAAGCAGACACTAAGCAGGTTGGTTATATGTGAGAATCTGGACAGCATCTGGCAGACTTCATCTCCAGGTATGAATTAGGTGCTTTAGGTGTTGAGGAATAACAGCAAAAGAAACAGCCATGGCTTTGTCTGGCTTTAGAGTAGCAATAGCTACCTGAAAGTTGCTACATCTCTGGGCTGCTTTACTTAGCGGATTCTGAATTCAGGGTTCACATGTCCATTTTGTGCAGGAGAAGACTGAGGCACTGTGGTTAAGTCAAGCTGCAAGACCTGCAGTTCCTGCTCTTAACCAATGAGCCTTTCAGCCTTTAGCTAAGAGCAGCTTTGACAGCAGGGGCATTGGGTGGAGCTGGGGAGGTGAAGACATCACACTCAGGATAGATACTGCTTGTACACCACAGTTCTCCACCAGCTGAGGCTAAGCCAGGAAAAGCAGTAAAGTAAAAGCAGTCCTGGGTGTCGACCACCATGGGGTTTTCAAAGTTTCTCTCTGTTGAAGGAGTGAAAGGTTATCTCAGACTGTTTATTATAATGGACCTACCTTTGTTTTTTTGTTTTTTGTTTTTGTTTATTTTAATTACTGCTAGTTAAGTATACACCATGAAACTCCCCTTGGTGTTCTTACAGCCATCCATGTTGGTTTTAGTACTGCTGCAGGTTGGATTACACACACACACACACAGGCACACATGCACAGAAGCATACACACATGCATGCACACACACACACACACACACACACAGAGAAAATTTGGTACTTTTATTTGTGTACAGAAAGGGGTGGAACAGTTATAATTGAGCACATGGCATGATGGTGGCAGAGAATGCTTCTTTTTTCTGCCTGCTTATAAGAACTAAGTCTCTCCCTTATACGTACTGATGATAGGAAGAATTCCCCACAGAGCAGCTTCTAATTTCATACATTTTAAACACTTCTCTCCTGCTCTATCTTCTGGGTCAGAATGTGTTCTAACAGATACAAAATTGTGGTTCAGCCTCTAGCCTCGTCTCTTTAGGTCATAACAGATTTTATCATGTGACCTTAACTGTCCCTCCAAGCCCCACATGTTAAAGGCTTGCTCCCCAGTGTTGTGCTATTGAGAGGTGGGGAGCCTTTAAGAGATGGAGCCTAGTGAGAAAATGGCCTTAAGAGTGGGAGGCACAATGTACCTTTACCATCCCGGGTTGATGACCTTGGGCGTGTGTCGTGGTGAAGGAATCAGACAAGCAGAAGGAGCAGCTGGCATACAGGGTGATGGGAACATTTCTGGAGTGCTCGAGTACGTAACGTAACCACAGATATAGAAAGGCAAGCAGCAGTGGCACGGGCCCTTGTCAGTAACTGAGTACATTTCCAGTTGAATGTCCACTGTGTCTCAGCCCAGCCCCATCAACCTTCTCCAAAGACCATCCTACCTCTGTCCCCACAGCCCACCATGACAGGTTACTACATTGTGCAGCTGTCTATGGGATGTGTATGCATGTGTCTTTCTATGGGATGTGTATGTATGTGTAAAAAGAACACATACTGCCCTAATGCGGCATCACTCCCTTTGAGAAAGCAAGCCTCAGACAAGTCCCCTATGGCCTCAACCAGGCAAATTCAACGTCATTCTTCTGCCTTGTGGCAGCCTCAAAGAACAGGACAATGGAAGACCCTATAAAAGACTGAGAAACCTATAGACACACTCTCTCTTGGTACTTCAAGAGTGTGGGATTCTCACACATGGTAACTTATTTTTAAAATAAATTTGTGTTTTTAAAGATGTTTTAAGTGAAGTTGATGTTATTACAATAATGAGGTATAATTAAATATACCCTCAGTCATCACCTTATAATCCTAACTGTTTATTCTGAGAAAATAACTTTAGATTCGTCTTATAAATGTCTTGACAGGAAATAAAGAACTTTTAAACTGTTCCCAGTGTGCAGAAATAGTGACCATTTGATGTGACCCTTTGACATTATACAGAGAACTGATAGGCTTTCATTTATTTCTATGTCCTAAAGAAAAGTTGAACTTGATAGTTATATTATTTTATGATATATAATTACAAAATATGTGTTGAGAATCAACAGGGTCTCATCTGACTGTGTTGCCCTCCCCAGCAAGGAGTCTAGTGCATAGGGCTGCATTGCGACTCATGAGCTAGGGACTGTTTCCTGAGATAGAAAAGATCATTGAACATGTTTTTGCAGATTTAAAATAGAAAGACAGGTTTTATTTTTTTTCCCCATGTAGGAGAGAGTGGAACATTTCAAAATTGGAAACTTAAAAAGAATTCCAAGATAAAAGAAAGTGAGACCTGAAATTTCTAAGTAGCTCTGCCTGGCTTACTCAGTCCTCAAGTCATTTCTCATAATGACTTTGGTAAGCTGTGTTCCTGCTTATATAAGAAATCTTATTTACAGTCTTCATGAGCACCGGGAGCTAATTGAGAAACAGTCAGCAATTATGAAGTTACAGTACACACTGTGCTCCCGGTCCGCATGGTTCTTGTGTTACCTGTACAATTGCATCAGATAACAAGGCTCCCCTAATCTGTGCCCCCTTCTGAGATGCTTGTAAACATGCCGTTATCTAGAATAGACAGGCTGACACTTGTTCTGCTGTTTTTGAACTTTTCCTGTGGTTCCTGAGCACGCACGCCTGCTGGCGTTGTGGCTGCCATGAGTGAGGGCATCTGGGAAAGTGCTGACTCTCTTAGACATCTCTCCCAAGCCCTGCGTGGTGATCAGCTGCGGGCCTCCACCTCATTCTCTCAAATTCAGGGAAGTCTTGGACTTTATTTTATATGCTATAGACACAGGATTTTTATTAATTTTATTATAATCATACTTGTATTATTTTTTTATAATCACAGTCTGTATCCATGACCTGAATGCAAGCTGAGAAGACAGCTGTCCACCTTATTCATCCTGTCCCAGGGTTCAGCGCACGTGATTTAGCACCCAGTAGGTGCTTAGTTGTGAGTTTAGTGAGTAGCTGGACAGTGATGTCATGAGGGCTAGTTCTCTGCTCAGTTTCCTTGGTAAAAATGTTTTTCCCATGTGGTTTTAGAGCCTGCTTCAGTTGTGACCTGAGGCTCCCATGACTCATTCAGCCAAAAACACCAGGAGTTTTAATTACTGTAAAAGGCAATGTCTTCAAAAGAGAAGGTGTCTGCCTACAGTAACTAAGCGGAAACCACCTACCGTACACTGTCCTGTTGGCCCATAAACTGCAAAAGAACAGGAGTTTTCCATTTCCAGCTAAAGATTACCATCCAGCAAGTGGCTTCAATCGCCTTGGAAGATGCTCAAACTAGAAGAAGGGAACAGGGAACAGGGATGATCCATGACCCATTGAGCAAGGTCATGCCTAGATCCTAGATGTGACCTCCCTTTGTGCTAGGACCTTTATGAGTGACAAATGATTGGAATTTCCTTGCCTGGGCCCTCAAAAAAACCTTGCTCCTATACAAAGGGGAAACCCACACTGGGAAAGGGAGACTGTATCAGAATGAGGCCATGGGGATCAGCAGGCAAGTCTTGGGCACTTGGCTGTGACTTCTCCAGTTCCTCCTTAGAGGAAAATCAACTGTTGGTTTTAAAGAATAGTCATAGAATTTAACTATTTAAATGGTGGGGTCATTTCAAAAGAAAGAACCTCATACACTTCTTATGCCTGGCTTTGTAAAGACGTTTGTGTCTATATACACAACATAGACAACTGGAGCTCCAGCCCTAGGCTTCTTCTCCACTGTGGACAGCATGTGGTGTCACTAACATACACTGTCTTTAGGAAGCCTGAGAAACATCTGCTTTGATCAGAACTTGAGAAGGGATGCTTGACTGGGGGTGTCATCTCTCCGGGCCTCTTCTTCCCTGATTTATATCATCCTTGTCCGAGTGGCCATAGTGGCCAGGCTTGGGCAGGCAGTGGCTGAGTGGGAGCTGCACTGGGCAGGAGATTTGGGAAGTGAACTGGTGAAGGCCTGGGTGGAGAGAGTGTAATGAAAGGTTCAGCCCCCAGGTGAGGTGTTCCTGGCTGACAGCACTCTGGTGGTGAGGTAGACCTCTACAACTTGGGCACTGTCTCTGAGTCTGCCACCTTTTCGTAGAGGGTCTGATCCCACATAACGGGGCAGCCTCAGACGCTGCACCACTGAACGTCACCTTCCTGGTTACTCCAAGCAACAGGAGAGAGGAAGGATGACAAGATCCTTCTCTGCCGACTTTCTCTAATGTCTGTTACCAGAATGACAACATCTGGAAGTGCCTAAGGAGGAATTTGGGGGACCTGCAGCGTTTGCATTGTCTCAGTAGTCGGGAGACCAGTCAGATGCAGAAATGATTAAGATGCATGTTTCATAAGGAATGAGGAGAGTTAACACAGGTTTCTTCTATCAAGTGGGAGAGAAAAGGAAACAGGAGGAGCAGAGAGTGAACAATGATCTATATGTTTTATAAAGATCCTTAAATCAGGGGTGTATAGAATGAGTAGGAACAAGAGGGGCATGGGGACATCAGAAGACTCCAGAAATCCCCCCTGGGATGACAATACAGATGGTATGTTGTTAGCCCAGAGAGAAATATGCCATCAAAGGTAACTGCGAGAGGAGCATACACGGAGAGATGCCATCTGTCAGCTATCAAAACGGAATTATGGAATAGACGGGGTGCAAATCTAGAGATAAGAAAGGAAATAGGGACAGGTTTCCAAGTCATTGATGCCTGAAGTCACAGCTCTAGTCTGGGGTGGGGGCTGTGGGTGTCACATTTAATCAGCAAATAAAAAGGGGGACAGAAAACCAAGTGGAGGATAAACCGGAAAGAACAGACTGAAAACTGAGGAAAAAACTAGCATTTCTTAGTTCTCAGAGACCCAGGGAGGGGGCTCACAGAGTGAGAATTATAGAGATGATGCTACCAAGAGGCCAATGGGGTGGAGAAGCCCGTGTCTTCAGCACACGTGACCTCTCAGTTGGCAGTTTTGGTAGAAGAACAGACAGTTCGTGGAGGAATCCCGTTACCTCTACCCATCAGCTTTTTCTGACAACCAGAAGTGTATTTCCTCTTTTTTCCTTTTCTTCCTTCATTCTCTGCCCCAAACACACTGAAATTTGTCTCTCTCCTTGTAAGATCACCTGCTGGAATCTCCTCACTCCTGCTCACCATCCAGGAGACTCAGAGCTTTCTTGGCTACAGTAAAAGAACTCTGCTGTCATCTGAATGTCTGTTCTCTGGGACAGAATACTTCTAACATTGTCAGTGAGCTTTGCAAACCACACCCCATGGAATCCTTGCTCTACCTACCAAGGTCAGGAAGTGCATGATAGATGATCCCATTCTAAAAAAAAAAAAAAAAGTAGAAAAGATGGGTTGGTAAAAACTGGGCATAGTTACAAAGCAGTGTGTCCAATGACTTGTGTTCCTTTGGACAGAGACCTCAGAGAACCAAATCCTGCCTATTGGGTAAATGTAAAAGGGTTACCAAGAAATACAGAAAAAACATTCTTTTTAGAAAATGACTGTAAGAATCCCAGCTTAGCGGCTCAAGAGATAGTTCAGCAGTTAAGAGCACTGATTGTTCTTCCAGAGGTCCTGAGTTCAATTCCTAGCAACCACCCGGTGGCTCACAATCATCTGTAATAGGATTTGGTGCCCTCCTCTGGTGTGTCTGAAGACAGCTATAGTATACTCACATATATAAAATAAAAAATAAACAAAGAAGAATCCCAGCTTAGAAACCAGTTTAAGTAGGAAGCCTGGGGCAGGTTCTGGCTGCTGATGATCAGGCTAAAGGCAGGAAACACTATGGATCAGAAGGTGCTTCAGGCCTCAAGCTCTCGGGACTCTGTGGAACTTGGCTTGGGGGTGTAGTCATGTCATATTGAAGTTTAGATTCTAATTCACATTGGGCATTGTATGAAAATCCCTGCAGGAACATACGACTAAGGATTTCCCCTACTTACAGCCACTTACTTAGAGTGAGACACTGAACTGGAGACCTGCAAGCTCAGACTCTATTCTTGACCCTTCCATGTGGGGTTGATTAATATTATCACTGCACAATCCACGGGGACCTGAGGGTCTGTGGAGGCTGCTGGCTGTCTGCCTGTCACCCACCCTCCTTCCTCCTTAGTAGCTGACTGTGAACCTTTTAGCCAGGCACAAGCTGAAATGAATTACAGTACTTCTCAGGCTTCTGTGTATAGTTGCTATCCAATGGACAAAGTCTGGCCACTTATCTGTCCTATAAGTGCTGTCCTATAAGAGGGAGCCCTTCTCCATTGTCCCACCTCCTGCTGACACTGAACAGGTAATGGACAGCTCTGGCTGTAATGTTGTCTGTAAGGAAGCCATACTAGGTGAACTGGACAATAGAGGATGTGAAGTCTGTTGACTCTGAGGGGTGAATACAGGTCAGCAGGGATGTTCAGATGTTTGTCACTGGAGAGACTAAAATCTATGTATATAAGATACCATAATTGGGTGTTACTTTCAGCTGAATGAATTATTATTTAATCTAAATAATACAAACTCAAGGTGAGGTGGGGCAAGCCAAACACACAAAGAAAGCAGAACAAGAAGCAGAGAGGGAAGAAGAGGGCTAAGTCAGCACCACAGAATCCAGGGGAAGGAACTGGAAGAGGGAGCGTAGTGCTTGCTGGCTGTGAGGGAGACTGCTTCCTCCATAGCCCAGCTCTCTACTAACATGGAAAATAGCCTTGTTCATCAGTCCTCATGGATTATACACACTCACTTAATGTTTTGGAAAATCTGAGGCTCAGAGTGTCCTGCCATTCTAAAAGAGTCTCTTGGTGCGGAGGCTAATCTGAGCCACAAAGCTTCACTAATTATTTCATGTTGGTATCTGACAAGGATCGTAGGTGGTAGCACAAAAACCCTGTGTGAAGAGCCTTCCATTATTCTCTGTATTAATATAGAATTATTATATTAAAAGTTCACTCCTCTGATATTGCTAGCTTCTAGAACTATACTGAACCATAAAACATTCTCCTTTTAACTGAATTTTCTGCACCATACAAGATCAAACAGCAGCTTTGGTTTTGATGATTACCATTGAAAGGCTTTGTGAAATGTTTGTGTTGCTGAACTTTGTAGATACCAGACACACTGTATCTGGGCCTGTGTCTTATTTCATTTTCTTCCTTTTGAGATAGAATCTTACTATGCAGTCACAATGGCCTGGGAGTCACAAGATTTCTGCCATATCCTCTGTGTGGTGGTTGGAACTTGCTTGGCCTATGGGAAGTGGCCCTATTAGGAGGTGTGGCCTTGTTGGAGGCAGTGTGTCACCGTGTAGGCAGGCTCTGAGGGCTTCTAGTGCTCAAGTTCTGCCACAGACCCTTTTGGCCCCTCGTCTGCGTGGAACGGGTTCTCTGGAGCAAGTGGGCAAGGATTTGGCGAATGACAGACACTACACAAGGGAGTGTGGATCTGAATGCAATTTGTCAAATCGAGCATCAGACTTTTTATACAGAAGAAAATAGGAAAGTTATGTGACACACCAGCAAGGTACAATGAGGTTACTGGATTCTTACATTAAAACAGAGGAATGCAAACACAGAAGGATTGGCAGGAACCAACTGGGATAAGATTCAATGTTAACAACTGGGATCAAAAACAGCTCCACCTAAGGTCCACTTAATCTTAGAAGCCATAGTTCCTATTGTAGACTATTGTATAGTCCACCTTCCCCCTAGGCCATTGTAAATACTTGTATCTGGGTGTAACTCAGCTACCTATAGTTCTAAGTATCTAGTCTGGTTCCTCCTCAGGTCACAAACTTTCTTATTCCTAGATAATGGTAAATTCCTGTGTAGGGCAGTGACTTAGCTATTCATGCCCAAGGTTGGATCAAGGACTGCCTAGAATCTAACCTAGCTCTATGTCAAAAATTCAATCTTTAGAAGCACTTATAATGAAGCAATATTAAGAGAAAGCACACAGATCTGATAACCAACTAAAGCAAGGACATTGGAGCATTCTTTATACAGGATACCACAATTCCAGGAGACTAAGTTTCCGTGAACTTCTTGCCTCGGGACCACGCCCAGACTTTCCAGCTTGTCAGGCGGGTCACTACTAGAATGGAGGTAGCAAAGTTCCACCCAGTGCAGAAGAGAACCTCCTTCTGGCTGCCTGCAGAAGACAGTCTTCAGCTGGACTATCTTGCTATTGCCAGGAAACTATGGGGAGCAAAGAAGGGGTACACTGAAGAGGCTGGACGGAAGAAAGGGGAGGAAGAAATGATGCAATTTTAATTTCAAAAGATGTTATCAATAAAATAATTACACGAATATTATAAAATTTAATAATATTAAACACAGGTCTGACTTTGATTCTCTAATCTTTCCTATCTTATTTAGAAGGTTCTTTCAGACTTTGAAATGTTATGTTACAATGTTGAATTCTATATTTATGACTTATTAATAAATATTAACTGTGGGGCCGTGATAGGCAGCCTATTTTGGTTGAATGAGGCTTGCTCCAGCGACCCAGTAGAAAACTCTACAAGGGACAGAACAGCAAGCCACATTCCCAGAGACAGGTGCCTGACACCACAGAGCCTCCCAACTCCATAAATTCTGTGACTATAAGTCACACAGACAATGTTCCAAGCTCCTGGCATTCTGGCTAGACTTCACCCACAGCTACCTGACTATAGCCAGGTATGCTCCTCCCCATAGGTACCTGGTCCCAAGAGCATGGCTAGGTTTCCAGTACCACACATGGCTGCATCAGGCCTTAAGTCCAATTGGAGTTGCTGGTTACCATCAAGGTGCATATGCCACTGTTGTATCCATCGGGTTATCATGCCTTACTGGTTGTTGTTGTCATTTGTAGCTGGGTAGGACTGTTGATAGCTTCCCTCCCTTGGAAACTGACATGGAGCTTGCTGGTACCATGAAAGCTTGTCTTCGGGGAGAAGGATTTCAGGTCAGATCCAGCTCAGGTCCTCTGAGTCCTGTGTCTGAAGTCCATGGTGTCTTCAGCAATAGAAACTTTCCTTCCACCTGGGATGGGAGGCAGCTAAGGGCAACAGCCATATCTTTTAATTTTGGGGGGAGTCTCTTAGATGACCCCGACCAACAACTCAAAAGGAGGTTTCTCATGCCTGTGTTGGGGTTGATTCCTTGTGACTTTTCCAGGTGTCCATGCTGCTATTTCACCCTGTCCATTATTCTTTTGTCTTCCTCCCTCCTATTTAAGGCCCCTCCCCAATTTTCCCACCCCATCAAATTGCCTAAACCCAGCTATGCGCCCCGTCCACCGAGCACTAGTTCCCCCTTTTACTTTCCTGATCTCTGCAGCTAATTATAACTAAACACAGCATCATTTAACTATTTTTAGCCAGTGTTAGGACAAGAAAAAACATGAATTGAAACTATGGATGGCCTCAAAGGTATGTACATTCAGCTTCAATTCCTAGACTGAATCTGTTTGAGTGACATTTTAATGCTGCTCTGTTTTACTAGTACTATGAGTTACTAGAGTATTAGACCTGCAACTAAGCAGATCTTTCCCTCTTAATGCTGCCCCTGAATAATGAATGGTCCCTTTTGTGCCCATATCTTGGGAATATCTGAAGCAGATTCCAAATCATTTTCCATCTTTGTGGGATATCATAATGACCTATTTAGTACAGTTAAGAGGGCCAGCTCAATCCAAAATCAAAACTTAAACCTTTTATCTATCTGAGGCGAGGCTCTAGACCTGTATAAACTAAGGGTTTCTGCATCAGAAGTATAAAGTGGGGCAGACTGCTGCAAGGGATGGTTGAGAAGACAATTTTATTGTAGATTTGAGGGAGAGCACAGTCAGGGACATCTGAAGAGTCCATAGCAGAGAGTTAAAGCAATAAACTGAGCACAGCCAGTAGACTGAACCAGGCCATGAGAGGAGAGAGATAGAATGGGAGAGAAATACAGGGCGTGTGAGCAATGGATGGTGAACAATGGAGTGTGAACAAAGGAGTGTGAGTAACATAGTGTGAGCATGAAGTGTGAACACTGGAGTGTGAGCAATGGAGTGTGAGCAATGGAGTGTGAGCATGTGTGCCGTGCCTGACAACCCCGACCTGCAGGGAAGAAAGGCACGCAGGTTCCTTCCAACAGGAATTTACTCAGGATGCTTCTCAATCGTAGATCTTACAGGAGTGGCCTCGCACTTCCCTGGGAGCTGGCTTATATGCCCCATATGACGCTCCATGGCGCCATACTACGTCTCACTTCACCATTGGCCTGGATAGTCAGACATCAGATCAGCCCATGAATGGCTCCGCCTGTATTGTGCCATATACAGAGTTATTTGTTTCACGGGCTGTTTCCACCCGGCGCCATCTTAGGGCGCAGCACGGTTTCCCCACAATCATGGAGTGTGAGCATGGAGTGTGAGCATAGAGTGTGAGCAACTGAGTGTGGGTAATGAGCCTTTGAAGACCATTCTAATTTTAATTACCACAACTAGCATGCCCTCTGGTATGCTAATCGGCTCACAGGCAGGCATTGGTCCCTTCTAGCAGTGATGAAGAAATAGCTCCGTTAGTAGAGGGGAGCGGGTCCCAGAATTTGGAAGAGTGGAATTTCCTTTGGACCTGACAGAACCATCGTGGAGGGTGAGCCTGTTCCCTGTCACCTTGCTCTTCCTTTTTTTCCAGGCCAGGACACCTCTGTCTCCCTTCCTTTTTCAAAGTCAGAGACAAGGGTGGTTGGTGTTCATGTCCTTTTGTGACTCTCACTGGCAAATCCCCCAGAGACCTCCCCTCTGTGTGCATTCTTGTTCCTGGCCTTCAGGGGGCCTCTCAGAAATAACCAGTGCAATACCCCATAGACATTCCCACAAGCCAATCTAGACACACCTCCCCTCAAGGCTTTCTGCTCAGATGACTCTAGATGTGCCCAGAGTCCTTTATCAATGACTCTCTTATGGTTATTCTACCACTCTCAGCCCAGGAGCACCCCAAAAAGGTTTTTCCTGCTGGCTCCTTCTGGTCCTATTCTGACTGCTCTCATGGCCCTATGTCCTCAAATATCTGGTTTCTTCTTCACACAGGTGCCAAAGCCCCTGGAAGTGCCACACCCACTCCAACAGTGACTGCGTGACAGGCCCAAAAGCTTGGATGCAGTCCTAAGGCAAAAAAGTTCACAGAAACTCAGTCTCCTGGAACCGTGGCATCCTGTAAAAAGAATGCTCCAAATCCAAATGTCCCTGCATTAGTCGGTGAATGTGAAAAGATCCTGAGAAAAATGTAACAGGTCACAAAGACCCTGAAACTAGGAAGAGAGATTTCACTATTAGCAGAAAGTCTTTACATAGCTGAGCATAATAGCCTGAATCTGTGTGTATGCCCATATTGTTCTTTGAATTCATGTATTTGCCAACTGATACAGATCACTGCCAAGTGTTTGTGGTTTAGTTGCTAGACTGAGATTGAAAATTTTCACTTTGCACCTGTGCACCTGAGCATGAAAATCCTCCTTGTACCCATTTCTTCTGTAGAAAGAATGGATATTGTCAGATCAGAAAAATCCCCTACTCCCTCCTCCTTTCCCCCTTGAGGGCCCATAAATACCGGGTCCTCTTTTCCCTCGGAGTGGACTCCTCTATCCATTTCTGGGACACGAGTCGTCCCCAGAGCTCTGGCTTCCCCCCCTCCCAATAAAGCCTCATGTGAAGCCTCATGTGATTTACATCAAAACTGTTTCTCATGAGTGATTTGGGGTGTCACCTTTCCTGAATCAGAACGTGAGAGTCCTTACATTCTGGGTCTTTCAAATGGATCTGTGTGCTTTCCTTCAATATTATTTTATTATAAGTGCCTCCAAGGATTGATTTTGACATATAGCTGAGTTAGATTAGCCTCCACCAGTGTTCCAATATCCTAGGAAATTGTTGAGCCAACCTTGGGCTTTAATTTTTGTAAGAATGTTACTCATTTAGATGAAAAGCTTTGACGTTTGACAGAGAGACAGTGAAAGAAATCAGGCATTACAATTTTCTGGATTAGAGCTAGAAATCTCAGGGCTAGTCTACAAAGTATACTTAGAACAACAGCTGAGTCACTCCCATACACAGAAATTTACAATGGCCTAGGGGGAAGGTGGACTATACAATAGACTAGAATTGGAACTATGGCAAGGGCAAGAAACCCTTGCCCCTGGCTTCTAAGATTAAGCTGACCTTAGGTGGGGCTGCTTTTGATCCCAGTTCTTAACATTGATTTTTATTCCAGTTAGTTCCTGTTAGCTTTTATGTATGCATTCCTCTGCTTTTTGTAAAAGTCACTAATAAATCTGATGCTCGCTTGAGGAATTACATTCAGATCGATACTACCTTGTGTTCACATCTGTTTGTCATCCCACCGACTCCCTGGCCACCTGAATACCGGGATCCTGGTTCCCCACAGGTTGAGGGACCCACTGAGTCCAGTGCGAGGCATGGAAGTCCAGTGAGTTTCCTCTTAAAACTCAAGCGCAGGACGTAGTGTGTAACCCAGTGGATAGATTGCTCACTTAGCATACACAAAACCCTGGGTTTGATCCCTGGTAGTGCATAATCCAGACACTGGTGTAGCATACACCCATAAAACAAGCACTTATGAGGTGAACACAGGAAGAACAGAAATCCAAGGCTGTCCTCAGCTATTCCTGACAAGGGAATGCTCTATACATGTTCAGTATTATATTTTTAACGTTTTCATTTGGAGTTAGTTGGACTATAAATATGGAAACTGAGGAGCCTGCAACATCTGAACTATAGGTCCTTATTCCCAAGGTCCACTCTGTTACTAAAATACCGAGAGACCTACCCAAATGCACCTTTTTATGTAGAATGCTGGAATCAGAGCAAAGTAGCTCTTCAGTGACCTCCCAGCAGGAGGGAGCTCACACAGGTACATGGTCAGCACTTAATACAATAGCTGCTTGGTGCTCTCCCTACTGTCTGCCTGCTCTGAACTAATGCCTGCTCATGGACTAATGAATGAATTAGCCAAGTCAATGAATACCACTAGCAAAGTTCTTTTCTTGAAAAAAAAAAAAAAACAACAAAACAACAAATAACCAACAGAAGTCACCTTAAAATGGCTTAGAAACTCAGACACTTAAAATTGTATGAAACTAGAAGTACAGCTTACATGAACTTTTAAAATATAAAAAATGTCTGTAACATGGCTTTAAGGAAAGATTTATCCAAGTTTGCACCAAAAGTCCAATTCTCTTTCTTTCATTTGGTGTCACTTAAGAATGAAAAGGAGACATCTTCCTGGAAAGATTTTCTCAGCAGCTAGGTCATCCAGCAACTGGTACCCGCTTCTGCACAGAGCTGTCAGGAAAGTGTACCAACTGACTTATATCCTGGCCCTTTCTAGTACCTAGGATTGAGGTCAGCTCTACCAAAAAGGTGTCCTTGAAAAGATGATCCTAGGAAGGGTGTGAACTCAAAGGATAGCATCATGACATGGTGATACATTAGGGGAGTTCTGACTCAGGATGAAACAGAACCCGTAGGGAGTGCTCCACTGGCCGTCTTGGCTTATGGGCTACTTGCTTATTTCTTCTTTTTAGGCCTCTGCTTGTCTTCCTAAAGAGGAAATTCCAAGGCCCCGTGATGGGAAGAGCTTTCCGTAGCTGTCAGTTCACATGCTGTAACTACAGATCCAAGGGTTTTAATTTTCACTGATTCCAGATCCCACATGACCCAGAACAACTCCTAAGTCGCCCTAGTAGGGCTTGTGCCACACTTTGGGCAACCAATTGTTCCAGCTTTCTGTGTATGAATGCCGTTTGCAATTGGGCTTTCTTTCTTCCACTGTGTGTATCTCAGTTGTTTCTGATACCTGTTCTGAATCGCTGTGGTTGTTTTTAACCACAAATTCTAATCATTTTAATTTCCTCAAATAGTCTCGTCTTTTATAGCATGTCCCTTTATTTGAGTAATTTTGACTGAGCTCATGAAAACAGCCTTTGTTTATTTCAGTTCCTAGAGGTGAACCTTGATGTGGTTTATAAAAAGATAAAGAAGTATAAGATATGTTCTAATGGGGGTGTGGGGGTGTGGTGGGTATCAGGGGAGGGGATGTCTCAGGAGGCCCATGCCATGGCCATGAGCACGTGGAGAGAGGGGGAAGGGAATGGGGAGAGAGGGGGAGCAAGAGGGAGCTGCAAGAGAGCAAGAGGTGAGAGAGGGAGGAGGGACAAGCAGCCCCTTTTATAGTGGGCCAGGCCTACCTGGCTGTTGCCAGGTAACTGTAGGGAGGAGCATACCTGGCTGTTGCCAGGTAACTGTGGGATGGAGTTCAGACAGAATGCTAACATTCCCCTGTTTTGGTTTAATTAAAAAAGAAAAAAAATTAGAAAGAGGTGATGGCGAAGCAGGAATAGGGTCGTTGTGATATCTCGCTGCTTCATGCTAGCATTGGGGCGACATGTCCCTAGGGTACCTAGAAGGATGGGTATGGGGGATGTTTGTCCAGTCTTAGGAGAGTTGGCTGTTTCCTCGCTGTCCAGGGTCTATGGAACCGTCTGAGGATAGTCAGAAGGAACAGGTCCAATAGAAGCGTCTGAGTCTGAAAGGAGGTTTGGAGGTTGTTTCTCTGGAGCTGTACTGGATATAGTAAGCGCCTGGACTTTGACAAGATGTTAAAACACATTATTATAGGTAGAGAATAAGATTAAGTATGTTTAGGAGAAAGAAATTTTTTTTTCTTAACATGTACGTGTGAAACCCAGAGGCATCCCACCCTTTGGAAAAGGCAGTAATTGGGAACTTTGTTCTTATCTGGATGGAGTCTGTTGGGTCCATGAGAGGTAGATTTGAGTGGACTTTCTATAGCTTATAAATTTATAAAAGAGATAACAACATGAGTTTACCACATGAACAGTCTTTAAGATGAGCCTTTTGTGGAGCAGAAAGAACAAGAATTTGTGATTAAAAAGTTGAAAAAGTTAGATTGTATAGTGGAATGTTTTATTGGAGTTAATGTTAGGACAGTGGCATAGCAAGAAGAGGAAATATGAAGCATTTAATTAATGGAAACATAGTTTCGGTAAGGAGATAACAGATTACATCTGTGAAAGCTTTTTTTCTAGCTGTCAATGTAGTCAGAGGTCTGAAAAAGAATAAACAAAAATCTACCAGTTATTTTAAAAAATGACAGAGTGCACTAGCCAACAGTCCCCATGGTTTCTATGGTAACATGGGTGGTCAGTCTGGCTTTCAAGCACAGAAGACGCAGGTCTTTTTCTGTGGAATGGATACGTGTGGCATGAGAAATGGCTTACCTTTATTGAGCCAACTCATTTGACTGAGGGTATCCGGTTTGTCCACTGTGTTTCTCAGTGATTATCATATCATAATCAAGGCAGTATCCTGTATTTGTGTCCACATTTTCTGAGACTATCTACCATCCCGAGCCAACTGTTTAAAGGCTTTGAGAATTCTCCCTGTTGTAAACTTAATAATTAGCAAACTTCTGAGAGGATTGAGGGCTATATTGATTGGTTATAACTGAATAGGATTTAATGACAGTAGTAAAAATCATATTAAGACAGGATAGAAATGAAAACCTTAAGCTGGCTGTTAGGCATGGGAATTACTAAACTGCGGAACTAGGGGTTGGCTGGCTCACGCTGGTCTATAGAGCTAAAGACAGGTGTACGATCTATCGATCGATCGATCATTAGGAACCACAGTAATGACTTGTGCGCCCCTGCTGTCGAAGGCGATGGCTGTAGACTGCACTGGCAGCGGGGAATTGTGTGTTTATTTTGATGGGCACAGGGCTGGACTTCCTGCTTGCTATCGGAGTCATGGGGCGGGACTTCCTACACTGCCCATTGCCATGGCCATGAGCAGTGGAGAGAGGGGGAAGAGAAGGGGCAAGGGAAGAGTCCAAGAATGTGAGAGAGGGGGGAGTGGAGGAAGGGAGGGAGAGAGGGGGAGGGAGGGAGAGAGGGGGGCGGAGGGAGAGAGAGAGAGAGAGAGAGAAAGAGAGAGAGAGAGAGAGAGAGAGAGGCAAGGGGAAAGCAAGAGTAAGGGAGGGAGAAGGGGACAAGCAGCCCCTTTTATAGTAGGTCAGGCCTACCTGGCTGCTGCCAGGTAACTGTAGGGGTGGAGTTTAGACAGAATAGCAACAAACCTGCCATTAAACTATATATGGATCTCCTTATTCCCAAGTTTTTGGTGACAAAGCTCAACCTATCTGCCTAATGGCTTTATTCTACTGAGATCAGGCTCCCTCGGGAACTCACAGTAGAGCTGGGCTAAAGGGACCCAGGACACAGCCCCAGAGCAAGAGACATATTAGCAGAGAGGAAAAATACACATTATACTCAACACTCAGTGGCAGAGGCTAAATCCTGCTTTTCTTCACTTTGTTCTGGAAGCACACCCTATCCCCAGAGCCAGCAATATAGTAAGGAGTCCAGACCCAGAGATGGCCCAGTGGCTGTCAATCAATCACACCAGCTACATTCAAATCCCACCTCTTCACAGGATGCTGGGGGGATGACAGAGCTCTGTACTCGGTGTCCTCCTTTCCTCGGGCTGAGATGTGCGCTTATGGATGGTCCTGCACATAAGCATAGGACTGACCTCAGTGCCTGCTGAAGCAAGCTCCCTCCTGTCTGCAAACTGTGCAGTCCTGGCCTTCCCTGACTCTTCTTTGCTATTCTAAGCACTTCCTTTCCTTTCAGTTTTAGTGAATCTTTGATGTCAGATTAGATAGTAGGGAAATCCTGCTCTACTAGGGCATCCAAGCAATCCTGCTGTGTCTTTCAAATATTTCCTGTTGCTTTTCTGGGGATTCCTCCCTGGTGAGATCCGCTGGTCAGTCTACCAGGCTTCTTTTTGTAGAACAAAGGCCAGGTTCTTAGTTGCTCCTGGCTGGCGCTGTGTTCTTATCTAAAAATAGCCTTGCAAACCTGATTTTATCCATTTTCTATAAAGTGCCAGGGAGTCCCCATAGTGCTTGTTAAGGTCTAAGTAATAGCGACGGTTTGCTTTTATGGCTGAGCAGTGGTCATAACGTATTCTCTTTGCCAGCACACTTACAACCAATGCAAAAGTTTAGCCCCTATTATAAGCCAGCCACTTATGGGTCAGAATGTCACCTCCATATCCTACAGCTAAAGTCTTCAGGAAACACCTAGCTGTGCCAACTTAGGGGGTCTAACTCCCACTAACTGGGGGACTTAGTCAAAAGATGTATATGTATACAGAGAATGGATTTTACATTCAGAGGCCTCCTTACTCTGCATATCCTTACAATACTGCCTGAAACAGTTAATTGTAAAAAATACCTCGTAATCATAATTGCTTTATGTCTTGTATCCAAAAGAGGCCTTAATCAAATGCAAGACTATTTCAGGATGTATGTCTCAGGACCCTGTTAGGTAAGCCGTGGGACTGAAGACTTCTTCACGGAAACTCTGGCTTGAATATAAACTTATCTGTAAGGAGGGAGGTAGGAAGGAAGGGAGGACAGAAGATCAAGCGCCTGAAGCACAAGGCCGATGATTGGTTTCTTCCCCTGCACTGCCCCCTCGTGGTAAAATGCCGTTAGTACTTCGGTAGAAGGAGGAAGTAAAGGAGACAGAGCGATGAAGGGAGGTCAGGCTCCTGAGAGGAGCTGCCTGCCTTCAAGAAGCTTGTGGGGAACCCTGCCCTGCCAGAGCTTCCTGTTCTTTGCTTTGTGGCCCTGTGAGAGGCGGCAGCTACTGCTGCCCCACCCTGACCCTTGCTCTCCTCATCAGTTCTGAGCAGCAAAACCAAAGATAATGGCTCAGACATCAGGAGCTCGCAGGAAAGGAGCGCCTTCCTGGAACGTTTTACCTTGGTCAGTCGCCCTGGACACTCCCAAAGGAGGTTCTGTCGTTGTTAGCGATGTACACCAGTCTCCAGTGAGGCACATAACGCTTCAGTGGACATCGCGTCCAAAAGGACATTTGAAAGAACAAAAGAAGACCAGAAATAATTCTGAAGAAGGAGTGGACTTTGGGACACTTCACTCAGGTTTCCTCCTCTGCTAAGAGAACTCTACAAAGACGGGTTTGATTGTGTTATTTGCATCACTGAGAGCAAAAGAGGATAACGTCTGATTTGGGCATAGTATTCCAAGCACAGTTTTGGGGTTTTTGTTTGTTTGTTTGTTGTTTTTGGTTTTTTTGTTTTGTTTTGTTGTTTTGTTTTGTTTTGTTTGGTTTTGGTTTTGGTTTTGGTTTTTCGAGACAGGGTTTCTCTGTGTAGCCCTGGCTGTCCTGGAACTCACAGGCTGGCCTCGAACTCAGAAATCCGCCTGCCTCTGCCTCCCAAGTGCTGGGATTAAAGGCGTGCGTCACCACGCCCAGCTTCCAAGCACAGTTTATCGCAGTAACTCTGGACTCATAAATACAAGGTTGAAAAGCATCTCATGTGTACTGGGTTCTCCCTGGGAGCAAGTTCCTGTCACTGTCAGGGGAGACCTCTCCTGGAGGGCACAAATACTGCAGCGTGTCAGTGAATTGGCTTTAGGAGTGGAATATAATGTTTTGTGCAAATGCACTAATATTCTTTAGAATCCAGGAAGACATCAGAACTAGAAAGGTAACTATTGAGTGCAAACTCGGTTTTGGATGCCATATTACTTCTTAATAAAATTTTACTAAAATGACAACCCTGAAAACAAATCAGATATTACAAATATATCCTCGTTTGAAGGTTGTGAAAGAGACATGGTGCCGACCAGGTTGTGTCAGTGAGCAGAGACAGCAGGTTCTACCCTTCCCCCGACATATTTTCAGTCAATGTTTTCCTGTTCTGAGATGAGGTCCAAGGAACACGGGTGCTCAGATACACTGGGGCTTTGCTCTGTAAGCAGCCTGTGGTTTCTGGGGGTCGCAGCAGAATCCCAGGGCTCTCTATCCCACACTTTGCTCTGGAAACCCAAGATACCTGTTGTGATTTATAAAGTGGCAGAGTTAGAAAGAAGGCAACTCTGGGACCGTGGCCCAACCAAACACACAAGCTGTGGTCGTCGCCCCAGACAACTGCTCTTCAGCAGGCTTGAGATTTCTCCGCAGAGAACAGAGTCCTTTCATGTGGGCCAAGAAAGACTTTATCAGACAGGACGCCTTGATGTTTCTGAAATGCTTCCTGAGAGGGAGGAAGTCAGGCTATAATTGGGGCAGGATTTTACAACAGCGAAATCACATTTGAGCAAGTTCTCTCTTATTGCAAGGGGCCTCCGAGCCACTAAAGATGCTTCATAGATAGCCATTGTCACCTGCTGGCTGCCCTCCAACTGCCGTGAGGCCCAGGGAGGGGAAGCCAGGCAGGCTTCTGAATCAAGGCTTGGGTGGTACCCAGCACGTTCTGGAGCACATGACCAACTTGGTTCTTAGGTTTGGAAACTTTGATGTATATGTCTAAAGCCTCAGTAGGAGGGAAGTTGAGTGATGTCTGTCTCACCTGGTGCAGTGGGGCTGTAACATCTGCCCAGTCACTAACCTGAAGCAGACGTTGTATTTAGTGCTAAGGTCACCTGTGGCTTATATGTAGCTCTGCTTGTTCACATGAATACGTAGAAATCTACTTGATCGCCCCAAACATCCCTGCCACTATTGTGGTCCCTAAGGTATACAACTGGAAGCTCGTCGGTTCTTGAACCAAGTCTTTCCCGGAATACATACATGGGTGGGTCTGACTGCAGAGACATGGGGAAGATGGCAGAAAAATGAAGATCGGGAAGACTGTCAGAAGGACAGAATAACAGACAGTTAAAGGGCCAAGATGAATTTCATGAACAAAAGCAAAATACAAAGTGCACATCATTTTGGGGTTGGGAAGTCCGTCTCTTTCTGTTCCTTGTGTGAAATAAAGCCAATGCCACATCAAAAAAAAAAAAATCTTGCAGTTTAACAATCCCAAAAGTTTACATCATTTTAAAATCTGTGCACTCAACATAGTAATATCTCTTTTTAATCTCAAAAAGGTATTCCTGCGTAACTGCACTGCATACCTTCTAAGAATAGACTCACAGAAATAAAAAAATAAAGCAATTTTTGTTCTTTCCCACAGGTTCATGTGAGTGACTGATGTCTACTGCATGGAGGCTTACAAGACTCTTGGGGTCCCCACCCCCACACTCCACCTCCCTGCCACCCCGGACTGCCCTGTACCCCAGGCTCCTGCACTGTGGTGTTCAGCACTTGTCAGGGTGAGTTCTACAACTGGGAACCCTTAGCATCGAAAGCTACTGGGAACCTTACATTAAAATGGAGAGGGAGAAAAATGTAAGTGTATGTGGGGTGGACATGAAAATCAAAGGCTGATCAGAGTGTGTGTTACAGATCATATTGCTATGAGATCTCACAGGGGCTCCTCTTAGCTCCAAGGCCTTGCTTCTCTGTCGAATGAGTTCATATGAGACATAAGGTGGGGTACAGAACAGATGGCAAGCAGAGATTATTACAAAGAGACAAGGGACAAGAGTGGCCAGTGGTCAGAGAGACCACTGTGAAGGAACGCATAACATGGTAGTCGACAGTGAACGGGTGTGTTGATGAAGACTTTATACTACTCTCAAGCATTTCTGAAATGTATTTCACTGTGTGGGTGATTGGCAGGCCCATGGAGGGACAATGGTTTGTCTTTAGTCTTTACCAGAAAGCCCCAATTCCTCCCAGAGCCAGAGATAAGACTGAGATCCCATTCCGTTGACCAAAAATCATGTAGTAGAGTAGTGGACCTGTAAGAATTAAAGAAAAGCGTCTATAAAAATAGCCATATTTACTCAGAGGAAATGAGCTGCTCAGAACGGACCTCACTAAAGCACAGCCACCTAGACTTTCCTCCCTTCCGTATAGTTTTAAATCTTGAGGGGCAATTGTGAATCTTTCCTCCTTCTTAAAATTAATATTACCAGAGACACAGGGCCCTTAGGTGATTATAAAGGACGGGCCTCATCCTCAATGACTTTCCAGGCCCAGAGTCTCTATCCACCACACCCAAAACTCTGTTACA
>LR756421.1:4609008-4628025 GCA_902729485.2 Mus minutoides
AGACAGGGTTTCTCTGTGTAGCCCTGGCTGTCTTGGAACTCACTTTGTAGACCAGGCTGGCCTCGAACTCAGAAATCTGCCTGCCTCTGCCTCCCAAGTGCTGGGATTAAAGGAGTGCGCCACCACGCCCCGGCGGATTAGCCAAGTTTTTAAAGAAAAGATATACTCCAAGGAAAGGGGCAGGTCAGAACAGCGCAAAGTCTAGAAACTCAACTGCCCTGTTGTACAAAGGATGGGGCTTTTATGCCATTCTGGGCTTTGGAGCTCATTCAAAAAGCCTTGGATCCTCAGACATTCTCAGCCGGTTACAGGGAGTTCTGGGCACAACTTCAAGCACCCATGCCTTGTGTCATCTTAACTGCCACTCGACTGTGTTTTCGTAGGTGAGCCACAGACACTGGCGATCGCCTCTGCTCCTGGCCCAGTGGTTAGCCCCAGCTGGACTTCCTTTACAGCTTTCCTCTCTGACAATAGGCTTCCCTTGCTTGCTAACTTCACAGCCTCTGTGTAAAGCCATTCTGAACTGACTTTCCACCCCACTCTCCTGCCTCAGTGGAGTTCCTAGTCTGTTCTTCAGTAAGGTGAAGAGTAGCTCTTCCCTGTACCATACTGGGCAGAGAAACAGGCATGTGTGTGTGCTCTTCTGAGACTGCACCTCTAGACTCCAACAAATTCATTTCAAGTTCTTCTTAGAGTTGGGATTCAAATCTATGACCTGGACTCATGTCTTATCTTATGTAAATTAACACCTATGTAGCCACAAGGAGGTTCAACAAACACTGGGTGACCTCTGCGTGCCAGGTCACACACCAGGCATCAGACATACAAAGGTGCTTTACACGGTGATCAGGAAAATATGTTAAGGTATGAACCATAACTTCAAAAAGAGAAAACTTCCAACAGCCAGCAAACATCTAAATATGTGCAACCCACTGGCAATTAATGCTAAAATGAGATTTTATTTTTTCTGTCAACAAAGGTTCATTGTTGTAAAACAATGTCTATATTCAGTGTGGGATACAGCACCACTTTTCCAGCCCACTGATGAGATGGCACACTGACAAAATGTCTCACAAAGCTGGGCATGGCAGGACACGCCTGTAATCCCAGCACACGGGAGGCAGAGGCAGGAGGATTAGGAATTAAAGTCCGGCTTCTGCTACTCAGCAAGTTCGAGGCAAACCTGTTCTACACAAAGCATCCACAGGTAAAGGTGATTTCTGGTAAGTCTAGTGACCCAATCCCAGAACCCCCCCACCCCCAAGTGTAGGCCAGGAGAACTGATTTCTGCAGGTTGTCTGCGCTACAGCACAGGCCTGTCTCTCAACCAAAATAAATAAATACAGTTTTTTGGAAACATGTCCAGAGCAATACAACATGATTGGTAGAAAACTGGCTTGGCCCAGACTGTGGCTTCGCTGAGGACTACCTATGACGAGGGTACCTAGACATTGTGTGTCTCCTGCAGCCCCTCTCACCAGCTCTGAGTTTTACAACTCAGTTTAACTATGAATCTCTGTCTTTCTCTGTCTCTCCCTGTCTCTGTCTCTTTTTCTCCCTGTCCCTCTCCCTTCTCTTCCTTCCCCCTTCCCCTTTCTCTATTTCCCTTTAACATCTCTAGTAGTGTGGCATTTTCTGATTATTCTATTTTAGGACCTCGCCCATCACAATAACCATGTTAATTTTGTTCTTCAACCAGCATTTTCCATGGATCCCCTCTGCAGAATACATGTCTTCAGACCTAAAGAGTCTCATTCTATTCTGAGATTGCTTTTGAAGCCGAGTTAAGGCTGTGTACTGAACTGTTGACATTTTCCAGAAGTGATTCAAGGGCTGTTACCATATTTATCTTCAAAACAACTTTTGTAGGTTTCTCATAATGCTCTGGTGTTTCTCTGCAGGCTTTGTGTTCTGGTTTTTGTTGTAACATCCTCTGCGAGATATTTTTGACAACAAAGTTTGTCTGATTCAGTCTTCTTCTCATTTTCTGAGACAAACCAGTGATTCACCTTTAGTATGGTGCCTTTTGCACAAGCTTGGCTGTGGCAGCTCTGTGTCACTGGGGTCTGAGTTAGGGACAGAAAGATGAAAGAATTATCTGGGGGACATCGGCTTTCCGATGCCCTCCTCACTGTTTCTGCTTTGTAGGTGAAGCCCCTGGCTTGTCTAATCCCTGCTCCGGTTAGATATTCAGAGAAAGACAAGCACTGGCCACTTAAAATCATATTCCTCCTCATATTTCATACCGAAAAGGGCAGAGTATCAGCCATATTGTAACCCTGCCCAAAACATTTTATCTGAGCCTAACTACTCAGGTTCATTCAAATGAGAGTTAGCAAAGAGCTCTTCAGAAATGTCAGAGTAGCTAGGCATGGTGACACACACCTTTAACCCCTCAGGTGGCAAAGGCAGGCAGATCTCTGAGTTTGAGACCTGCCTAGTATACAGCATGAATTCCAGGACAGCCAGGCCTTCTGGTTTACTGCATGAGTTCTAGGACAGCCAGGGCTACACAATCAATCAATCCATCCATCAATGAGATAAGTAAGTAAGTCAGAGTAATAGAAAACATTGATCAATTGTTGTGGGTCAGTTTTCATGTACAGAACCTGGAGATATTTTGAGGGAAGACCCTGACCAGTGGACGTTCTTTTGCCAAAGTAGCATGGTTTTGAGTGGCCTGTTCTGACCCCTTCACAGCACACAAGCAAAGTGTCTGCCTGCCTGACAAGTGTTCCTTGTCTCTATTATCAGTACACCACTATGGTGTATGTAAAGAGCAGTCTCCGGGGGAATCTGGTTTGCAACACATCAGCAAAGGGGGATGCTGTAGCCAGCACTTCCAACATGAACCTTCAAAGTCTCATGCAAAGTGTCTCATGCCATAAGAGACAACAGGAGCTGATTTCATTCACACACAGATTTCATTTTGCCTGTCAGGACTGCTTATTTGTGGCATCAGGTCTGTTTGATCCATGTCATCTCTGACCAATGACTGGCTCCTTCTAGGAATGGGGAACACATGGTCCTGTGCTCCCTGGTTGGTATATCTCAAAGCATCTGGTACAAGGCTGCATTTCCTTCTTCAAACCATGTCAATCAATACACAGGTGACCTGGGCAGGTGACTTGAGACTTTTGCCCACATGTGGCATATGCTTGATACACAGTCATGGGGTTACCGGATCATTAGTCTCCACGGCATAACTTTTAGCATGTTCTGTGAAATGTTTGATCCAATTTGAGATACATTGCTATTCCTAGCCCTGGAAATAAGCCCCAAATGTATTGTTAACTCACAGGTCCAAGTGCCTGTCCAGGGAAAGAGTTGGTGTTTTTCTTCACATTCACATGCACACAAACAGCGTGGGGCTTCTCAGGGCTTGTGTTTGCTCTTCTGCAGTCAGCATTGCATTTGCTTTTGTGCCAGTCGTCCACTCACATCCCTACAAATCACTGAGTCTTTTCTCCTTCAGCTGTAGCTTCTTTATGGCCAGAGAAGCGTGTGGGCTTCTGACGAGCTGTACCATCTATGGCCAGATTCTACTGCATAGTCCCCTAATGAGAAGACCTTCCCACCTACCAGATCATCTAGGCAATGACTGTGCCTCTTGGAGGATATGGGGAAACATCCAGAGGCATCTTACTGACACAGTTTAGGATGAGGCAGTGCCAGTGGCATCTAAGAATCAGAAGACAGGGACATCATCATTCATCCGGTCTAATATGCCAATGGTGTTAAAGGAGAGAACCCTCTTTTAGCAATGTGTAGTAGTCTGTTGTCCTGAAATTTAAAATTTCAAGGCCTCTTCTAAGCACATGCTCTCAGCAGAGTGTCCAGCGCACGGGGATTCTTCAGTGCAGGTTGGTGTTTTGGCTGACAATGTTTTGGTTTTGTCTTCTTAGACTTCTGGACTTTTTATGTCAGAATTAAGTTTCTTTTTCTTTCTCGTAATGAAAACTTTCCAAGACAAAATATGTTTTGCATTTTTAAGTCTTTCCTATTGGTTGACATTATAAAAAGCCCAAGAGAATGGATTGTTATCCAGTTTTTACTCACAGCCTGATGTCCTATGAACTACCAGGTCTCAAAATAGAATGACAGGCTAACGGAAAATGAGAGGAATGGGGTCCTTTGCCCCAAATCTCAGTCTCCACCACCCACTGTTGAATTAAACTTGTAGAAGCCCCTTCCCCCGCCATGTCATTCTCACCCCAGCCTTCCTTGGCTGACATCCTTAGCAGTTGCTGGCATCACTGGGGAAAGCGGCTTCCTTGAACTGACGCGTCCCTTTGCAGCCTTCTCCGCTCTGAACTCAGCTTAACACTGTTCACAGGGAAAGCCTTGGTGACCTCCCCAAGGTTCCAGGATGAGCTTCAAACCCCTATCACCATTCCATTCTGCTAATTTTTTGTTTTTTTTTTTTTATCATTCTACACAGTAATTTATACTTTGGGGCATTTAATAGGTGCTTGTCCTTGAAAAATGTAAGAGAAAGGTATAGATATTCTTCTACATCTGCCTGTGGGTCTGTTTACAGTGGTCCTTGCCTCTGACTTCTTTCTGGATATCTGAGTATCATCTGCATTGATTTTCTTTCTTTCTTTCTTTCTTTCTTTCTTTCTTTCTTTCTTCCTTTCTTTCTTTCTTTCTTTCTTTGATTTTAGCTCTTTCTTTTTCCATTTTTTTATTAGATATTTTCTTAATTTATATTTCAAATGCTATCCCCAAAGTTCCCTATGCCCTCCCCCCGCCCTGCTCCCCTACCCACCCCCTCCCACGTAATGGCCCTGGCGTTCCCCTGTACTGGGGCATATAAAGCTTGCTATACCAAGGGGCCTCTCTTCCCAATGATGGCTGACTAGGCCATCTTCTGCTACATATGCAGTTAGAGACACGAGCTCTGGGGGTTCTGGTTAGTTCATATTCTTGTTCCTCTTATAGGGTTGCAGACCACTTCAGCTCCTGGGGTTCTATCTCTAGCTTCTCCATTGTGGGCCCTGTGTTACATCATATAGATGACTGTGAGCATCCACTTCTGTATTTACCAAGCACTGGCATAGCCTCATACGAGACAGCTATATCAGGGTGCATTGATTTTCTTTAGATTGAAGCACTTCCTTCCATTGTGTGGGGACTCTATTAGCCCTTCTAAGATAGGAAATGCTTCCACATTTTCTTCATTCTCATAGGACATTTTAACTATAGTCTAGGGTTGAGATTTTTGAAGTATATTAAAGATGTGATTTTTTTTATCATCTATTTTGCTTTACTTTCTAATGAGAAGCCGGGCCTCCTCTTCCTCCTCCTTCTCCTCCTCCACCTCCTCCTCCTCCTCCCCACTACCCTCCCCTCTCATGCCCTTCTCCCATCTAAGAGCTTGTGTGAGTGTTTACTTTGGTTTTAGAAGTTTGATTGGGGTGATGTTTGGCTCTGGTTTTCTCTGAGTTCATTCCACCTGAGAGTCTATGGGCTACTTAGGTCTGCAAGTGGGATTTCAATCAGCTTGAAAAGATGTGGCCGCCATGCCTATCACCCTTGTTCTGCTCTATTATCTCCCTTCCTCTGGATTCAGCCCCCAGAAGCCCGGCTTCACACATCAGACTAGCTGTCGTCTGTACAAGGCCAGGTCACTCATGCTTCCACGATGGTTCAAGTGGAAACGCCCAATCCCATCTACAAAGTCATTGGCTTTTTATTCTGCTGTCTTCACCCTGCTAAGTCCATCCAATGAGATCCTCCCCTCTCATGCTACAGCTTTGAGTGTCTGTAGTCCACAGCTTTGTATGTTCTCTGCTGGGACTGTATTAGTTCAATAAGACCATTCCCCTGTGTCCTTGAAACATCCCTATCAGCTGCTTTGAAACTATAACCTATATGTGCTGTTGTTTAGACTTAAGCTGGTCCTATTTCTTCTGGGTGTTTCTCTCCTGACACTAAGCAGTAAGTCTCCCCTCCTTCCTCCTATCCTACCTCTCTCCCCACTCTCTTTCTCTTTCTTCCTGGTGGAGGGGGTGTAACGGGTACATTCTACAGCAATTCGTAGAAGTTCTACACTCTATCATCTTCCCCTAAGGAATAGTGATCTTTTTAATTGAATGTTTAAGTTTTGACTCATTGTTTGAACTTGTAGAGACATGATTTTCTATCTTACTAGACAGGTTTGCTTTTGTCTGTCTCTGTAACTTGAGTGGAATTTTGAGTTTGATTTTGAGTCTTTCTACCAAAGTCTAGCCCCTTCAGGGTTTCAATGAAAAGCCAGTGTATTCACCATGTCCCTTCAGCCTGGGAGACTCACAGAAGCAAACACCAGCTGAGATCTCTGTCTGCCCCTCTACATCTTGTCCACAGGATCCCTGAGTCAGGGACTGTCTCAAGATTGAGGCAGGGCATGTGCAGTTCTGGAAGCTTCTTCCCACACGTCCTCAACCTCCAGCTACTCTACCCCACTAAGCTATGCACTCTGGTGCTTTCTAACTGTAGAGTGAAGCTTTCTCCTTACATCTTCACAGTAAAGTCATGAATACATAAATTCTCAATACAGATGCCTTTTCAAAGAGAATTTTATTTTTGCCCACTTTTGACCCTGTTGCCATGTGTGTATGTGTGCGTGTGTATAGGTGTGTTCATGTGTGCAGGTACACATGTGAGCAAACATGTAGAGTCCCCAGAACAACTCAGCTGTCATTCTCCATGTACCAGCTACCTCGTGGGCTTTTTTCTTTGATCAAGGCCTCTCACTGGCCTCTCACTAATGCTTTAGCGAGGCTGGATGGCTAGCAGGGCCCAGAGATCTGTCTCCCCAGTGTTGGGATCATAAGCATGAGCAGCTATGCAGCTTTTTAAATGTGGGTTCTGGGATTTGAACTCAGGTCCTCAAGTTTGCGGACTAAGCATTTTGCCTACTGAGCCATCTACTCTGACCCCCACTTTGGGTTACTTTTAATCCCATACAAATAATGGCTTTTTCACTCAAACATTCAGCCCAGTGTTTATTGCTGTTGCCTGTGGATGGTTGTTTAAATGGAGTTAGAGCTTTGTCACAATGTTGTGAGCAAGCACCTAAAAGGACTCACATAATGAGGAGGGTTAATGTCCGTCTCAGTTCAATGCAATAGTGTGTGCAATGTTTAACGCAGTGCAGTGCTGGAGACTGAACCTCAGGGCTTCATGCACACTAAGTGCTAAGCGCTCAAACAGCTGACCTACCCCCACAGCCCCCGCCTTGATCCCTTTTAGTGATGTCAATAAAACCCACAAAGGTCAGTGGCATTCACCTGTAATCCTACTCAGGAGGCTGCAGTAGTAGAATCTTGAGTAAAAGGACAGCCTAAGGTATATAGTGAGATCCTGTCTTAATAAAAACAAAGATAATAGCAATGCTCAATACTTTTGCAATTATTCTGGGATTATGAGTTTACATGGTAAATAAAAAAATAATGGCATGTTGTTGGTGTTTTATTTTGTTACTTTTAGAGCAAACCTCTCATATGAAATGACTGGTTAGGTGGTCATAGTTCCCCTTATGCTGTCAGGAAAGAACAGAAGAGATAGCTCGTGTGCTGGGGCAGGAGCCTCAGCAGCCCAGATCATAGATCATAGCATCCTGGGGGGAAAGAAGTTCTCTCTTCAAATAATAAAACCAAAAGTAATAGAAGGCCTCGTGTTGGGTGCTCGTAAAGAAAATATGGGGTGCTACTACTGGAGGATGGACAAGGCCAGCAGAATGTGGCTTGGGATTTATTTACTCTTCCCCACTCTTCAAAAGGAATAAAACTGGGAGCATGGCTTTACTGCAGGGTAACTGCTTGGCACACCGGAGGCCTTTGGTTCAATTCTCCAAATCAGCAAAAACAGAACATGCAGGATGCTAAATGATACTGACATGGTTGAGACCCCGAAACAAGGTTGAAGAAACCTACATCATACCGAGAACAAAGAGGCACCTTGGACCCACAGGGCCGCTGCTGAGAGAGGCGTCTGCAGGAGAGGACCTGCCTGCTGTGCTCAGTTTAGTTATGGTGTCCTTGAGCCCTTCTTCTCTGGTGTCCCTGGGAGAGCACCTTAGCTTCCTGCTCCATAGGAAACTGTATTAAAACACAGTCCCAGGAGGCCAGCACAGAGGCAGGGGCTTCTCACAGGGGCACTGCCCTGAAAGAAATGCTTTGAAAATGAGGCAAGGCTAAGTTATCAATGTGGTTGCTGCCAGACACAGAGCTGTGTTTCCAGATGTGTGGACAAGTCCAAGGCTCTTCCCCTGCCTTGCTCCATTTCACCTGTGTGGTTCTGTGATCTTAGAGGGGCTTGAGACCTTAAGACCATCTCAAGCTGAGGAAGTCCACAGTACCTTTCTGGCTTCGAAGAAATTAAAGAGGAAGGGCAGCAGTTCTCCGCTTTAAGGACTCCAGAAAAAGAGCTGAAAGCCAGACATTCTGTCTGAGTGAGGGCCAAGAGCTCTGTTTACTCAAAGCTCACACATGGCACGACAGCAGTAGCTTTCACCCCATGTCTCTCTCTTCACACTGATTTATTTAGGGTTCTGCGTGTGAGAGAGTGTGTGTATATGCATGTGTGTACAGAAGCATGTCTGTGTGTGCAGAATGGCTTGTATGGACGTGCGGAAGCACATGTGTATGCATAGAATTGTGTATGCATGGGCATGTGCATGTGTGTACACACAGGGAGGTCAGAGGACACACCCAAGTGTCATTCCTCAGCTTGTCAGGAGTCTTGATTTTTTTTTTTAAAGATTTATTTTATTTATTATATGTAAGTACACTGTAGCTGTCTTCAGACACTCCAGAAGAGGGCGCCACCATGTGGATGCTGGGATTTGAACTTATCACCTTCGGAAGAGCAGTCGGGTGCTCTTACCTGCTGAGCCATCTCACCAGCCCCAGGAGTCTTGATTTTTGATACCAGGTCTCACACTTGAGACCTAGACACAACAACTTGGCTTCAGCTATGTTGGCTGGCCTGTGAACTCCTGGGATTCACGTGTGTTTGCCTCCTTGGCACTGGGATTACAAACTCAATCTTTTTTTTTTCTTTTAAACAACTGTGAGTTCTTGGGTTTTATGCTTACACAGAAGGAGCTTTATTAACTAAGCCATCATCCATACCCTTTCCTGGTTCTGAAGCTGCCTTTAGAGCTGACACTATCCCAGAGAATATAAATGTGGGGTGACAAGGACTTTGGAACCTGGGCACTTGAAGTGTTTACGTTCTCCCTAGAGGAGGCAGCATAGTCCCAGGGTGGAGGCGGCCCTCAGTGTAGAGCTCCCATGAGGAAATCAGCAGTGATGTCAGAGCACAGGCAAAGCTGCCGTCCATCCCTAAGACACATCGTGAATGTAACACTGTGGTCACAGCTCCAGCTTTTATCCATCCTCAGTGGTTAGAATTTAACTTAGCCAGCTGTTACCCATCATCAATACCTTTAAAATAAAGCCACGGGGTAAAACTTCTACTTGACGCTAGACAGCTATTAAGTTCCCTTCTCATTAGGGGAGCAGTGTGCTAGACCATCTGTGGACTGGGTAATGGGCATCTTCCCCCCCTCCTTGTGATGCTCTTTCCATCCTTGCTACCTTCTGCCCTTCTCCTCTCTGCACCATCAGCCCAATGTCTTCTTTCTTCTCAGGTTGGACTCATCCATCAGCAGATGTCAACGCATTGACTCCATTCATATCGTTTCCTCCAGGCTTCCACCAAACAATGATTCGCCTCAAGTGAGTCAAATGAGAAAGCACGTGTGACTGGAGGCCTGGAAACCACTGGCTGCCCAGAACGTGAGTGTCTGTGTGGGGCTGAGACTGTTTGTAGCCTGGGGGCTGTCTGTGGCTGGCAAGTGGGATGGAAGGAGGAGGGAGCACCTCTGGGGGGTGAAGGACTGGGATACACATTGGCACCATCAGATTCTATTACTGAGCATTCTCTCTTTAGGGTGCAAGTGTGTGTCTAGAAATTGGGCTCCTTTGGGTTAAATAAGCTTATAGAGAATTAAATTGTAACTATGAAGGCAATACTCTAGATCAAATATAGTAGATGTATAATTGTGCTTAGTTTCATAGGCTCAGACACATCCTAACATTACTGAGAAACCATCTCATGATGATTACAAAATTAATCTCTTCTCTACCTTTATGTTTTGAAAAATAAACTTAGAAGAAAAAGGTCACTGTGACATCAGCAGTGGGGGTTCATGTCAGTGCCCCTCAGGTCTGTCCCATCAGTTCTGTGAGCCACGTTGCCCTGTCCTCTGTGTGCTTTGAGGACGTTAGAAATTCTCTGGGACTGGAGTACTCTCAACACACCTGAAGTTCAGCATTCGTGAACAGCTGGCAGAGGAGACACCCAGACCCTTTTGCTTCCGATGTAGCTAACAAGCCTTAGGTTCCAGCAGTTAGGGCAGTCTGGAGCTCCACCTGCTCTGACCAGGCTAGTCAGCTCTCTCTCTCCTTCTCTTCCCTTAGGAAATCATGGGACTCTAGTGCTAAAGTAGTCAATTAATCTCTACTCAGATTGACCCGATGGCGGTGGGCGTGGTGCACGTTCCTCAATACCTGCCCCAATGTTTTGGGTTCCTAAATGAAAGACACACACACACACACACACACAGAGAGAGAGAGAGAGAGAGAGAGAGAGAGAGAGACAGAGACAGAGACAGAGAGACAGAGACAGAGAGACAGAGACAGACAGAGACAGAGACAGACAGAGACAGACAGAGACAGAGACAGACAGAGAGTGCTTTATATTTTAATATGCCTTAAGCAGCTCAATGTCCGGGCCACTTCCTAACTCCACGTGGCTGATGTACTTTCCGATAATCCCACCTTATCGCTTACTAAAACCTGTATCCCATCTTGCTGCCCTGGACCCAGACCTGCAGCCCTCCTGGGCCATGGTCCCTGGCTCTTACATGCTGGCTGTCTCTCTGTCCTGCAGCTACTCCTTTACCTGCATGATGACTGTCTCCTGCCTCCTCCCTCTGTCTCTTGCCCAGGAATCCTAAAAGTCCTTCCTCTGCCTGCCTGCCCAGCCATTGACTGCCAGCAACTTTATTTACCAATCAAAACCAACTGGGGGCAGGGACCCTCAGTGGCTTACATACAGACCTGTGTATTCCCAATGTAATTTTGGGGACCCAACTAACATAATACATGCATTAGACCAAATCCACAACACCCTAGTTCTTCAGAGAAACCAGACACACAGACACTTAGGTGTACACACACACACACACACACACACACACACACACACACCTCTTCTCTTTTTCTCTCCTATTATGAAAGTTTTAATATTCAAAATAGTCATCTTTGCTGGTGTATTCAGGATACATTGACTGGTTAGAAAACATTAAATTGCTTTATCTACCACTAAAAGAACTCTCTCTGCACATTATAAATACTTTTTTGTAATCCCAATGCTTGGGAGGTTGAATCAGGATTGCCATGAGTTTGGAGCCAGCATGGGCTATGTACTGAGTACCAGGCCATCCTGGGTTACAGAGTAAGACCCTGTCTTCAGAGAGAAAAACAAAAATTTAGAAGTACAAATGCCTTAGATGGAGATCCCCTGGAATGTTGGGAAGACAAGACCAATGTGCCTGGAGTCCATTGGAAAGTGAAATGGGGTGGAGAGACAGAGGGAGACTCAGTAGCTCTAAGTGGCGGGGAAACTTGGGGTTTGAGTTGAGGGAGTGACATATTGTGATATATATATATATATATATATATATATATATATACATATATATATATATATATATATATATACACACACACACACACACACACACACACACACACACACACACACACACATACACCACAGTACATGTGTGGAGGGCCAGGGGACAACTTGCAGGAGTCAGTTTTCTCTTCCTACCATGTGGGTCCTAAGGGTCAAATTCCAGTCAGCAGGCTTGGCAGCGAGTGGTGTTTGTTTGTTTGTTTGTTTGTTTGTTTGTTTGTTTTTTCAAATTTTTATTAGATATTTTCTTAATTTACATTTCAAATGCTATCCCCAAAGTTCCCTCCCCCCCTCCCACCGCCCTGCTCCCCTACCCACCCACTCCCACTTCTTGGCCCTGGTGTTCCCCTGTATTGGGGCATATAAAGCTTGCAATACCAAGGGGCCTCTCTTCCCAATGATGGCTGACTAGGCCATCTTCTGCTACATATGGAGCTAGAGACATGAGCTCTGGGGGTTCTGGTTAGTTCATATTGTTGTTCCTCTTATAGGGTTGCAGACCCCTTCAGCTCCTGGGGTTCTATCTCTAGCTTCTCCAATGTGGGCCCCGTGCTCCCTCTTATGGATGACTGTGAGCATCCACTTCTATACAAGACAACTATATCAGGGTCCCTTCAGTAAACACTTGCTGTCCTATGCAATAGTGTCTGAGTTTAGTGACTGATTATGGGATGGATCCCCCGGTGGGTTAGTCTCTGTATGGTCCATCCTTTCATGTTAGCTCTAAACTTTGTCTCTGTAACTCCTTTCATGGTTATTTTGTTTCCTATTCAAAGGAGGAATGAAGTATCCACGCGCTGGTCTTTCTTCTTGATTTTCTTGTGTTTTGCAAATTGTATCTTGGGTATTCTAAGTTTCTGGGCTAATATCCATTTATCAGTGAGCGCATATCCAATGACTTCTTTTGTGATTGGGTTACCTCACTAAGGATTATGTCCTCCAGCTACATCCATTTGCCCAAGAATTTCATAAATTCATTTTTTAATAGCAGAATAGTACACCATTGTGTATCACACAATAGTACACATTTTCTGTATCCATTCCTCTGTTGAGGGACATCTGGGTTCTTTCCAGCTTCTGGCTATTATAAATAAGGCTGCTATGAACATAGTGGAACATGTGTGTTGTTTTTTTTTTTACCAGTTGGAACATATTCTGGGTATATGCCCAGGAGAGGTATTGCTGGATCCTCTGGTAGTACTATGTCCACGGAGGCATCTCACAGGCCCCGGAGGTTGGGTTTTCAGGGAGTTATTCAAGTTGCATTATTACAAATAGGTTTTAGTGAGGAGCACGGACAGGAGTAGAGAAATTGCTTAGGAAGGCTCCACAACCATCCAAGGGAGAGGTCCTGGTGGCTTCGTCTTGGCGGCCCATGGGGTGAAGTCAGAGGAGGGAAACGACTCTGGTAGCTATGGAGGGTGTTGAAAATGCTCCCCAAGGTGAACAGCCAGAACCAATGTTTGAATCTGAAGTAGACCTTCAGATAGGTGGGCACCCACAGGCAGGTTCCTGAGCAGGTGGAGGCACCATGTGTTTCTTGACCTGTGGCTCCAGGCTCCAGGGACTCAGTGGCCAGGCCTCCAGAGCAGGTGAGTGCCGAGGGGTCTGGAAGTGTGGAGGCCTGGCTTCTGGTACAGAGGCAGTAGGAATATGATGGTCTAGCTAGGTGATAGGTTTCCATGCATGAGAGTCTGGGCTGTGACCATGAGAGTGACAGTGGGTAAAGTACACAGGTGCTCACATGGAGATGGTCAAGGTTCTGGGAGCTTCCCATTGAGAATTCTCCCCACTGAAGTCACCTGAGAGGGGAGCAGAGATTGGTGAGGAACATAGCTAAGTCCTTGATGAGCACAGCCTGGTAACCCACAGATGCAGAGGAGAAACATTGAGAATAAGAGACTGACGACCAGATGAGAGAAGCATGAACCCAGAACTGCAATCTACATGAGACACACTTGTGAGACAGGCAAGTTTCAACCACTTCAAGCCTGCCAGGCATTCAGAGGGCGGTCTGCAAAGTGAGTGGGTCTTTGAGCAAGAACAGGAGATACTTCTATCTTAGTGGCAGTCAATAAGAAGAAAACATCTGTGCTGTAGCCATATTAAAAACTATGCACCCACCTTTTCTACCAGGATGGACATTCAGAGAATCACAACAGACAGTTGTTCTCACTGGGTAGCATTTAATATGATCAGGAAGGTCTTAAATAAGAAGCCATGAACACAAACATTCGAAACCAAATACATAATAAATAATCATTAAGTTATAAAGTACATCATTCATATTAAAACTAAATTCTCAGGTGTGACTGTAAATAAAACAGAGCAATAACATAGATCAATAATGCTATGAATTTATTCATGTGTACAAAGAAGACACTTTCAGCTACAGTATTAACGGCCATAACTGATTTCCTCTGAACTCTGATGACCTCTCTCTCTCTCTCTCTCTCTCTCTCTCTCTCTCTCTCTCTCTCTCTCTCTCTCCCTTCCTTTTTTCCCTTTTTGAACAACTAAATATCACACTTGGGATGAAATTTAACTCAAAAGTGTGGTCAGGTGTTCCTGTAAGAGTACTCAAAACATTAAACCTCAGACATGCAAAGCTCAGAATAAAATACAGAATAGACTTAGGAAAGCCCCACATTCTTGTTCTATAGATAAGAGAATGAAAACCAAAAAAGCTTACACCGGTGGTGACCTTCATGGACACACAACAGCGTGTCAGGTCCAACGTGTTCCCACTCACAGTGAACAATAATGTCAAAGGGCTGGCTGAGTCTTGAGCACAGAATGTTTCAAGACTGCTGTGCAACTTTATCTAGTTAATTCTAAAGCATAGCTTTCCCATGGCTAGTGGAGAAGCTTTTACTGGCATTTCCAAACTATACAAGCTCTTAGCCTGTGCTGCATTGAATTATTTGTACTTCTAGATAAGAAATTGTCAGTGATTTAAAAAGGCTAGAACAATAAACACACCAAAATAAATACATTGTCTTAAATATAAAAATCACAGTGTCAAGAGGTCAACAGTTACACCCGCCGCCAGAAACAACAAAAGAATAAAACATGGGGACTCCCGTCTCTCTCCATCATTGCTTTGTGAAGGACTGCATCTCTGCTCCAGCTTTCGAGCAGCAAACTCATCCCATGCTAGCACCATCAGACACTCACGTGGGCTCTATGTGTATAATGTCATCAACAGTCACACATTTACAGTTACATTTACAATTGCTTTGCAATACATATTTTTAAAGTTTAAGAGAATGCGTTGGTTCCGATTGTGACACTTTTCTGGGAATCAATTAACAATAGTCAGCGCTATCTTAGGGCAGTACACAGTGTCTCTGCTCCTTTGAAAGGCACTTTTAAGTACAGACATTTTTTTTCCCCCTTAGAGCAAAGCCATCCCCCAGGCCAGGCTTGGATCTCAGATCCATTTTAACAATAAGAAATTCCCAAAGCGATTGTACTATTCCAGGGAAAATAGATTTCTAGACTTTTTACCTTGACATTGAAGCATACTGTTGGAATTTATTTCAAATGGCAGAACTATTTGCTCAATTTAGCCTCTGTGGTTAAATGGTTGGGATAAAAGTCTGTTTAAAACCGGAACAGAACCTCTGGTCTCTTGGCTCATCTCCTGATTTTGATTTTAAATAGATGGTTGGATTTAACTTATCAAAAGTGTTCATGCGTTGTGTCTTAAGGGCTGAACTTGTTTGAAATGCTTTTTCTTAGAAGTTTCATTTTACGTAGAGGAAAGGAAAGAAAAGATGTGGGAGAGGAGACGGAGGCTGGAGTTAGCATGTTCATCACGGCGCACTCGTAACCACTTGAGGTGAGAGCTACAGAAGCCTGGTGATGCGTGCACTGCCACAGGTTTCGGCTGCCAACTTCACAAGATTAAACTATTAGCTTATAAAGGAACCTGATGTTGGGAGGAAGGCAAAGTTAAGCCTGCTTCTTACTACACCCTACTGCTTTAGAAAAACAGTGAAGGCCAGGGGTGACCTCCTAAATAGGTTAGATTTTGATAGACCTAATCGAGAAGAAAAATTGTACCCATCTGGAAAACCTCTCTTGTAGAGAATAAAGAGGTTAGTTATCAATAGGCTAGATGTTAGTGGTAATGAGTGAACTCTTCAGACATGCTTTCAAGTACAAAGTTTTTCTTAAAGAATAAAGACTTCGATTTTCAATTTCATCTTATGCTTATTATTCCCAGCTTACATCATTCAGTTAGGATCATCAGAGGTCTTACTTATGCAGCACGACAAATTCTCTAGCTGAATTTTTAGTTGAAATCTTTAGTTTTCCCCTTCCAATCAAAGAATGTCACAGTTGGGTGATAAGATGAAGCCACAACTTGAGAAGTCCCAGAAATCCCTGACACGGGAAGCTGGGTTCTTCCGATGTCGGCAGCATCGATTCTGCGCCAGGAACCGCAACGTCTGCATAGTTAATGGGCGAAATGATCTTAACCTATAGCTTTTCTGAGTTGTTCCTATCATAATATATCGTAGTTCTCTGCTCACAATCCCAAGAGGCAAGATGTACTCCTGCATTCATGAGCGTCTATAGTGTCTGGCGTCTCCTCAGTCCTCAGGAATCTTCTCGGATCCTCAGGAATCTTCGGGTCCTATGTGTTCTAGGAGAGATGCTGATGGATCATCTGTGGAAAGGAGAGCCTGTGAGTCACTGGGCACAAGTGGTACCTGGAGACAACTCGGAAGTGAGAGAACCGCGTTTAAGGTGCATACCTTTTGAAGGAGCCTTTTTAGTCTTTCTAGGAATTCCTTGGGTGTTCTTTTCTCATACGAATCGCAGGAAGGGCATTTCTGTAAATCAAAATTAACCAATTAATTAATTTTAAAACTTTAAAAATTATTTTTAAAAACTTCATACTTCATAAAATACCTCTGTAAAATGCATTTCTTCTCTTGTGAACATAAGTCACATTCAGTAACAAGCGTTAGAAAAATTCTGTAAAATTGTTCTGGAGACCACTTGTGATTTTATCCTCAGAGACAACTCTGAATATTTTGGTGTTTAAATTATTATATTGGATTTTTTTGCCCCCTTTCTTTTTCTCCCTCTTCCTCACCCTCCTCCTCTTCCTCTTTCTCCTCTACATTCTTGTTACCCTGGTTGTTATATGCTGTTTATTGTTAGTTTTTAACCAATTACAAGGGTTTCCTGGGCCTTAGATAGGCTTTCAGGGCAGGATTTGTGTGGCTGCTTTGTCGTTCCCCCTCCCCTACCCACCCATCCCCTCCCCCTACCTCCCCCACACCCCCACTCCACCCCCTCACACAGATGGAGCACTTACTATTTTTGGATACAGAAGTGGTATCTAGCTTTTATGTACAAGTCTACAGAGATCACCTGGGCAGATAATTTTTCATATATATCATATTTCTAGAGCATATCAAGTAGTTTAAAGGGATAAATACCTCAAGGACTATATATAGTAAAACATGTTTCCTCTTTGTGCTTTAACGAGTTTTACCACTATTGGGCACTGTTTCCACAGTTTACAAGACAGGATTTCCTTTTTTAATTTCCATTCACTTGATTACTAGGGATACTGAGCAAATGTTCACATGTGGCTCACCTTCCTCCCGCCTCATCAGTCTCCCTCTCCCCTTTCTCCTTCAGTTTTACGCTCATTCCTGTTCTGATACCAAAACAACGGGCTGCTTCTTTTTTTTTTTTTTCCGAGACAGGGTTTCTCTGTGTAGCCTTGGCTGTCTTGGGACTCAGAAATCCACCTGCCTCTTAAGTGCTGGGATTAAAGGCGTGTGCCACCACTACCCACTGAACAGGCTGCTTCTTAACACTCAGTCACATGGCATCACCATGAGAACATCTGGAGGCAGCATGACATCTATGTTCATCCTCATCCTGACACAGCTGTTTGTGAAACCTGGAGAAAGTTGGCCTCTGTACAGTTCTCACTTTCCTCACGTCTACTCAAAGGAGCTTGGTGTAGAAGAGTTGAGTGCTGTCTACAGCACACAGCACCTTTTCCTAAGTTTCTCTAAGTTTCACATCCTTCCTTCCTTCCTTCCTTCCTTCCTTCCTTCCTTCCTTCCTTCCTTCCTTTCCTTCTCTCCCTCCTTGCCGCCTTCCCCACTTCCTTCTTCAAAGCTTCCTGAGCAAGGTCTCACCCAGATAACCCAGCTGTCCTGGAAGTCTCAATCCTCCTGCCTCAGCTTCCTGGTGTTGACCTCACAGGGACACACTACCTTCCCAGGCAGTTCTTTTCACTGGGAAGAAAGTTTCAGAGGGACATTTTCGAATAATGACCTGGCCAAGCAATCAGAAGAAACAAGACTCCTTTTCATAATGTAATTACAATTTCATTTTAGTAGCATTTCTTGAAGGACAGACAACCAATGAAACAGAAACCAGAGAGACTTCTTTTCTGTCCTCTCTGCAGGTTCTGATTAATGTTTGAACGAATCAATTCTTGAGTCTCCGGATTGTACTTAAGTTGGCCAAAGAAGATAAACAAGGAAATTCAGGGTCCCAAAGAAACAGGAACCTGGACTTTCCCAGCCCCATAAAAAGGTGCTTCCTTTTAAATTCAACATGAACTCTGCTTTTGCCTGGGACAGTAATACTTTAATCTTGGTGTTGTAAGCTCTCTTTTCTTGTGAGGAAGCTAAGATCTAGTCTCTGATAAAGATGACACAAGCTATGACCAGCACATGGGCGAAAGGGAAATATCTTGTAACATCCAACACATTCTCTTCCTAATGGCTTCTTTACCCAAGAAACATACTGCCGAGGGAGTGGTGGCCAGTTCTAGTTGGGTTTCTAGACAGACAGTGAAGGCTTATTGGAGGTGACACCACTTCTCAAAGTGTACCTTGTACAGTATGGAGTAACTCTGCAAGGTGGGAGCCGCTCTAGCTGCGTGGATGTGTGAAGTATAGCTTGTTACAGCTAACAGATAAGACTAAGATTAGCTAAAGGCTCCGTGCTAGTGATAACTGCGAACAAGAAAGATGACAGAGGGCAATCTTACAGCTATGTGCTTCTGTTTCTTTCCTCCCCTCCTGGCAGGCAGCCTCCTCCTCAGCTGTGCCATGAGGTCGATGATGAATGTCTTATTGTTTCCAGGATTTGATGGCTTGAGTTTGGCCATCTGAAAACAGGCAAAAGCTGCATGCTCACAGTGCCCCTGAAAGGAGAGACAATTACCATATGTTAATGGCCTTACATATAATTAGCATATGTTAATGAACA
>LR756421.1:4628125-4716559 GCA_902729485.2 Mus minutoides
GGCCATCTTCTTCTATATATGCAACTAGAGACATGAGCTCTGGGGGTACTAGTTAGTTCATGTTGTTCTTTCACCTATAGGGTTGAAGACCCCTTCAGCTCCTTGGGTACTTTCTCTAGCTCCTTCCTTGGGAACCCTGTGTTCCATCTAATAGCTGACTGAGAGCATCCACTTCTGTGTTTGCCAGGCACTGGTATAGTCTCCCATGAGACAGCTATATCAGGGCCCTTTCAGCACTATCTTGCTGGCATATGCAATAGTGTCTATGTTTGGTGGCTGATTAACTCAGCAAAAGACAGTGTTTTTTCCATTTGGACAGCTTCCCTGTCTAGGAGAAAAAGGAGCCATTTCCTACAGCACAGAAACAAGCAGAGCCCTCACCTTTCATAATTTTCTTTGCCTGGTGCTATGCTGAAGTCACTCTAAGGTTGAAGTGGTGGACACAAGCTTTGTGGGATTGGATGTGAGTGTGTGTGTGTGTGTGTGTGTGTGTGTGTGTGTGTCTATGTGTATGCCTGTTTGTGTGTTTGTATGTGTGTTTGTGTGTGAACCTGATGTGTACATGAGTTATGTGTGTGCAGGTTTATATGTGTGTATATGTGTGTGTGTGTGCACACTGTGCATGCAGGTGGCTGTAGAAATGTGTGGGAGGTATTGAAGAGAATCCAGGACCACACATACATAGGCAAGCAGTTTACCACTGAGCTAGCAGACCGGCCTTTCTATCTGTGACAGAGAATTTAGTTTAGGAACACAGTAACTAAACTCAGAGGCTGTAAATTGTGAGCCGTGCCAGGTTTGTGGAGATGACCCAACAGTCTGGCTAAGAATCTGTCACTTGTGTCCACTGTGCACACAAGTGTCTCCATGGGTGGTTTGCCTAGAGCAGCGCTCTAGTCTCCAGTGCCTAATGCAAGTGCGCAGTGACTGTCTGTGCAGCTCATTAGTAGGTGAATAAGGTAAGGCCACTCCTGCAGTCCAGTCTAAGAGGCATTTCACCTGCTCTGGCCACCGTACATCTCGTAACATCTCAGTCATTGACTTGTCTCAGTAGAGCAGGATTCCCCAGGAAAGGTCAAAACACAGAAGTTTATAAATAGTTTAAGACTTGCTTAACCAGTGGGAAGGACAACCCTCTTTAAAAGAGCTGTGTCGGAGACTGGACAAGTAAACACACTAAGCATCCACGCCTTCTCTTTGCATCTATCAAATAACCACTGCCCGGTGAAGAAGCCAAATCTTAACAACAGAAAGCCCTGGAAGAGCACGGTGGGCAAGAGCTCTTCCACGGAGCTGACAGAAGCTTTGGCTCTGGGAGAGAGCATCTGAAACCATCTTAACTCTGATCCAAGAGCTCCTGCCTGGGTTGCTGTTTCTTTAGCGTGTGTGTGTGTGTGTGTGTGTGTGTGTGTGTGTGTGTGCGCGCGCGCATGCGTGCTATGCTATTCTCCCTGGAAGTTGCTACATCTTCATGTCACCAATGTGCATTTAAGCCACTAGCTTCCACCCAGAAGCCTCCCTCCTTCCCAGTGATCTTGCTGGAATCTTCTCAGGGACAATCAGCTGAAAGAGCAGCTAACCTGCTTTGCATTTTCCAACCCGTGCACTTGGCCACCGTGAATGACTAATAACAGGAGCCCATCAGCCTTGCTTTGCATAGGTAGCAGCAAGCCCAGGGAGGCTTATCTAGTTCCTTCTATCAGGTAGCTTGCCTGTCACTAGGGCAAAGCGCCTGCCTTCCCATGTTTGCCAAAATGCTTATTTAATAGAAACTATTTATAAACGTTAATTACAGCACTTTTTTTTCCTTGAAAACCACATGTTCATGTTTGTTGAAGTTTTTTTCTTTTCTCTTCTTTTTGACCACAACCGGCTTAACTTACTGGAAAAAAATAATATTCATATTTAAAGGGGTAAATTTTCCAGCTGAAACTGAAAACACTAACTGCTTCATCTGTGATGATCTGAGAGACCAGCATTTCTCACAGAGGCTTAATTTGCTGAGTTAACGTTTTCATCTGTACACTGAAAGAAAACTACGTTCCAAAGAAGCTTGAGGAGGGGGTCGTAAGAACAAACTCCCTGTGACTATCCTGCCAGGAATGGCCAGGCTCAGCCATCAAAGTCTCAGACCCAGAACAGAGAAGAGGTATGATATCAGGATGTGAATGTACCACCCACTGTCCCCATCCTTCCCTGTCTACTACTGATAGACACTGGTTTGGTTTGGTTTGGTCCTACAGGGAGCAGCCTGTCTTAGAAATGTGTGATCTGGGATGGGGATCTTCAGGCTGCATTTCAGAGCAGGGCAGAGGCAGAAAAGCAGTGGAGAAACAGGGCCTGCTGACTGCCTGAGGGATGGAGAATTGGTGGGGAGATGGAGGGAGTCTGGAGCCTCCGAGCTCCAGGAGGCTCGGAAATAGAAGATAGTCATGTCCATGTTTCCTGGCTACTTTTCTCAGCTGGGCCTCAGTGGAGAATGTGAGGAATTTTCTAGACCTCCTTGGCTCTTGCAGGAAAGGAGCTAAGAAGCTACTCCTCTCCTTAGCAGAGAAGAGATTTTCATAAAAGGCACACCTACCTGGCTTGCTAGTTCTACAACTGGATATCCAAAAAGATAAGATCAATTTCTTACAGCCTATTTCTGAAAAAAAATTTTTTTTTTGGTTTTTGTTTTTGTTGTTGTTGTTGTTGTTTGTTTGTTTTTATCTTTTGGAAGAAAAGTCCTGGCTAAGTCAGCATGGATTATCCTACCAGGTGTTAGGTGGCTTGCCTTCATCACCCCCACAGACACCTAATGACCTCAATACTTATATATTGGGCTGGATAACTTTGCTGTCAGATCCATTCCACACATTCTACAACATTCACTAGCATTCCTGGCCTCTAGGGACCAGATTTAGCACCCTCAGCCCATCCCCTACTGTGCCAACCAAGGTTTCCCCACACAATGTCCATGTTCACCCAGGGAGAGGCAGCAAACCCTTGGGTAAGTGAGAATGAGAGAGACAGGGGAGGGGATCAGTAACAGATCTCAGTAGCTTTGCAGAATTTATTACAGACCCTGCTTTGGATGTTAGCTCTGAAAACTTGACACATAGCTTCTACAGCCCTTACTGCATCCCTCTGTCTTTACATTGCCTGCCCGTGTAGCGTGAGGGTGTTAGTTAGAGCAGTACTCATTGCTTCATAGGCAATTCTGCTTGGTCAAATCATCAGAAAGATACAGGTTCAATGAGACAAATCTTCTCATGGAGACGTAAGATTTTCAAACATCTTTTGTTAGAAGATAGATTACTAGAGACTGGGAAGGGTGCGGGGAGAGAGGACAGAGTCTGCGGACAAGACTCATGTATCCAATCACAGGGAGTCTCATCAACTTGTATAGGTGATGCGTATTAGCAATGTAAAGGTGATAAAAATGAAAGTGGCTACAGGGAAAGTCAGACTTGTAAAGGTATCGTTTACTAAGAAAGTGTATCCAAAAAGTACTCATTGGGTCAACTCAGCTGAAAAGGAGAGATTTTCCTGTGTTCTACTTTGCAAGGTGTAGGCTGCAGGCAGGCAATAGTCAGACACAGTGCGTGAGGAGCTGACAATTAGACACATTGAGAAACGTTCTCACTTATTGGAAATGTCCTTTCAATAAGTTTGAATGAGCTACTTTCAGTTTAGAGGCCACTCATTTGAAAGGACCTGGTAAACACAAGAGTGTTCAGAGCTGGAGGGTGAACTGTGGAGAAGAGGGGCGGCGTGACTCACTCACTTTCTAAACTTTTAGGCTGTCATTTACCATAATTCTCTTCTTTGAGTGTCTCTGTGTGGTGCCCTCATTACTGGCAATACTCTCCTTGTTTTCCTGATTTATGCAATTAAAGGCCTCGCTGTGCGAGCATTTCCCCAGTTTCATTTACAATGGTAACAAGCTGAAGACCAGAATAAAGATGCTCTCAGGACAGAGAAAGCAGAAGCCCCTCCACACTGTACGCCAAGCCTCTCCTCCATGGGATATGAGTGGCACAAGGGTTGGAATGAGCTGTAGAGGCTGACCCTTTGAAAAGCTTTCATCAAAGGCAAGAGACAAGGAGACAAGGAGACTCGCGGAGGCCCAGGTACACGAGAATTACACTCAGAGACTTGTGATTTCTGCACTCTGCTCTCTGCCTGCCTGGAAATCTCATCCTTTCATTCTTTTCAAAGGTTTGTTACTAAAATGTAAATGCTGCCTCTTATCTTAAATAGGATTACAAAGACAGTTCCAGAGCTGTCGTATCCTAAGGCTCTGCAAACAGAATTATCTGTTCCTCTTCAGAAAGTGATCCCAGCCCAGCTTTTTAACATTGCTTGTTTGTCTTAGAAACTCTGGAGGGTAAACATATATCTTATAAGGCTATGTCATTATAAGGATTAATATTATACAATTATAAATATATAATTTATAATATTTATAATATCATTGTTTGGTTCACTAATAAATCTATGGATACATGGTCAAAATGGAAATGAATATTTTGCCAATTATTAACCCCCAAAGTCATTGAAAATAAGCATAACCATTCTACTGACTTGTGAGACTCTAAACTAACATAAAATACATTTTCAGAAATAAATTCAGCCAATCTTACCTTTACATCTTGTGGAGCCGATAGAAGTTCAGGATCCTAAGAAAATTAACCAAAGAGAATTAGTTCTGAGTTGGTGATGCAAGTCAAAAGACTCCTTTTGTATTAATTAAAAAATATCATTTAAATTGCATTGTGACAAACATGGTCTTACCAAGTCATTTTCATACATTTCCAGCTGTTCAACAATGTCTATAAGGTGGCGAAGTCTAATCAGGAGGCGATCTGGCCCTTGGGGGCTTGACTTGTGGGCCACTGTCCCCAAGAAGATGACTACCAGACAGACAAGGGTCCTCTCCATGCCACCAGAACTGAGTCTCCAGCAGCTGATGAGCAGGGCCTTGGTCTGGTTCTCACTTCAACCTCACAGTGCACAGGTTGTCTCTACGGCTACCTATTTATTCATCCCTCAAGAAGAGGCAAAGCCCTCCCATTGCAGCCTGGAAATCTTTGTATAGTGGATGAGTGTGAGTAACTCGTTTTTTCTTTTCCATTGGCTAGGTATACGTGTGCGTGTGGGGGCAGGGATGGATAGAGTCCACAAAATGTGCCCCATCTGCATCTTAGACAGGAAAAAGAGACACATGGGTGAATTCCAGTTTTCAGCACTCGACAAGGTGTGTGTGTGTGTGTGTGTGTGTATGTATGTGGCACAGGAGGCACCGTCAGATTTCAGAGAAGTAAACACAAACACTTTGATCTTTTGCTTTGCATCCCTGGCACCTCACCTGGTTTGTCTGACAGTCATAAAGGCACTTCTGCAATGAGTAAAGCTGCGGCCTGGCCTTTATTGGAACTTTTCATGGGGTGATGACAATGCTTTTTGACTGAACCATCCTCTACTTCGTTGCAAAGATGGAAGAGGTTAACTCTTAGGAGGAATGAAATGATGGGCTAGTTTCCTAACCTAAGCAAGAGTATTTTAGATCCTTACCTGTTTGCAGGGGTGTTAAAATGGGATTTGCTTCCAATTTTCACCAGTGTATCTTTAAATAGCACTAATGGTGCCTCCTGACACTTTATGTAACAGTACGGATTGTGAATACAATAAACAGTTTTGATGAAACTATATTGACAGTGTGCTCTCCATGAAGACCTTGTTCTATCTTCATTAAAATAATGACCCACAAATTCTGTACTATTTGTTGCTTGTATTTAATGCACCAATTAAACAAATGAAAAGGGTAAATGCTCCTTTCGGTCCAAGTTTAAAAAGTATCTTCAAACACCAAGAGCAAAAGGATCTGTAACATCTCTTTTTCTCCTAGAGCTGTGCTGGCTATTTCTGTTGGAGCTTGTCTCCACTGGGTCTGAGCAGCTTGCTTCTAATTGCATTTGTGACCAGGTAGAGGCTGATAAAACTCTGAGAGCAGAAGTGCTTCTAGCACCTGCCTCTCTGCTGTGTTTGCTGACCTTCTGGTCCTTGAGCTGCTGGAGAAAGTTGAGTATTATACTCAAAGGATGCTTAGGCCATAGTCAGATATGTCTTACAAAGAAGCCTCTTGACTGTAGGTTTTGATCTACCTGCTTGTCACACACTTACAACCTTACCTCCTTGTAGCCCAGAGTGTTATGCAGCCAGTATGGAGTTTGTACCTGATTTACTCTGAAGGTTGGATTGCGAAGTCCAGTAATATCTATTCAAGCTACAATCTTCTGCAGGAGATGAGCATTCTTAGTCTGATGAAAAGATGCTTCCTATAATCATTCAATTCTGTAAGGGAAGCTGCTGTGAGAACTTATTAACCAATAAGGATTAAAGCTCACCTTGAGCTGAAAGAAGGTGACACATGCCTCCCCCACTGCACCCCACTCCTAACCTAGAACAATCTCCAATTGATTGCCACTTGTAAATGAAAATTCAGTTTCCTCCAGGGGAGTCTCACTGGGGAAACAAATTACTCTTTAGAGTGGGCTAAGGCCCAGCTGTACAAGTCAACAGAAAACAGTGCAATGGGGCACGTTTGGAGGTTCTTGCCTCGTTGTGTCTGGGCTTTTCCCTTTTAAAAAATTATCTTATTTTTAATTTTAGATTTATTATTACTATTATTATTATTATTAATTATTTTCTTCTCTCTTTTTATACTACAGGCCCTTTGCATATATATTATGGCTTCCAGTTTAGTGTTTTTGTGGGGTTTCTGGGCGTGCAAGCAAGTGCACACTTGTTTGTGCCTCTGTTTCTATATGCTTCTTGTGCCTCTTCTTGTCCACCCCCATTTGTTTGTTTGTTTGTTTGCTTTTGTCCTATTCTGATATGATAGTTTTTGTTTCATTTTATTATGTTTTATTTATCATTATCCCTCAGATGCCTGTGTTTTATAATATGAGACAGAAAGGGATGGAAGGGGAGGTTGGGAGGAACTGGGAGGGGACAGGGAGTGGGGGAACCATAATCAGGATATATTGTATTAGAAAAAAAATATGTTTTTAAAAATTTTCAATAAGAGGGAAAAATCAAACAAAATTATATTGCTAACCAAACAAACACAAAACAACTCAATCTTGCAGGCCACAGGTCAGGGGCACAATGGGCTCACAGAACAAAGAGGATACATGGTGGGGCCAGGGTCCCCAAAGCAGTGGTTCTCAACCTGCCTAATGTTCCCACCATTCTTTATTTCATTGCTACTTTGTAACTATAATTTAGTTACTGTTATGGACCGTAGTGTAAAATCTGTGTTTTCTGATGGTCTTAGCTGACCCCCGTGAAAATGTCAGTTAAGCGCCAAGGGGGTCGTGACCCACAGGTTGAGAATGAGTGCTCTAGTGTCAGTCTATGCCTTGGTTTCCCTAGCCTCTGAGGACACGTGTCTCCCATGACGCTCCCTGTATGCTGTGCAGGCTGTGTTTCTGTTACCTCATCTACTCTGACCTTGACCCCTGACCTCCCTTCCTGTATTATCCTCGAACTGCAGAACTGCCCCCCAGGCACTCCCACTCCTAGCAGCTCCTAGAATGGGATGTTTGGGCAGGGCACTTGACACTTGATCTTGACAGGTAGCTTGTAGCAAGTGCTAGGAGGTCTTGGGCATGACAAGGTCTGTGACAGGACTATGAGCAGTGCTTTCCTATGGGCAGCATAACTTTGGATATTTATAGCACCACTAAAGCCATGCCACATGTATGGCTTAGCATTGATCTGTTTGTGTCTGTACCTCCTTCCCACCCTCATTTAGGATCAATCAGTGTCTAGGGCCTTCTTTTTTCTTTTTCTTCTTTTTTTCCTTTTTTTTTAATTGGATACTTTATTTATTTACATTTCAAATGCTATCCCCTTTCCCAGTTTCCTCTCAGGAAACCCCCTATCCCACCCTCTCTCCTCCTCCCTCCCTCCCCCTGCTTCTATGAGGGTGCTGCCTCACCCACCTACCTACCCCCACCTCACTGCCCTGGCATTCCCCTACACTCTGGCACTGAGCCCTCACAGTACCAAAGACCTCTCCTCCCATTGATGTCCAACTAGGCCATCCTCTGCTACATATGCTACATATGGGTCTTGGGCCTTCATCATGTGCTGTGCTTAGCCCTTTCCTTGAGCTTGTAAGTCTGTAAAGCTCCCACGTTCCCCTCACCAGAGTGTGCCCAGGTCATATGACAATTCATTCTTAGAATCTAAATTCGAACTCAGGAAGTCTGCTTTTGAACTCTTTCTTTCTTTCTTTCTTTCTTTCTTTCTTTCTTTCTTTCTTTCTTTCTTTCTCTCTCTCTCTCTCTTTCTTTCTTTCTTTCTTTCTTTCTTATTAGATATTTTCTTTATTTACATTTCAAATGTTATCCCCTTTCCTAGGTTCCCTTCCAAAAATCTCCTATTCCCTTCCCCCTCCCCCTGCTCCCCAACCTACCCACCCATGCTTCCTGGCCCTGGAATTCCCCCATACTGGGGCATAGAACCTTCACAGGACTAAGGGCATCTCCTCCCATTGATGGCCATCCCCTGTTACATATGCAGCTAGAGCCATGAGTCCCACCATGTGTTTTCTTTCATTAGTGGTTTAGTTCCAAGGAGCTCTGGGGTTACTGGCTAGTTCATATTGATGTACCTCCCATGGGACTGCAAACCCCTTCAGATCTTGGGTATTTTCTCTAGCTCCTTCATTGGGGACCTTGTGCTCTGTTCAATGGATGACAGTGAGCATCTACTTCTGTATTTGCCAGGCAATGGCAGAGCCTCTCAGGAGATAGCTATATCAGGGTCCTGTCAGGAAAATCTTGTTGGCATCTGCAATAGTGTCTGGGTTCAGTGGTTGTTTATGGGATGGATCCCTGAGTGGGGCAGTTTCTGGATGGTCATTCCTTCAGTCTCTGCTTCAAACTTTGTCTCTGTAACTCCTTCCATGGATATTTTGTCCCGCCTTCTAAGAAAGATCGAAGTATCGACACTTTAGTCTTCCTTCTTGAGTTTCATGTGTTTTGCAAATTGTATCTTGGGTATTCTAAGTTTCTGGGCTAATATCCACTATCAGTGAGTGCATATCATGTGTGTTCTTTTGTGATTGGGTTGATTGGGTTACCTCACTTAGGATGATATCCTCCAGATCCATTTGTCTAAGAATTTCATAAATCCTTTGTTTTTAATAACTGAGTAGTACTCCATTGTATAAATGTACCACATTTTCTGTATTCATTTCTCTGTTGTGGGATATCTGGGATCTTTTCAGCTTCTGGCTATTATAAATAAGGCTGCTATGAACATAGTGGAACATATATCCTTATTACAAATAGGAGCATCTTCTGGGTATATGCCCAGGAGTAGTATTGTTGGATCTTCCAGTAGTACTATGTCCAATTTTCTGGGAAACTGCCAAAGTGGTTTCCAGAGTGGTTGTACCAGCTTGCAATCCCACCAGCAATGGAGGAGTGGTCCTCTTTCTCCACATCCTTGCCAGCATCTGCTATCACCTGAGTTTTTTATCTTAGCCATTCTGACTGGTGTGAGGTAGAATCTCAGAGTTGTTTTTATTTGCATTTTCTTGATGACCAAGGATGTTGAACTTTTTTTTTTTAGGTGCTTCTCAGTCATTCAGTATTCCTCAGTTGAGAATTCTTTGTTTAGCTCTGTACCCCATTTTTAATAGGGTTATTTGTTTTTCTGGAGTTCAACTTCTTGAGTTCTTTATATATATTGGATATTAGCCCCCTATTGGATTTGGGATTGGTAATGATCTTTCCCAACCTGTTGGTTGCCATTTTTTCTTATTGGCAGTGTCCTTTGCCTTACAGAAGCTTTGCAATTTTATGAGGTCCCATTTGTCAATTCTTGGTCTTACAGCACAACCCTAGATTTAGAAAACCTAGGAAAGAGATCAGGAGATGCAGGCATCACCAATAGAATATAAGAGATAGAAGAGAGAATCTCAGGTACAGAAGATTCCATAGAAAACATGGACACAACAATCAAAGAAAATGCAAAATGCAAAAAGATCCTAACTCAAAACATCCAGAAAATCTAGGACACAATGAGAAGACCAAACCTGAGGATAATAGGCATAGATGAGAATGAAGACTTTCAACTTAAAGGGCCAGTAAATATCTTCAACAAAATTATAGAAGAAGACTTCCCTAACCTAAATAAAGAGATGCCCATGAACAGACAAGAAGTCTACAGAACTCCAAATACACTAGACCAGAAAAGAAATTCCTCTTGAAATGTAAAATTCAAAACACCAAATATACTAAACAAAGAAAGAATATTAAAAGCAGTAAGGAAAAAATGTCAAGTAACATATAAAGACAGACCTATTAGAATTACACCAGACTTTTCACCAGAGACTATGAAAGCCAGAAGAACCTGGACAGATGTCATACAGACCCTAAGAGAACACAAATGCCAGCCCAGGCTACTATACCCAGGGAAACTCTCAATTACCATAGATGGGGAAACCAAAGTATTACATGACAAAACCAAATTCACACAATATCTTTCCACAAATCCAGTCCTTCAAAGAGTAATAAAGGGAAAACTCTAACACAAGGAGGGAAACTATACCCTAGAAAAAGCAAGAAAGTGCTCTTTAAGCTCTCACCTTTCTCACTCTCTAGCTCTCCTTCTGTCTTTCCCTTCCCCCCTCTTTCTACAAGGCCATGGCCATCCCCCTCCCCTTCTCTCTTTCCCCCTGCCTTCTACAATAAAGCTCTAAAACCATAAAAAAAGAAAAAGCAAGAAAGTAATCTTTCAACAAACTAAAAAGATAGCCACAAAAACAGAATCCCAACTCTAATAACAAAGATAACAGGAAGCAACAATTACTTTTCCTTAATATCTTAATATCATTGGACTCAATTCCACAATAAAAAGACATAGACTAACAGACTGGCTACACAAACAGGACCCAACATTTTGCTGCATACAGGAAACCCACCTCAGGGACAAAGACAGACACTACCTCAGAATAAAATACTGGAAAACAATTTTCCAAGCCAATAGTCCCAGGAAACAAGCTGGAGTAGCCATTCTAATATCAAATAAAATCGACTATCAACCTAAAGTTATCAAAAAAGACAAGGAGGGGCACTTCATACTCATCAAAGGTAAAATCTACCAAGATGGACTCTCAATTCTGAACATCTATGCTCTAAATGCAAGGTCATCCACATTCAAATCACACATTGCACCACACACAATAATAGTGGGTGACTTCGACGTCCCACTCTCATCAATGGACAGATCCTGGAAACAAAAACTAAACACACACACACACACACACACACACACACACACACACACACACAGTGAAACTAACAGAAGTTATGAAACAAATGGATTTAACAGATATTTAAAACAAAAGGATATAACTTCTTCTCAGCACCTCATGGTACCTTCTTCAAAGTTGACCATATAAGCAATCCTAAAACAGGCCTTAACAGATACAAAATATTGAAATAATCCCATGCATCCTATCAAATCACCACTGACTAAGGCTGATCTTCAATAACAACATAATATGGTCCTCCTGTGGTGGCATCGAGGGTACTTTCCTGTACCAAAGACACTAGCAAGTAGGAGTGAAGACTCTTGTAGGCAAGAGCTTGACTTCTCCATGTTCAGTGAGATGTGTAGATGTTATCTTTAGTCATGGGGGCTTGATCTCAGTTTGTGGAGAGTAAACTATAATCTTGCCAACAGGCTGTGTTATTTGGGGGTTCCTATGGAACCCTTTTGGCCAACAACTCAAATAGATATAACTGAACCCCAGTGCTGGAATCTTCATTTGGTGGGTGACAAGAGATATTCAGTTGGAGCTTTATCTATCCCATTATTTGGCAATCTTATTTAGATTGCCTTCATATATGTATATATTTTAGGAAGCTTCTACTGTATTAGGTTTCCATGCTGCTCCACAAATGGCCTTTGATTTCAGCTGTCTCTCCCCATATTTCCTCCCTCATTCCACTTTCCCCTCCCTTTCCACTTGATTTTCCCAATCTCATGACCCCCTGTCCATCCATAACTAGCTATTCTATTTGTCCTTCCTAGGGAAATCTGTATGTTCTCCACTAGGTATCTAACCTCTGTGGTTCCACCAATTGTAGCTTGGTTAGCATTGACTTCACAGGTAATATTCACATATGAGTGAATACATACCATATTTGTCTTTTGGGGTCTAAGTTACTTTACTCAGGATGATTTTTTTTTCTATTTCCATCCATTTACTTGCAAATTTCATGATTTCATTCTTTGTAATGGCTGGGTAATATGTCATTGTGTCAATATACCACATTTTCTTTTTCTATTCATCTACTAAGGGTCATTGAGGTTGTTTCCAGTTTCTGGCTATTATGAATAGAGCAGTAATGAACATGGTTGAACAAGTGTCCTTGTAGTAAGACCTCTAGAGCATCCTTTTGGTAGTGCCAAAGAGTACTTGGAACTTGAGATAGAGAGATTTCCATCTTCCTGAGGAATGGACACATTATATTCCATAGTGGCTGCACAAGTTTGCACTTCCACAAGCAATAGATGAGTGTTCCTATTTCTCCACAACCTCATCAGCATGTGTTGTCCCTTGTTTTGTTGATCTTTGTCATTCTGATGGGAGTAAGATCATCTTTCTGATATGCTCTTGGATTCAGTCTGTAAGTATTTTATTGATACTTTTTACATCCATGTTCAGAAGAGAAATTGGTGTATAATTCTCTTTCTTTGTTGAGTCTTTAAGTGTGGTTTGGGTATCAAGGTAACTGTAGCCACATAAAATGAATTGGGCAGTGTTCCTTTTGTTTCTATTTTGTGGAATAATTCAAGGAGTCTGTTGTTATGTCCCCCTTTTCATTTCTAATTTTGCCATTTTGGATATTCTTTCTCTACCCTTTAGTTGATTTGATAAGTGTTTGTCATTCTTATTGATGGTCAGATAGCATTCAGGGAGTTTTTTCAATTTTCTTGTACCAATTGAAACTTGCTTTGTGTCCTAACCCTAACCCTTAGTATGTGGTCAATTTTGGAGAAAGTTCCATGAAGTGCTGAGAAGAAGGTATATTCTTCTGTGTTTTGATGGAATGTTCTGTAAATATCTGTTAGGTTCATTTGGTTTATAACATCTGTAGTTCCATTATTTCTGTTTAGTGCTTGTCTGGATGACTTGTCTATTGGTGAGAGTAGGGTATTAAAGTCTCCCACTATCAGTTTGTGAGGGTCAATATATGATTTAAGCTGCAATAGAGTTTCTTTTATTTGTGTCCTTGTGTTTGGGGCATAGATGTTAAAAACCACAATGTCCTTAGTGGATTTTGCCTTTGATGAGTATGTAATGTCCTTCCTTGTCTCTTCTGATCAGTTTTGGTTTGAAGTCTACGTTTTTCAGATATTAAAAAAGCTGCTCCATTCTGCTTCTTAGGTCCATTTTGCTTGTTTGTCCTTTTCCAACCCTTTGCCCTGATGTTATGTCTATAGTTGATGTTGAGGTGTGTTACTTGGTTACAACAGAAGGCTGAATCCCGTGTTCACATCCATTTTGTTGGTTTGTGTCTTTTTACTGGATTGTATTAAATCATTGAGACTCCAGATGCTAAAGATCAAGTCTAGCTTTCTCAGCCCTGAGAGGCCTCCAGTTAGAACCAACAGTCAGAGCCACAAAACTAATCTTGCCTTTTATTTGAGTTTACCACTATATTGAATGGTAAGGCCATATTTATTGTAGGTGCATAGGCAAAGATGGTTCTCTGCTTAAAGCACAGTCATTGTTTCTCTGCACATCTCAGTGGCTTTCACTCATTAACTTACAGTTATTTTTGATTATGTGGAGGCACTTGGCCTGCCATAACTCCTGCTTTACAAATGAAACTTTATGAGATGATTGCATCAGAGATTACTTTGACTACAGTGTAAATTTTGTGTTGTCTTGGGGGTGATTTTTGTCTTTAAGAAACACAGGCTGAAAATTCTCTGTTCAGCTCTGTTTCCCATTTTAATAGGGTTATTTGGTTCTCTGGAGTTTAACTTCTGGAGTTCTTTGTATATATTGGATATTAGCCCTCTATTGGATTTAGGATTGGTAAAGATCTTTTCCCAATCTGTCGGTTGCCGTTTTGTCTTATCGACAGTGTCTTTTTGTTTGTTTGTTTGTTTGTTTGTTTGTTTTTGTTTTTGTTTTTGTTTTTCAAGACAGGGTTTCTCTGTGTAGCCCTGGCTGTCCTGGAGCTTACTTTGTAGACCAAGCTGGCCTCAAACTCAGAAATTCACCTGCCTCTGCCTCCTGAGTGCTGGAATTAAAGGTGTACACCACCACCTTTGCCTTACAGAAGCTTTTATGAGCTCCCATTTGTCAATACTTGATCTTAGAGCATAGGCCATTGGTGTTCTGTTCAGAACTTTCCCCCTGTGCCCATGTGTTTGATCAAGGTTTTCCCCAACTTTCTCTTCTATTAAATTCAATGTATTTGGTTTTATGTGGAGATCTTTGATCCATTTGGACTTGAGCTTTGTACAGGGAGATAAGGATGGATTAATTTGCATTTTTCTACATGCTGACCACCAGTTGAACCAGCACCATTTGTTAAAAATGCTGTCTTCCCCCACCCCCACCCCTTCCCCCAGATGGTTTTAGGTCCTTTGTCAAGACCAAGTGACCATAGGTGTGTGGGTTCATTTCTGGCTCTTCAATTTTATTCCATTGATCTATCTGCTTATCATTATACCAATATCATGTAGTTGTTTTTTTTTTTAATCACTATTGCTCTGTAGTACAGCTTGAGGTCATGGATGGTGATTTTCCCAGAAGTTCTTTTATTGTTAAGAATAGTTTTCACTATCCTGGGTTTTTAGTTATTTCAAATGAATTTGAAAATTGCTCTTTCTAATTCTATGAAGAATTGAGTTGGAATTTTGATGGGGAATGCATTGAATCTGTAGATTGCTTTTGACAAGATGGCCATTTTTACTATATTAATCCTGCCAATCCAAGAGCATGGGAGATCCTTCCATCTTCTGAGGTCTTCTTCAATTTCTTCCTTCAGAGACTTGAAGTTCTTGTCGTACAGATCTTTCACTTGCTTGGTTAGAGTCACACCAAGATATTTTATATTGTTTGTGACTATTGCAAATGGTGTTGATTCCCTAATTTCTTTCTCAGACAGTTTATCTTTGAGTATAGGATGGCTACTGATTTGTTTAAGTTAACTTTATATCCTGCCACTTTGCTAAAGTTGTTTATCAGCTGTAGGAGTTCTCTGGTGGAATTTTGGGGGTCACTTAAGTATACTATCATAGCATCTACAAATAGTGATATTTTGACTTTTTCCTTTCCAATTTGCATCCCCTTGACCTACTTTTGTTGTCTAATTGCTCTGACTAACACTTTGAGTACATTATTGAATAGGTAGGGAGAGAGTGAGCAGACTTGTCTAGTCCCTGATTTTAATGGGATTGCTTCAAGTTTCTCTCCATTTAGTTTGATGTTGGCTACTGGTTTGCTGTATATTGTTTTTACTATGTTTAGGTATGGGTCTTGAATTCCTGATCTTTCCAAGACTTTTAAAATGAAGGGAAAGGGGAAAATACTTGAAATGTAAATAAAGAAAATATCCAATAAAAAAAAGAAAGGAAAGAAGGAAGGAAGAAAGGAAGGAAGGAAGAAAGGAAGAAAGGAAGAAAGGAAGAAAGGAAGAAAGGAAGAAAGGAAGAAAGGAAGAAAGAAAGAAAGAAAGAAAGAAAGAAAGAAAGAAAGAAAGAAAGAAAGAAAGAAAGAGAGAGACTGCATGCAAGAAATACCACTTGTGGAGCCCTGTGGAGAAAACAGCACCACCAAGTGTTGTGATCTGAGGCTCCAGCCCCACTGTGAAGAGCCACACCCGTCTACTGGGCTGCCAAGAGCTTCCATTTCATAGACTCCCACACAGCCACAGTAAACCACAGTGGCGCTCTTTCCAAAGCCTGCACCTAGGAACAAAAATCTCTTTTTGTAGATAAAGCATTTTATGTACGCAACAGTTACTGTTTTATAATGGTTTAGTGCACCTACAGCCTTTATATTATATTATGATCTTTTGTCTCAGGTTCCTATCTGCTCTTTCGGTCTCAGTTTTCAGTGTTGCTCTTTAACCCCATTTTCCCCTAAGCCTGTGGTTTTTATTGTTTACTCTTGCATGGTGCAGTGATTTTATACATATATGTTATATTATAGTAGAACTAATGGTATTTCATTTGTAAGTATTGCACTTAAACCTGATCGGTAACTATTTAAATCTAGGTAAAAAGCAGGGGTTTTATTTTTTTATTTTCCTCCCTCCCTCCCTCCCTCCCTCCCTCCCTCCTTCCTTCCTTCCCTCCTTTCTTTCTTTCATTTGTTTGCTTGCTTTTTGCTTCCATTTTTGGACATTCGATCCAGGATCTTGTGCATGGGCACTTTGCAGTCCACAGAGCTGTATCCAGTCGAGCCTTTAATCTTTTTTGTTTTAATTGAGATATAATCTTACTGAGTTGTCCAGATTAACCTTGAACTCATTAGGTAGACCAAACTGGCCTTGAACTTGCCAGACTCTTTCCCTTGGACTTCTAAGCAGCTGTAATTCTAGAATGCCAGGCTTGGCTGGGGTATTCTCCAGCATTCTCAGGCCTCCTGAACCTATTTGCAGAGTTATCTGTTCATATTTGTGGGAAGATAATGGTCTTGAATTTCATCCACCGGCTTCTCAGGGAAAACATCCTGCAAGTTCTGTCTTCCAGACTCCAGAGCCATCTGTGAAGGCCACGAGAGCAATGTCACTTCCCGCTGTGCCAACTTCAAATCAAAGAGTTTACACAGAAGCTGGGCAGCCTGGCCAGGGCATCCTGTGCACAGTCAACGGTGGCTTTACACGTGGATCTCCTCAGTACCATGATGTCAGGTGACAAACTTCCGAGGGTGTCCCTGTAAATACTTGAAAGAAAGACCTCTATATGAGCAGATTCATGGCCATTTCTCAAGAGCTTTCAGGGACAGCCTATGCTTAGAGTACAGGGCCGAAATATGACCAAGGGAGTGTGCCAGGCTACCTTCTATCAAAGCATAATGAGAGAAATGGGCAATGTGATCTGAGCAGATGACAAGCTCCACAGGTCTGCACTCTGCTGGGCTGATGGCACCCAACTCCTGTGCCTTGTCTGCAAGCTCTTCTGCTATTAAGGCTGAAGGTACTGCATGGAGACCACCACTCACATATGTAATTGGCAAATGCATTTTTATTTCAAGAAAGCAAGAAGCCTGCATGCAGGGATCGGCTACTTACAAAATGGTAAAGACCTCAGACAAAGGCACACAGCCTGTTTATAGGGAACTAAGGGAATCTTAGCTAGGATTGGGTAATCCAAAATTTCACTGGTGGGTGATGGGGATATTACATGGGCTGGTTTATGATTAGCTTGTGTCTAGGTGTTCAGTGGACTGCATTCCTGTGCCATGAACATTTAACCACAGGATGAGATACCCAGACCATATAAAGCTGCCCTGAACAAATGGCCCATTCTGAGATAAGATATTGACCCATCCTTGCGGTTATCTCTAGGATGTTCTTTTGACAGGAGATTTTATGGCCTTGTTCTTGGAATTTATAGTCTGTTTCTGGATCTGGTGACTTATGGCCTGGTTCCTGGGACTAATGACTTAGAGGGGTTTTATGGTCAGTTCCTGGAACAGATGACTTTCCTTTCTACATCCATCCACACTGTCCCTCAGGGTGGAACCGTGTGTTCTGCTTTGCTAACTACAGAAAGAGGTGACTGAGAGTTGGGTGGTGTGACCTTATGCACAGCGAGGAGAATTCACACAGATACCTTTACCTGGGTGGCTTAAGCCTTCTATAGGCCTGTGTTCACCTGGAAACCTTTCCAGTGTGATGATCCAAGATGATTTTTATACTTTCCAATCATATTTGGTAACCCCTGAAATATCCTTATTTGATTGGAAGGAGAAAAGTCTAGAAGTAGACCGCAAGGATTTGTGAGGCCCTAGCTATGCATTCTGTATATGTTCTGTCCTTTCTACACACTCTCTTCCCTCTTCTCTTCTTACCTCAGATTTTGTACATTTATTCAGATCACAGCTTGATTATTTTCCAGGAAGTATCTAAAAAGTGTGTTGCATGCTTATAACCTACATGAATCTAAGGGGCTCAGTTCACCCTGAATTCAACTCTAACGTTTGGCTCACTGTCATACACACATATTGACACTAGGACATCCCTTTCCATTCTAGGGTCTCCTGGGATAATCTCAAGCAGTGTAGTGACGTAGTTCTCTTCTCTGTTATCTCCAGGGAGAGCCGAAGCCTTCTCAAACTCTCTAGCACTCATGGTGAAGGGCCATGTTATTTGGGTCTGGTGGTTGGTATGGCAGGAGAGGGCACACTTTGCAGCTCTTCACACAGTTGCATTCCTGGGGCTGGAGCATATTCTAGTGGTGGCTTCAGGAGAGCACCCAGTGATACTCTAGGCCTGGGGTCTCCAGGGTCACTTACACATTATTGACATGTATTCTGGAAGTCTCTTCCTACTGCAGAAAATCCAGGTCCAGAAGATTGTCCCCAGCAGCCCCAAAGAACTCTCTTATTAATCTTAGTTACACTTGACTAGTGTCTAATGACATACCAGTGACACTGTCTGTCTATCTGTCTGTTTCTGTCTCTTTCACACACACACACACACACACACACACACACACACACACACACACACACGCATGCACGCACGCACATGCGCACGCTGAGCCTGGGCAGCTTTGGTGTCCCCTCCCAACCCTGCCTCCAGGCTTCTTCTATGTCTGTTCCCCTCTTGTGTTTTGTCATACTACTTTGTTTTTTCTTCAAACCCTCATAATGTGAAATCAAGATGCATTTGTTGTTTGTTTTATTTATATTTCAAATGTTGCTCCCCTTCCCAGTCCCCCGCCACAAGTTCTTCATCCCATCCCCATCCCCTTTGACTCTGAGAGGGTGATCCTCACACCCTCCAACCCTCACCCCACCCACGTAACCCCAGCTCACTTCCACATCCCCCTTTCCTGGGTTATCAAGTTTCTACAGGATGAGATGTATCTTCTCCCACTGAGGCCAGACAAGGCAGTCTTCTGCTACTATCAGCTGGGGCCCATGGGGCCCATGTGTGCTCTTTGGTTGGTGGCTTAGTCTCTGGAGCTCCCAAGGAGTCCAGATTAGTTGACACTGTTGGTCTTCCTATGGGGTTGCCATCCCCTTCAGCTCCTTCAGTCCTTCCCCTAACTCTTCCATAGGGGACTCAACCTCAGTCCAATGGTTGGCTGTGAGTATCTGTATCTGTCTCAGCCAGCTGCTGGTAGAGCCTCTCAGAGGACAGCCATGTGAGGCTCCTGTCTGCAAGCACAACATGGTATCAGCAATCGTGTCAGGGTTTGGTGCTTGTGCACGGGATGGATCCCCAGTTGGGCAGGTCACTGGATGGCCTTTCCTTCAGTCTCTGCTCCATTTTTGTCCCTGCATTTTCTTTAGCCAGGAAAAATTCTGGATCAAATATTGAAGATAGTTTGGTGACTCTATCGCTCCACTGGGGGCCATGTCTATCTACTAGAGGTGGACTCTTCAGGTTCTATCTCCCCACTGTTAAGCATTTCTGCGAAGGTCGTCCCCATTGAGTCCTGGGAGCCTTTTACATTCCAGGTCTCTGGGACTTTCTAGAGGTTCCCTCCAACATCCATCTGCCACCCCACAGCTGCATATTTCCATTCATTCTCCAAGCCCTCTGGGCTTTTCTTCTGTCTTTCCTCCATACTCTCCTATAACCCCTTTTACCTCTCCCTCCCCACTCCCACCTTAGCCCCTCCCTCCCTCTGCCTCCCATGATTATTTGTTCCTCCTCCTAAGTGGAATTGAAGCGTCCTCGCTTGGGCCTTCCTTCTTACTAAACTTCTTGAGTTCTGTGGGTTGTATGCTAGGTGTTCTGTACCTTTGGGCTAATATCCACTTATCAGCGAGTACATATCATGCATGTCTTTTGGGTCTGGGTTACCTCACTCAGGATGATATTTTCTAGTTTCATCCATTTGCCTGCAAAATTCATGATTTCCTCACTTTTAATAGCTGAATAATATTCCATTGTGTAAATGAACCACACTTTTTTGTATCTATTCTTTGGTTGAGGGATATCTGGGTTGTTTACAGCTTTTGGCTATTACAAATGAGGCTGCTATGAATTTAGAGGAGCACATGTCCTGGTATGGTGGAGCATCTTTTGGGTATATGCCCAGGAGCAGTATAGCTGGGTCTTCAGGTCAATTATTTCCAATTTTCTGAGGAACCACCAGATTGATTTCCAGAATATTGGCACCAGTTTGCAATCCCACCAGCAATGGAGGAGTGTTCCTCTTTCTCCACATCCTTCCCAGAGTCTGCTATCACTTGAGTTTTCAATCTTAGCTATTCTGACTGGTGTAAGATGGAATTTCAGAGTCGTTTTGATTTGCATTTCCCTGATGACTAAGGATGTTGAATATTTCTTTTAAGTGTTTCTTGGCCACTCAAGATTCTACTGTTGAGAATTCTGTTTAGCTCTGTATGCCATTTTTTAATTGTGTTATTTAGTTTTTTGGAGTCTAACTTCTTGAGTTCTTTATATCGTTTAGATATTAGCCCTCTATTGCATGTAGGGTTAGTGATGATCTTTTCCCAATCTATAGGTTGCTATGCATTTGAATTGCAACAATTTGATTAGATAATTCTTTCTAATCCCTACCTTAAATGTTTGCTTAAAGTAAAAGAATTGAACACTGTCTTCTCCAGAGAACAGAGGTTTTGATTTGCAGTCTGGGGTTCCCTCTTTTCACCTGGAATTAATATTCTTTTAACAGAAAAGCAAAAACATCATTTGTCTGGGAAGAACTGTAAGAAGGTGATGACTAATGAGCTCTAGAAAGAAGTTAGACTGCCTGGGAGTATGATATCCTCTAAGCCCATCAAGACAGCCTGGGAGTGTGATAGCCCCTGAGCCCATGAATAAGCCCTTTTTACATTTGAAAACATCTCTTGCCTTTTCTATTTAACACCCTGAGTAGCCTCAACAGTCGTCTGTCTGGGACCTGCTACCCAGCTTCTCCACTGCACAGACACATGTTAAAAGCTGCCAGTCACTCTCTAGGCCAGCAGGGACCACCAGAGAAGAAACATTTTTGTTTAGGATAGGTAAGATGGTGTTTTTATTTTTGTTTATTTTAGCATTCTCAACTTGTGTGTTTGCAAGCCTCTATCTCCAAATATATCTGCAATATGATTCATAACAGTAAATATATCTGCAATATGATCCATAACAGTAGCAAAGATTATAGTTGTGAAGCATCGATGAAAATAATTTTATGGTCAGGGGTCACCACAAACAACATGAAAAACCGTATGAAAGGGGCACAGCATTAGGAAGATTGAGAGCCATTGATTTATCTGCTAAGTTTTATATTATTAGAAAGAGACACTTATGTGAAAGGTATAGTTGAAATATAAAAAATAGTTGCTACAGTTGAAGTTACCGGATAGCGACTTCCTATACCAGAGTTCACAGGGGGTCAAAAAGACATCGGGTTGGGAAGCTCAGGTGCTGGCAACCTTGTGAGGGGATACAGTCAATGAACGTCCTTCACGGGTTTTCTCTGAGAGGATGCGCTGTGGCTGTCCTGAGGTCACTCAAGTAAGATGGAAGAAGGGTCTTAGTCATCTTTGAAAATTCTGACACTGGAGATAAAAAGGGGGGAGTGAGAAGAACACACACAGCCTGTTCTGTGCCCTAGACACTGGATAGGAAGCAACTCCACCTTATGAGCTGACAAGGTCTGGAGGCATTAATTCACTAATGCTGACAGGAGGATTATGAATCTCTTTCTCTTACCATAACAGCGGGTAAATCACTGTCCGTTGTAGACTCTGGAGACTGCCTTGCAGTGAGCAAAGGCTCATGACTGCTGCCTCTTGCCCAAGCCCAAATCACACCAAAACCTCTTGTACCTTGGCACACCAAGTCCTGTCTAAGATTCAGTTTGGAGGAAGGTTTACTTTCTATTAAAAATAAAGTCTGGGAGTGGCTGACAGTACCTGGCAGTTTACTGAGACCCACCAGCAGAGTTGCCCATTCTGGCTAACCACACAGGGACAAGTTATGGTGTCAATGGGACTTGAGGGCTCCTTTACATCATATATCATGAGTCACTAACAGACACTTTCACACTTATTGGTCACAGAAAGCATGGCAAACATTTCTCATTGTACAAACATTGGTTTTATTTACTGCTGCATTCATTAGCTCCTGAACACCAACCATATTTATCTATTTTTATCTGTGAAGCCAGGGTCCCTCTGGTATTCAGTACATAGTGGGTTAGTGAAGTACAATAAACTATTCCATCCTGATACTGGCGAGGGAATGATGTCATTATCGCCATCCATTTTAAACATAAGAAACCAGAGGCTATGGGTAAGGCTCAGGTGATAAAGTCCTTGCCTTGCAAGCAAGAAGACCCCAGTGTCCACACAAAAGCAAGGCTCTGCGACATGAATGTAAATAACTTCAGTGCTGGGTGGGCAGAGACAGTGAGATGCCTGGGCCTCTTTGGCCAGCCTGTTAAACCTAATTAATTGGTGAAGTACAGTTTCTGTGAGAGACCCTGTCTCAAAAAAAGTAGAAACAGCAGAGGAAGATGCCAGATGTTGACCTCTGGCTTGCCTCTACATGCCCATTCATCTATTCATGTGCATAGTCTACACACACACACACACACACACACACACACACACACACGAGCTGGTCACTCTGCAAGGCAATGACTGGGCAGGAAGAATCCTCCTAGTCCTGGAGACCACTGTGATAGAAAAGCATCTCCCGTTGGGATGGGAACTAAGATTACCATTTCTGTGGATTTTCTGTCCACTCAGCCTCTTTATCTGGCTGCATTATTTGGAGTAAAAAAAAAAATGTTAGCCTTCAATAAAATAGCTGACAGGAAGGCTTAAAAAAAAAAAACCTGTCTCATGCATTATTCTCATTAAGAGTGACGGTTGTCACCTCTAATGATGAAGGTCCACAGATGTGTGAGCATCAGGGTTTCTATGGTCAGAGCACTGACAATCCCTGGTAACAGTGTACACAGCACATTTCTGTGGCTACTTACAAGCCACCAAAAGACTATTAGGTTAAAAAAAAAAAAGGTTCAAGGATAATTGCTTACTTTCTAGAATCCCATGCAGGGAAGAGGAGGATTTCGGTGAAAGGCTCAGGCCGTGCAGAGCACCTTTGCTGCTGGAAACATGATTAAGAACAAGACTGACAGGGAAACATAGCGTACTTCTGCTTCATGTGTGCGTGAAGTGGGGAAACACACGGAGCCAATGGGCAAATGACGTGAGTTCGGCATTCATCACCTAAGAGGCCTGTCGCTTAGGAACATGCTGAGTCAACTTGTTACTTAGGAATTTACACGACCGTGATGGTGGACTTCCCCAAAAATGGAATTCTGAGCCACTCACATCCTGACCTGTGGAGGCTGAGCCATCTCATTTCCTCTCTGGCAAGCCACGTCAGGAGGTGAGCCCAAGCCGGATCTCATTCCCTCCACCTCTGTTTTCCCTTACCTAACAGCGCAGTCATGGGCTCACTGAGTGCCATTCTGAAAATCAGAAGCCAGTGCTTTCAAGGAATTTCTTTAACAGTGAGTTGAAGATTCTTGAGCTCACTGTTCAGCTTTTTACCAAACTAACACACTAACCAAAATAAAAAGCAGCACGCTACCTAAAACAATAAATAGGAAGCATTACATCATCAGAAAGTGTGCATCGAGCCACAAGTATTTGGTATGTCTCTAGATGCTATCAGCTCACTCATCTGTGCTGGGGGGAAGAGAAGCATGCTGGTCTGTGTGAGAAATGACAGTTGAGAAGAGACCCACATGACATGAGATGGTTCTCAGCCACAGTTATCTTTCCCTCAGGTTCTTAGTACATACTCCAGACTTTGTAGCCTGTACTACAATATGCACATCATTATCAAGAGGAGGGAGTGTAATCTCAGCACATCAAATGATTTAGTCACTAGAATGTCAGTAGAGACCAGGGTCGTTAGCTGGCACTAATGTGAAGTTATAGTAAAAATATCGTAGATGTAAGAATTTAGGGAAAGGCTCATTTTAAAAAGTATTAGCCCATGGCTCTAGCTACATATGTGGCAGAGGATGGCCTTGTTGGACATCAGTGGGAGGAGCGGCCCTTGGGCCTGAGGGGGCTCGATGCCCCAGTGTAGGGGAATGCCAGGGTGGGAGGATGGGAGTGAATGGGTCGGGGAGCACCCTCATAGAGGCAGGGGGAGTGGGGACTGGGTGGGGGTTCTGGAGAGGAGACCTGGAAAGTGGATAACATTTGAAATGTAAATAAAGAAAATATCCAATAGAAAAAATAGATTATACAAGCAAAAAAAAAAAAAGTATTAGCGTAAAATATTGGCAAGATATGGATGGAAACTTAAGTTCATTACTTCTAAGCTCACCTATCTGGGAAGCCACTATCAGACAAGAACATTATTATTTAGCTGCAGGAATCCATCTTGACAATGTTGGCCAAATTTCTGTGCTTATTTTTCTCTTTTGGTGAGAGTAGGGAGAGCCTCGGGTCACTGTGATAGCAGGAACCGTTACAGCTCTGCCCATTGCTTTCTCTTCACAATGCCCAGCATGGAAAGACCCTTCAAAACTTGTGCAGCAATGACTGACTGACTGACTGACTGAATTGATCAGCTCAGATAATCAGCATAGCAAGTGCTAAGGTTACAAAGAAATACAGAATAAGAAAATAGTCTTCAGCTCAGTGCTGAGGCCGGCAAGGCAGTCAGATTTAGTGCCTATTAACCAAGCATTATAGTGCTGCTTCCAGAAAACGCAGGGTGGCGGATCCTCTGCAGTCACATCCCCACTTTCTCTCTCCCCCACCCAGCGAAAACTCGCAGAGACACTCCAGATAAAACAAACTTTCCATCTATCAGGCAGACACAAAGTTTTTCCATTTATGCTGCAGACACACTGCTAATTAACAAAGAGGCGGTCATTTGAGCAGGCCAGGCAAGTGCCTTAAACAGGTTAAAAAAAAAAAAGTTTTCTGCAGAAGAGTGGTTTCTGAAGATTGCTTTAGAACAAAACGTGGGTAGTTTCCTTCTCAGTAGCCCAGCTTGATCTGGGTAGTACACGGTGTTAGCATTTGCTAACAGTAGAAGCAGTAAGGAAATTACTCACCGTGGTTATCCCCGGGCTTGATGCTCACTTAGAAGCAGAGAGGATGACCTTCTAGAGCCTTCTGTTCAGGCAGCTGCAATCAGAGAGCTGTGGGACTCAGCAGCGGAGGATGTGAGGAAGCAGGAGGGTATTGGTTAGCAGCTGCTTCTGGTGAAGCTGTAAAATTTATAATGCAAAGAGCTACTTAGCCTGGCAAGGGCAATTGGGTTCTTCTGTTCTAGATAAGAAGGGTTCTAGTCGGCTCCGCTCGCTCTGATCGGCTCCGCTTGCTCCGGTGAGCGGGGCCGACTGGAGCGAGCGGGGCTAGCCGGAGCGAGCGGGGTCGAGAGGAGCGAGCGGGGGTTGACCGGAACAAGGAAAAAAAAAATCTGCTTTAAAAAAAAAAAAAAAAGAAGAAGAAGAAGGGTTACCGGGAGTGCTTCAAAGTTTGAATCCCACGAGAATTTAACTTACAGAAGCAAAGCGATATCTTTAACGTGATTTTTCATGTTTTAAAATATATGCAGAAAATAGATCGTTTTCCCTTTCCTTCTGTGAATCAGGATGGGTGTCAGTCACTTCCATGGACCAAGTGATTGTGTCGGTCCCTTCCATGGATGGCTTGGTATGCACAGTCTTTGCCGGTGTGTCCCTTTGAATCTGGAGTCTTATGTGTCTGTGCATAGTGGTAACATCTTTGTTTACTTGAGATGTATTCACTTAACAACTACTCGTCCTCACACCTGTGCCTTTCACGTGTGTGAGAAATAGGCTGCCTTTTACCCAAGCTTCTTTGGGCATAACTTAGGAGTTTTTAGTAAGAACTTCCTGCTAAAAATGTATGCAACATTTTTGTGGAAAAAAAAAATAAAACAGTTCCCTGTATGTGAGAAAGTTATTTGCAACAGAGCCTTTCCTTAGAGGAAGAAATAAAGTGCCTCAGCTGGGAGGTGCCTGCTCTGTTCTGACATTGTTTCACAGATGCAGGAGCATGCCTTTGTGTGGAATGGTCTTCAGTGACTCTTCATAGAAACAGTTGCAGTGGGAGAATGCCTTTAAATCTTCTTAGCTAAAGAATATCCAAACATCTCTGTGCCTTAGTGTCCGTACACCAATCAGAGGGCTAGATGGGCACTCATCATTTACCATTGGAGAGGGGAACCTGATCAGGTATTGAGTGAGAGAAAAGGACTGAAGCCCTGAGGGACAGTAGAAAGAATGGAATCTGGCAACCTTGGGAGATAGAAAGTTGGGGGGACCCTTCAGAATGGAAGGTGAGAGGCTCTCAGGATTCAAAGGGAGGGACCTTAAATGAAATGCCCGACAGTAGGGAGAAGGAACATATAGAGCCCACCTCCAGCAGGAAGACGGAAATCAAGTGAGCAATGGAGTTGCCATCCTACAGTCACAACTCTGACCCATAATTGTTCCTGTCTGAAAGAATTACAGGGATGGAAATGGAGAGGAGCCTGAGGAAAAGAAGGTCCAAAGTGGGATCCAGCTCAAGGGCAGGTCCTAAGGCCTGACACTGAGGTTATAGAGCGCTCACAAAATGGGACCTACTATGACTGCCCTCTGAAAGACCCAATAAGCAGCCGAAAGAATCCAATGCAGATATTTGCACCCAACCAATGGACAGAAGCAGCTGCCCCCTGTGGTTGAATTAGGGAAGGCTGAAAGAAGCTGAGGAGAAGGGCGATCCTGTAGGAGGACCAGCAGCCTCAGTTAATCTGGACCCCTGAGATCTCTCAAACATTGGACTACCAAGCAGACAGCATACACCAGCTGGTGTGAGGCCCCCAGCCGAGTAGAGGACTGCGGGTCTGTGTTCATTTAGAGATGATGCACCTAACCCTCAAGAGGCTGGAGGACCTAGGGAGTTTAGAGGTCAGGTGGGGTGGGGGGTGGGGACTTCCACATAGAGACAGGTGGGTGGGGAGGAAGTGTGGGATGTGGAGCAGTCAGAGGGTAGATGGGGGGATAAAATATGGAATGTAACAAAATTAATTATTAAAAAATGAAAAAAAAAGAACCCAATCTTCACACCACACAGCAAGATCTATCCTGCCTTGACTTATATGAACTGTTGTTAATCCTCCAACACAAGCTTTAATAGTATTTGACTACTTTACTACCTGTGCAAAGCCCTTGTAACACTTAATCATCATGATTCTTGAAGCATTTATGATTCAGTATCTTATTTGTTTAATTAGATTACCTGTCTATGTTTTCTACTTGTATTTTTTTCAGAGTTTCTGAGTATATTAGTATCTTATCCAAGGTCAGATGTATGATCATTTATTTTAAATACTTAGTGGATATTATCTTATAGAAAGTTCAAAACTTAGACCTGTAATTGCTATATAGTTCTTAATATTTTTACTTAATCTGAGTATTTCCAGTTCTATTTGTGATGGCTTATATATACTTAGTTATTAAAGTTTCATGAAGATCTTCTTTTTTAAAGTATTAAGTATTTGGGCTCTGTAGCACAGAGGTCAGGAGCCCAGGCTGTGAGGCCTGCCTGCCTGCCTGCCTTTGTACATGACTGTATGGGGTCTGCATGAGTAGACCTTGAAGGACTTTCTGATCCTTGACTTTATTAGATGGAGGTCATTGTTCTAATTGATACTTATCTCATAGATTTATCACCACCATCATCATCATCATCGAATGATGTCATCCTTGGCAGTCCCAGTACTCAGTAATTATTAGCTGCCATCATCACCAACCCAGACTCCCTGTGATTTCAAGTGATCAATAACCACCAGCCATTATGGATGTCATACCCATCATGCAGCCAATATGACTCTGTAACCCCAGAGAAGCAGCACATGCAACCCTGCCCTCCTCCTGATGGGGTTCTAGCATCACTCAGCTCTGCTACCCATACGCCACTCACCCAATGGACACATACTCCTGTCAGGTACCATGCTTATAGTAACATGGTAATTCATCTTGTAAGCCTTCGAAAGGCTGCTCCTGACAGACACCACTTTAGCACCCTGGCAGACACTTGCTGCCTTCTTACGGGTTAGCACATTTGCTTGAATCAAAAGATGAGTGTTTGTCAGGCCATGCAGTTGTGGCTGCACATCTTTAATCCCAGCACTAGGTCACAGAGGCAGGCAGATTTCTGCATTCGAGGCCAGTCTGGTCTACAGAGTAAGTTCCAGGAAAGCCAAGGCTACACAGAGAAACCCTGTCTCAGAAAAAAGCAAACTAAACCAAACCCCAAACAAACAAACAAACAAACAAAAACCAAAAAAAGCTCTCAACAATAGCCCCGAGTAGATTCTTAAGAAATAATCTCTCAGGTGGATTCTAGGTATACCTTCTACACAAGACAGTGTGCATCTGCTAACATTTTCTCTGTAGCCAATGGCTCCAAAACTTAGTGGTTATAAACAACTGCACTGGCTAATTTTATGTCAATTTGACACAAGCCACAGTCATCTGAAAGGAAGGATCCTCAACTGAGAACATGTCTCCATAAGTGCTGGAAGTGGGACGGCCCAGGCCAGGGTGGATGATGTCATCCCTGGGCTGGTAATCCTCAGTTCTATAAGAAAGCAGGCTGGGTGAGCTATGATGAGCAAGCCAATAAACAGCATCCATCAGTGGCCTCTGCATCAGTTCCTGCCTTCAAGTTCCTGGCCTGTTGAGTTCTTGTCCTGACTTCCTTTGAGGATAAACAGTAATGTGGAAGTGTAAGTCAAATAAATCTCCTCCTCCCCCAAGTTACTTTGCAGTATGAACTCTAACTAGGCCAGCAACCATCACAGGGCCTGTGTGTAGCTCAGTGGTAGAGGTCTTGATTAGTATGAGCAAGTTCTTAGGTTTGATCTCCAGCGTTGAAAGCAATAAGCAAAAACCACCATTCACTACCCTTCACCCACCCGTGAGACTGTGGGTGGCTTGCTAGTGCAACTGGCTGACCTCAGCTGGTTTGCTCATATACCCATAGCCAGTGCTAGGCTTCTCCCCTCCTTCCTTGAGGGAGTGTTTCAAAGGTGAAGGAAGTTGATATATAAAACCAAGTGGTAACCAAACCCTGTTGTGACTCTAACCATGCCAAAGGCGATGAGAAGATGCACCAACTCTACTGGCAGTTCTTCAAATAATGCAGCATGACTTAGCTTCCCTTTAGATCAGAGCCCATTTTCTCCTCATCTCTCTTTCCTCTTTCTTCCTTTCTTTCTTTTCTTTCTTTCTTTCTTTCTTTCTTTCTTTCTTTCTTTCTTTCTTCCTTCCTTCCTTCCTTCCTTCCTTTCTTCCTTTCTTCCTTTCCTTCCTTTCCTTCCTTCTTCCTTCTTTTATTTTGTTTGTTCATTTTCTTTCTTTGTTTTGTTCTTTCTTTCTCTACTCAAACCTTAGCATGCTTTTATAAAAAGTACCTGGGTGGGTTGGTTGGATGCAGAGGAGCCATACTTGGTCCTGTGTGTCCTACTTTTTTTTTTTTACTTCAGCTTGTTCTGTTGAATTTACAGTTTCTGAAAGCGTGTGGTATAGAAGGAGTGATCACAAAAAGTTTTTTATCATACCATGAAAGTCAGTCTCATTTTGACAGGTTTTAGAATCACCTAGGGCGATGCTTTCTGTGGTGTTTCCAGAGAGGAGTAGCCGATGGGGGAAACCTGCCATCAAATTGAGCAGTCCCTTTTAACTGTCAGGTCCCAAGCCAAAGGCAGTTTCCTCCAAAACACTTGGGTCCGCAGCTGCCGCTGCCACTCCACTACGTCTCTGCCTTCTGCTTATGGACTGAACACTAGAAGCTCTCTTGAGAGCTGTCAGCCTTCAGGGCCAGGTTGGGACCTCTAAGTCTTTGAGGACTGAGCAGCTATCAGGTTTGTGGCCTCTCTGGCATCCAATGGCCATTGTTGATCCACCCAGTCGATAGTGTGTAAGACAATCTAATGGAGTCCCTCTATAATACGTAATATTTATTCTGTTGGTCTGCTCCTGCATCAAGTCCTGTCCAATGCAGTTTCTTATTCTTGAAGAGAGAATGAAGACAAATCTACTGAGGCCCTTCCAGGCTGTTCAAGATCCTTTCTAAAGTAAGCATGTGACCTGCAGAAGTTTCTCATGGAGCAGAAATGGGTGAAGTCATAAGGATTCTATGCTGAGAACTCTGGTCCAACTCATCCCGTCACAGACTGACACCTCCCTCTGACAGAACAAACTTCTCCTGGCCAGGCTTGTTCCAGCCATGGGTCTCAGGATCTCTCTTAGCTTCGGCCACTCCAGGCAAGTGAGGAGGGTCTACAAGTGCCTTTCCATTTTCCTGGGAGTACTGATTATGCTGGTTGAACTCAATGGTCAGCGTGCTCAGATTAAGAAATGCTTAGAGCATCAGTGAGGCATACTTTTGGACTTGCCTGTGCAGACTTTTCTCGAGAGAATCCACTAGGGGAGAAGACATTCCACAAATGCGCACAGCACCATCTCATGGGCTGAAGTGCCAAGCTAAATTTAAAAAGTAGAAACCATGCTTCTTGGCTGCAAATGCAATATCACAGCTGTCTCAGACTCTTGCTTCCATGTTTTTCACCAGTAGAAACTGCCAGCCTCTTACACTGTGAGCCAGAATAAACCCTTGATGCCCTTAATTGCTTATTAGGTTTAATTGCTTTTTGGTTACAATAATGAGAAAAGTAACTAACATAATTACCTAGTGCTCACACACTCTGATGCTTCTCTATATTCTCAGTAATCTTCAGAATATGGAGTTTTACATCATTTATTCATTCAACAAATATTCACTGAATATACACTTTGTGCCAGGATAATAGACCAAGAATCCCAGCCCATTAGGAGCGTGTAGTCTGGTTGGTAGAGATAGAAAGTGGCAATGATACAAAATAGCTGGTATATCAGAAATGGTCAGATGTCTAGGACAGAATGACACAGATGCATAGGGAGCGAGCAGTGGAGGTCAGGGCTGCTCTCTAGCTGAATGAAGACAGGAAGTGAGACTTCCCAGGAAATCGATGGGAGAGCGTCCCAGACAGAGGGGATTGGAGTTTGAGATGCCGAGGAAGCAGCTGGATGCACAAGCCTCCAATCTGGGAGAACTCAGGGCTGGAATTGGAAACAGGAGGAGCCTGCATCTGGTGTCCAGAGCTGAGTTACTTTGACACCACCAGAGGCCTCGGTATAGCTTATGAGGAGAGGAGGTGTTCAAGCCAATCCCCAGGGTTTAAACGCTTTAAAACCTAGGCCAATGGGAAGCAATCAGCAAAGAAAATGAAAAAGGGTTACACCTCCCACAGTGGTGAAAATAAAAAAGGAAACACCTCCCGCAGTGGCCACGCAGCTCTGTGACAGCCAGAAGGGAGGACTCATGCCCACAATCCCAGGCTTTAGGAAGCTGGGGCAGGAGGATCACTATGAGTTCAAGGCCATCTTGGGCTCTAGACTGTAACCCTATCTTTAACAATTTTTTAAATGAAAAATGAAGAAAAGATACAGTGGTTGGAGCAGAAAGATGTTCTGGTAGCTTCTGTCTCCAGAAAGAAAATGGAAGGCAAGGAAGGAGAGGACGGGACATGAGAGACCCATAGGGAGAACTCATCAGTCCTCTCACTCAAGCTCAGCTGCAGGTGGGAGGTAGATGTAACCATGGTTATGCTTTCACCACATAGAGAAAAATGAGTGGAGAAATGAGCAGATAACAATGCTGGAGAGAGGGGTAGGAGTAGGGTGGGAACGAACACGGGAAGGAAGGAACAACCCACAGGCAGGAGGATCACTACTTTGAAAGAGGAATAAAGGGTGTTGGGAGAAGGGACACTAGAGAAAAGAAGCCATGAAGACAGAAGGCAGTGGGAGGCAGAAGAGGAACCTGGAGCTGGCTTTTAAGGGATTCAGATGATGGATATGAAGACCATGTAATAGTCTGTGGCCGGAGAACATGAAAATGCTTCCATATGAAACACAGGATACCTATGAATGTAGCTCAACACAGAATTGTAAACTTACTCAAACATGGCTTACTTTACCTTTTTTGTGTGACTTGATTATAGAGTTCTCACATGTGAGCTTTATAAATGACAGCATCATGTCATAGTATCAAAAGGTTGGGCAATTCTGGTAGGCAAAACCTTTGAAAGAGACAAAGCCTGGGGGCTTACAGGCTAAAGAGCCAGGATTAAGTGGACCCTTAAGTCACCAGCAATTGTCTAGAGCAATGTTGTAGAGAGTTAGTGACAGCTGGGAACTAGCCATCCAAGGGAGAGGGAGAAAGAAACGTTGGTGGTGGGGAAATACATGCGGTAAAGCAGTCACACACCAGCCTTGTAGCCTCAGGTTCAAAGCACATGTGAAAATTTCAGAGCAAGGAGAGAGAGAATAACCTAGAATCAGCACTCAGGTGCAAGCTGTTTGAGGTCTCCTTTCCTCTGTATCTCTTCAGTTTAATAAGTTTTAGAAGTCCTTCATTAGGGGTTAGGGGTGGGCAAAATGGTGGTTAAAATCTAGGAAGCAGATTGATACATTAAAACTTGTCTTTTTTTTTTTTTCTCCTGCCACTCAGGTTTTGAAACCTCCTGGCGTTAAATCCAGGGGCTCTGTACATTCAAATTCACCGCTCTCCTCCCTCCACGCCCCATAAAGCTCAGCATGTGCAGGCATAGCTGACTAGGCTTGCTTCAGTGCTGCCTTCTGCGTAGGAGTGCTGCACGCACCGGGCTCTCAGTACCTGCATCCTCACGATCTGAAAACTGCACAGCTGCCATGTAAGCATCGCCACAAATTGCATAATTTGCTCTCGCCAAGTGGAAAAAAGAAGTTTCAGAATGTGCATTCATCCTGCACTGGCCTCCTGTAGCTCCCAGATGGGTGGAGAATGGGGTCACTGGAGGTGGACAGCCATGAAGACAGAACCCCAGTGAACTCCTCTCTCTCTCTCTCTCTCTCTCTCTCTCTCTCTCTCTCTCTCTCTCTCTCCAGAGAAGGAAAACATTTAGTGAGTTTGGGGTGCTGGTTGTAGATGTTTCAGAAAGCCATTTACTCTACCGAGTACTGAAATCACCCTCACTCAGTGGGTTACCCAAGAATCTCTGGGGGCCTCAAGCCAGTCTTGTGAGTAGGTCTGGCATTACCCTCTGGCCTAGGCTAATACACACTCACGTGGACTCTGCATGTTAACTCATTAAGTCTTGAGAACATGCATGAGCCAGAAAGGAGAATAGAGAGAATTCTAATAGCCAATAGGCCGAGAGTATGTTGTATGTGGAGAGAGTATGTTGTATATGGAGAGAGTATGTTGCATGTGAAGACTCAGAACCTCACCTCAGCGCATCAGTGAACACCTCCATTTCTCGAAAAGAAAACTCAACTTTATGGCAGCCAAAAGGATTGCTCAGTTGAACTATTAATGAGCAGTGGAGCTCACACTTATTCTCACGAGGATCTTCTCCCAAAGTGGATGCTTTGTAGATTGTATCAAAAAGCTCAGGGCAACAATACACAGTCTGGCTTTCTCTTCCTTCTGGGTTCCACAGCTACCAGCCCATGAAGCATAAAAGACAAACAGGCAGGGAGCTGGGGTAAGGAGAGCAGTGGGGACTTTGGCAGACTGGGAGGCATCTCCTACCTGATGGACACCACGGCCAGGGAGCACCTGGTCTCAATGCGGAGGTTGTGATATCTTCTGATATTAAATGTTAGGTCAATATTTTTGCTAACTATAGTGTGCTCCTAACAGTACTTTTGAGATGCTCCAAACAGAGCTCTGACCTTCCCTCTCCCCCCCCAACCCCCCTCCCAGCTTTAACGGCTGCTTCCAAACCCTCTCCTTGGTCCTGGCCTTTTTTTTTTTTTTTGTCATCCCAGGCTCCTCCAGATGTCCACACAAGTGTCACTGCAGGGCAGACTGATCACAACTCAGCTAGGTATTGGAGTTGGTTTGACTGCTTTGGACTTGAAGATGTGTGCAAACCTGCGGACCATGGCTGCTGAGAATGAAGAACCAGGCAAGAGTTAGCCAAGGCATGTAGATAGGCATGTCAGGAGTATGCAAAGGGGAACCGAGTGGGTGACCGAGTCAAGGAAGTAAAGATGGGAGTGTGAGCCTGCGGCTCAGGGGAAGTTGGCATAGAATACATGCAAGAGAGAACGGGAAGGGGAATGACCCATGAAGAGAGGAAAAACCACAGATACGTTTTCCTAGTGCCTCTAACAAGTACCGTGAGTAAACAGTGGCCATTGCCCATAAAGCCAGAGCTGATCGGGGAAATGTCCATGTGAGATCAATCCAGGATCTGCTGGTTTCTGGTTTCACATGTGTGTGCTTGTGCGTATGTGTGTGGGGTGTGTGTGTGTGTGTGTGTGTGTGTGAATGTCTGTGTGAGATTAATCCAGGATCTGCTGGTTTCTGGTTTCATATGTGTGTGTGTGTGTGTGTGTGTGTGTGTGTGTGTGTGTGTGTGCTCGCTGAGACAGGGTCTTTCAGTGACCAAGACTTTTCCAAGATCTAGACTGGTTGGGCAGCAAACTCCAGGCAAGGATCTACCTGCTTCCATCTTCCCAGTACTAAAATCACAAGCAAGCACCACAACACCTAGATGGTTTGGGTTTATTATGAGTTCAAACCCAAGTTTTTACACTTGCAAGGTGCGTTTTATCAGCTGCGATACAGCTCTGGCCTTCACCAGGCTTTCTTTAGTGACATGTTATTACATACACACCAGAAAGTAACTTACATAAACACGGCAAGTGATAGTAAATAATTATCATAAATCTTCTATATGAGAACTGGGGACCATTTCCATGCAATTCCATGTAAATCACCTGTCTGCTCCCCCAATATCTCATTCCTAAGCCCTCTGGCTCATACTGGGTTTTATCCTCACAAAACCCTAAGGTGTAGATGTATTAACTTTCTCTTCTTTGCAGATGAGTGACATGGAAGATGATCTCCAAAAGCCACACTGTGGGTGAATGACAGATCAGAACTATTTTACCAGCCATTCTGTCCTCCAAGCCTTCTTTCCATCACCTTGGCATCACTGGACTGTTCCTATCATTTCTATCTATCTACCTATCCACCTGTCTGTCTGTCCATCTGTCTGTCTGTTCATCTGTCTATCATTCCATCTATCTATCTATCTATCTATCTATCTATCTATCTATCTATCACCTATCTATCTATCTATCTATCTATCTATCTATCTATTTATCTACCATGTATCTATCATCCATCTATCTGTCATCTTTTTAAATTATACGACTATAAGTGTTTATTGGAGGAAATTTTTTAAACGTAGAGAATCACAACTAAAGCCACAGTTTAAACTTGGTCTTTGTGTAGCATGGTACCTTTTATTGAGAATAACTTTCCCATGAGATGGGAAAGTTATTGAGAATAACTTTCCCATGAGATGGACAGAGCAGTGTGGATGATAAGTGTACCATTCTTTTCAGAGGTCCATCTCTCCATATGTCTTCATATGTACACAATGTAATGTTAGAATTTAGTAGAATCAAATAGACTATTAAATGATTCTGGACTAACTTACTCATTTGAGAAGAGAGACCCAGGTGTCTGAATAACCTAAAAACTACAATTATTGAGAGGACTTCTCAGAGAATAGACAAAGCATGTCCCAGCTCTGTGCACATACAGAGGTGAACATAACCTACCCCTTTCCTGGGTATGCTAACCTACAGGCAGCCGCTGCTGCCATCTGTTGGAAGTGTATGGAAGTGATGCATAACATGGTTCCTCTTAGGCAAATCCTTAAATATGAGAATCCTTGAGGAAAGAAAGAAGGGGGAGGGGGACAAAAAGAAGAAAAGGAAGGGGAAAGAAAAAGGCAAGTGCATACAGAGTCAGACATTGTTCAAATACTAGCAGTTCCAGTGTAATTAAACAGTCTTTGTTTCCCATCTTTAATGGGGATGCTGTCTAGTTCATTGAGATGTTGTAAGAATTAAATAACAATACATACCAAGCTGACCAAATGCTATTCCACATCTCTGTGGCTGAACACAGTGGCAGTCAGTTCCCTTCGAGTTGTAACATAGGACAAATATTGTTTCCTCCAGTAACTCTTCAACTTGAACTTTCCAGATTATCTAGGATGCCAGCCAGGGAAGCAGGAGGAAAGGGTGAGATGCTTGCAAAAGGAGCATTTGTAGACCAGATCTGGTCTTCTACTGCCTGCTGCTAACTGGATCTCAGTACCACAATGGTATCAGCTGCTTGAAAGGTTGGAGACAGCGGCTTAGCATACCTGCTAAAGAACATGAGAGGTACAGTGATCCCATGCCTTAGTAGCTCAGATGGGGGCGCTTTCTATGAGAAACGTCTTTAAGTTTGTTCTTGAAGAACCTACTGGCTGTGGAGAGTGGGGATGAGGTGTGGGGTGCTACACAAGAAAGCCCTGAGGAACATCCCAAACAAGAGGCTATGATGAGAAGAGACATCTGACTGAAGAGATGATGTGTTTTGTAGGTAGAGATTAAACTAAAAGGAACTTTGACAGGTAGTATTAAGAAGGAATCAGTGAGAGGCTTCCAGGCTTGGAGAGCTGTACTAGATCCAGAGAAACCCAGCAGAAAGCCAGCAGCCACGTGAAAATCAACTGGTTACTGTAAGAAGAAACCAGAGTGCAACACAACACTTGGTGCCTTTTATCAAACTTCTGAACTTAAAAATCTGAGTGCTGCATTAAACAATCCTCTGAATGTTTTCAAGATTCTACAACTGTTCCAGGGGCTGGGGGGACAGCTTTATGTGGTAATGGAAAAACAATGGGGATATGGCAAGAATCAATGGGTTACACTGAGAAGAGACTCCCCCTGTGTCAGAGAACAACTAGGCAGCCAAGACGTGAGTCAGAACAAACTCAGAAAGCACCTAGAAGCCTTCCCTGTTTGAAGCACACCAGCCAGTTTCACGTGGGTGAAGTTTGGTTTTAAAGAAGACGAACCGAAAACACAACTTGTTTGTTTAAATTTTGTGATCCTCCTGGAGACTTCATCGCGGCTCTATGAAACGTGGAGGGAGAACGTTCTTCATTGTAGCACAGTGGTAGAGCACTTTCCTGGCAAGCACAGGGTCCTAGGAAATTTCTTCCTGGAAACATTGGGTTTCCTTGGAGAGAACAAGAGTATAGTGTACAGGGTCATTGTCTCCTGGCCCACATGTGATGAACTTGTTGAAGCAGGTACAGGCACAAGTCCAGTCCTGTACACACCCAGATTTGAGAGAAGGTCTCTGGTGTCCCAGAACACTAGCAAAGCCCAGACAACACCCCTGACCGACTTCGGCTCTTACAGCATTCAAAAGGAACATGTTTGTCTTTATTTTTAAGGAAAAGATTAGATTTTAGATGAATGGTTATTTGCTGTGTGCTACCTCTTTATTTACACAAATAAAATATCCTACTGTTAAAAACAACCCACGTGACCTTGGCAAGTGCCGAGTCTGCTCTGGGCTTTGGGCTTTTGTTTTCTTCTCTATACAACATAGGATTCAATTATATAATCTCTGAAGTCTCTTTCTGACCTGAAACAACAAATTCTAGAATAACTTCCTGTTTCTGGTGAAGCGACATGAATCTTGAGGTTACTTTATCGCATCACAAGAAATCTCTACCATTGTTGAAAAACCTAGCACTCCACTAAGGGAGCCCTGGGGGGAGCGTTATTTAGGGGTAGCATCACGCCTTCATGGCTGAGCCCAGAGCAGCTTACCTTATACCCCAGACAGGAAGGGACAAGAGCTTTAGTCATACCCATCTGCTTCCTGAAACCATGGCTCTGCATTGAAGTCCCTTCCTGTGTGCACTTCCCAACTGGACATGGGTTTGATGGCTAGCCTCCTCTTAGACCTGTATCTGATTCAGTATTTCTACATAAGCCCATGCCTCTCTAAAGCAGGAATATATCCTGGTGGAGCAATTTTAATACAGTGTCCAGCACAGCAGGTGTTGTTGTGAGTGATGACAATTGCTGGAAAACGTCAGACTTCTAGATCTTGAGGAGCCGTCTACAACCATTTAAGGGTAAATTAATTCCCATTATGTTAAATGCATAAGTCAGCCTCCCATCTTGAAAGTGCTCAGGAAGTACAATGGCTGGCTCCTGCCACATCACACCCGTAGAACAGAACTGCCCCATCACCACAGAGAGCCCACCTGACAGTCTACCCATGTGCTGATCCATCATATAGTAATGCCAACAAGCTTGGGAAGCACTTAGACTTTCTTCTATGTGGGTTGGCTCAACTAGTTTCAGCATCATAGAACTCGCCACCTCACAAAGTCTACTCTTGGAAGACTTTGTATTAGAAAGCTGGTCCTAAGGAATCAAAATTGCTGCCCCGCCCCCATACACCCAAGCCCACCACATACACCATATGTACAGGGCAATTGTAATGATTCTTCTCTCTAGCGATTCAGAGTGCAGCTCAGTGGTAGAGTGCTTAGCCAGCAGGCATGAGGTCCTAAGTTCAGTCCTCAGCACAGAAAGAAAACACAAATGCGTGCACATAAGTTCTGAGAGTTGAATTCTTTAGTTCGAATCTCATCTTCCTTTGTTTCTGTCCTTTGTCTTACTTTTATCCTCCCTTTCCTCACTCTCTATCTCTCGCCCTCCCTCCCTCTCTCCCTACCTGCCTGCCTGCCTGCCTGCCTGCCTGCCTGCCTGTCTGCCTGCCTGTCTGTCTGTCTGTGTGGTCTTGATAGAGATCAACCCTACTGAGCCATAGCCCCTTGTTTTATTGTTTTTGCACTGCACACTTTCTAAGAGCATTCCTATTTCTTCTCCAGCAAAGCAACGATTATGCAGATTGTGTGTCCATGTGTCAGAGCACAAAACAACTTCCTGTATCTTCCCCCAGGTCTGAATGTAGAAATCTCTAAGTGGCTTGCTTTAGTTTGACTCTGATACTTAAACCACACAAAAATGCAACAGAGAAAGAGAACTTCAGACCAATTTCCCTTATGAATATCGATGCCAGAATACTCAATAAAATCCTTGCAAACCGCATCCAAGAACACATTAAAATGATCATCCATCATGACCAAGTAGACTTCATCCCAGGGATGCAGGGATGGTTTAATATATGGAAATCCATCAACGTAATCCACTATATAAACAAACTCAAAGATAAAAATAACATGATCATCTTGTTAGATGCTGAGAAAGCATTTGTCAAAATCCAATACCCATTCATAATAAAAGTCTTGGAAAGATCTGGAATTCAAGGCCCATACCTAAGCATAATAAAAGCAATCTACAGCAAACCAGTAGCCTACATCAAACCAAATGGAGACAAACTCGAAGCAATCCCACTAAAATTAGGGACTAGACAAGGCTGCCCACTTTCTCCCTACCTATTCAATATAGTACTTGAAGTCCTATCCAGAGCAATTCAACAACAAAAGGAGATCAAGGGGATACAAACTGGAAAGGAAAAAAGTCAAAATATCACTATTTTCAGATGATATAATAGTATATATAAGTGACCCTAAAATTTCACCAGAGAACTCCTAAATCTGATAAATAGCTTCAGTGCAGTAGCTGGATATAAAATTAACTCAAACAAATCAATGACCTTTCTCTACACAAAGGATAAATGGGCTGAGAAAGAAATTAGGGAAATACCACCTTTCACAATAATCACAAATAATATAAAATACCTTGGTGTGACTCCGAGGAAGTGAAAGATCTGTATGATAAGAACTTCAAGTCTCTGAATAAAGAAATTGAAGAAGATCTCAGAAGATAGAAAGATCTCCTATGCTCATGAATTGGCAGGATTAATATAGTCAAAATGGCTATCCTGCCAAAAGCAATCTACAGATTCAATGCAATCCCCATCAAAATTCCAAATCAATTCTTCAACAAATTACAAAGGGCAATTTGCAAATTCATCTGGAATAATATAAAACCTAGGATAGCAAAAAACTATTCTCAACAATAAAAGAACCTCTGGTGGAATCACCATGCTTGACCTCAAGCTGTACTACAGAGCAATTGTGATAAAAACTGCATGTTTCTGGTACAGCGACAGACAGGTAGATCAATAGAATAGAATTGAAGACCCAGAAATGAATCCACACACCTATGGTCACTTGATCTTTGACAAGGGAGTTAAAACCATTCAGTGGAAAAAAGACAGCATTTTCAACAAATGGTACTGGCACAACTGGCGGTTATCATGTAGAAGAATGTGAATTGATCCATTCTTATCTCCTTGTACAAAGCTCAAGTATAAATGGATCAAAGACCTCCACATAAAACCAGAGACACTGAAATTTATAGAGGAGAAAGTGGGGAGAATCCTAGAAGATATGGGCACAGGGGAAAAACTCCTAAATAGAACAGCAATGTCTTGTGCTGTAAGATCAAGAATTAACAAATGAGACCTTATAAAACTGCAAAGCTTCTTTAAGACAAAAGACACTCTCAAAAGACAAAAAGGCCACCAACAGATTGGGAAAGGATTTTTACCAATCCTAAATCTGATAGGGGACTATATCCAATATATACAAAAAGTTCAAGAAGCTGGACTCCAGAAATTCAAATAACCCCATTAAAAATGGGGTACAGAGCTAAACAAAGAATTCTCAACTGAGGAAAACCGAAGGGCTGAGAAGCACCTGAAAAAATGTTTGAAATCCTTAATCATCAGGGAAATGCAAGTCAAAACAATACTGAGATTCCACCTCACACCAGTCAGAATGGCTAAGATAAAAAATTCAGGTGACAGCAGATGCTGGTGAGGGTGTGGAGAAAGAGGAACACTCGTTCATTGCTGGTGGAATTGCAAGCTTGTACGACCACTCTGGAAATCAATCTGGAAGTTCCTCAGAAAACTGGACATAGTACTACCGGAAGATCCAGCAATACCTCTACTGGGTATATACCCAGAAGATGTTCCAACTGGTAATAAGGACACATGCTCCACTATGTTCATAGCAGCCTTATTTATAATAGCAAGAAGCTGGGAAGAACCCAGATGTCCCTCAACAGAGTAATGGATACAGAAAATGTGGTACATTTACACAATGGAGTATTACTCAGCTATTAAAAACAATGAATTCATGAAATTCTTAGGCAAATGGATGCATCTGTAGGATATCATCCTGAGTGAGGTAACCCAGTCACAAAAGAAGTCACTTGATATGCACTTACTGATAAGTGGATATTAGCCCAGAAACTTAGAATACCCAAGATACAATTTGCAAAACACAAGAAAATTAAGAAGAAGGAAGACGAAGGTGTGGATACTTTATTCCTCCTTAGAATAGGGAACAAAATACCCATGAAAGGAGTTACAGAGACAGAGTTTGGAGCTAAGATGAAAGGATGGACCATCCAAAGACTACCCCACCTGGGGATCCATCACATAATCAGCCACCAAACCCAGACACTATTGCATATGACAGCAAGATTTTCCTGAAAGGACCCTGATATAGCTGTCTCATATGAGGCTATGCCAGTGCCTGGCAAACACAGAAGTGGATGCTCACAGTCAGCTATTGGATGGAAGGCAGGGCCCCCAATGGAGGAACTAGAGTAAGTACCCAAGGAGCTGAAGGGGTCTGCAACCCTATAGGTGGAACAACAATATGAACTAACCAGTACCCCCAGAGTTCGTGTCTCTAGTTGCAGATGTCACAGAAGATGGCCTAGTCTGCCATCATTGGGAAGAGAGGCCCTTTGGTCTTGCAAACTTTATATGCCCCAGTACAGGGGAAAGCCAGGACCAAGAAGTGGGAGTGGGTGGGTAGAAGAGCAGGGCATGGGGAGGGTATAGGGAACTTTCAGGATAGCATTTGAAATGTAAATAAAGAAAATATTTAAAAAATCTAAATAAAGAAAATCTAAAAAAAAGAAAGGATATCTGTGATAAATAGATTGATATTACATATATACATATATGTGCATGTATATACATATATACAAAGAGACAACATAGAGACACATTTTTATATAAAATTAAATATGTTTTATATTTTATATGGTAATAGTCTTATACTTTATAAAAATGCATTTCAACATACCTATTTCCAGTTGCAACACTAAAGCATGCATTTTTAATGTCATGTGATGTCTATGCACACACACACATAGATACTGCAGATATTTTTGCAAGATACAGGGGAAATCTTTCACGGAAGCCTTGGAAGAGCAGAAAGGATTCTTAAGACCTGGAAAATGACTCATTTCCATTTCACTTCACACTCACTCGTAAGTTATTGGTTCTTACTTTTATAACAACCACGTAGTTATATAATAGTTGGCTATATGAAACAAACATTATCAGCCCACATCTCCTCCAAGATGAGTTCCATGGTGCAGCATTAAGGCCTAGCCCAGGCTGCACTCCATTCATTCAAGTTACAATAGTTTTTGTCCTTCACATCTGCACATGCCGTTCCACTATGACCTCCATGTTCCGTTCTTGGCCGATGAGATGGGTATGATGTTTTCCAGCTATTCACTGATAAGCCATGAATGACTGAAATCCGGCGTATTCACTGCTATGCACTATGTGTGACAACAGCAACTGGCTCCCCCGGGAAGGGGAAACTAAGACACTGAGGGAAGGTTTCCACAGCGAGGGGTCTGGTCACTACAGTAGTGTGCAAAGACAAGCTCGACGAAAATGCACCGGACATTCACGAAGCTGTAAGTCCCCGGATTTGGCTTAAGTAGACGGTGAAGACAAAGTGACCGAGACCAATCAGCAAAGGTCAGGAGGGGTCTGGCTGCACAGAACAGCATGCTGTTCTCTGTCCAATCACAAACAAGGTGCTAGGGAAACAGAGTTTCATTTGATTTTTAAAGACGTTTAAAAAAATGTATGTAGGCCGGGAAGTGGTGGCGCTCACCTTTAATCCCAGCAGCCAGGACTATACAGAGAAACCCTGTCTCGAAAAACCAAAAAAAAAAAAAAAAAAATCCCAGCACTTGGAAGGCAGAGGCAGGCAGATTTCTGAGTTCAAGGCCAGCCTGGTCTACAGAGTGAGTTCCAGGACAGCCAGGACTACACAGAGAAACCCTGTCTCGAAAAAACCAAAAAAACAAAACAAACAAAAAAAAAGTATGACTTTTTTTTTTTAACCTTTAACAAATTAATAATTTACTTGTAATAATTACCTTTATCATATGTATGCATATGCCTCTGTAGGGTAGGATGTATACACTGTGTGTGTGTGTGTGTGTGTGTGTGTGTGTGTGTGTGTGTGTGTTCTCAGCCTCAAAATAAGATCTTCATACTTACAAGACAAGTACTTTACCCACTAAGCTATTTTCTCAGCCTTAAGAACCCTTTCCACTTATTTTTTATTACAAAGTAGAATTTTCTGTTTATCTTTCTATTTTTATAAAATAATTTACTACATAAATATAGCATAAAATATAGAAGTAAATCAGATTTTTTGTTTTCTGTTTTTTTTTAATTCAAAGTCCCATGTTTGATAAATGGATGAAAACCCTGAATTTTTATCCTATAAAAATATAAATATATAGGGCTCTCAAGATGGCTCTGTAAGTAAGCAATGGTGCTTGTCAAACATGACAGACAGTCCAAGTCTCATCTCTAAGATAGATGTAATGGAGAGACCTAACTCCCACAAATTGTCCCCTGACACCCCCCCATTCTGAAGCATGTAGATAAATGTAAAAATAAGTTCAATGTAGATATAAAATATTACATATAATTCCAGTAAGTTCACAGGACTCGTGTCTTTTTTTTTTAATCCCTGAATTTAAAGGTTGCAGAAGCAATTAATTAACAGTTTTGTTTTCATAGATTTGGGTTTTTTTTTTTCAAGAAGGAAATTGTGTACAGCACCGTGGGGACTCACCTAGAACCTATTGAGTTCTAAAGAACCTGTTCAAAGTCCCATTTAGTATCAAACTCTGAGCGCACCTCTCAAATGCAGTGCACGGTGCTGAAGTCTTCCTAGTTATAAGAAATCTATGGCAGTCAAATGTGTGAAGCTGAACCTAGGTCATCGACTATGTTAGGATTCACAAACAGGAAGTAAAAGGAAAGTCGACCTGTAAAACTCGGTGAGAAACAATTCCATCAGAGATCCAGTTGCAAACCTTTCCAGAGTGACCACATTTAACTACCAGAGTGAACCCAAACCGTGTATGGAGAGGCGTCCCATTCTAAGATATACAGCCACGTTTCTACAGCTCCATTCTAAGGCGTAACATACGACTTCCTTCCAGGAAGAGCTGTAGCTTCAGCGCCATCTTTGTTATGGGTACTCAGTCCCCAGTTCACTGCCTTTAGGAGTACAGCCTGTTAAAGTCATTTAGCAATTGAGATAAGGTTTTTCATTATATCCTGCCTTGGTAAATAATGATTTCTAAACAGTAAAAAGTTAAAGATCACTACCTTATATATGTGTTTAGCCTTGTTTTTGCTACTGTCACTAAGTTATAATGTGCTCTATTTGCTAGATACATCCAAGGCAAGTAATTTAGCAAACACAGGTCATCTAACTCAGATATGCTTAATAGACTAGCTCTTAATCTTGTCAAAAATCTGCTAAATGTAACGTTTAATGTTTAAGCTTATGACAGAGACTCCCAAAGCCTAACAGTGACACCCCAGACCCGCAAGATCTCTGAAAAGATAATGGAACAGTGACAAGACTGCCTGGATTGTGGTATGATCACCACTGAGAAACACTGCTCCTTTGCTGTGCCGGCTGCCATGGTTTGGCCTACACTGTGGACAAACAGAAGACACCCAGAGAGTTAAATGTCTCATATTGCCTAAGTCAAAGTGGGTCATTTCTTTTGTACATACCTACTCCACGGGAAAAGGTTTTTGCGTCTTCTGGGCTTGACAGCCACACTGACTCTGCCCAAGTTGTGATGGAGACCGCTGGGACCTGGGAACTGTTTAGCTAAGTGGACTATAGACAAAATTCTGTCATTTTAATTAATACATGACTACTAGATTATAATTTATTCTTTCCTGATTTCTAACTACATTGACAACTAAGCTGTAGCTTGTTAGCTAGAAAACAGACGTAGCTCCTCCCCCCAAGATAACCCACCACCTTATTAGATTATTAATTAATTTGTTAACTAGTAAGACTACCAGATCTCTTATCAAAAGGCAGACAGGTTTGCCTTGCTCACAGACTTCACGATAAATGATACACACGTTCAGATGTAACCTCCTGTTACTTCCTTATCTAAACTCGGTTTCCAGTGACTAAAGGCTTCAGATTTCCTCCCCTTGCAATGCCTCTGTCCTAACATGAACCAATAGAGTTCTTAAAAATTAGCCTAACCTAATAAAACATTCCACTACACAATCCACTTTCATAATCACAAGTTCAGTTTCCTTTGGTAATCTTTTAACTATAGACTTAAGGTATTTCTCATGCTAAATCTATATGATCAACTATCATATCCACAAGGTCAAGGTTTTGTGTTTCCTTTGTCTTTTAAATGTAAACTTAAAAATGTTTCTCACTATGCTATTCAGTCTCCTGTACAGAAGGAAAAAGCCCTTCATGCTCCTTCTGCTCCACAAAGAAGGTTTTGTCTTCCCTAAGTTTGTCTTAAAGACTGTTCGTGTTGTTATCTCTTTTGTAAACTTATAACCTACGGGAAACCCGCTTAGATCTACCTCTCACGGACCAAATAGACTCCATCCGGGTAAGTACACCTGCCAGCCAATAGCCTAAGTTCCCACTTGCTACCTTTTCCAGAGGGTGGGATTCCTCTCCTGTGCCCCGGGATTGGGACTCACCCTCACCCCAACCACCAAGACCTTAGGGTTGCAAATGTACACCTAAGAAAGTTTTTTTCTCCCAAAGGTACTTAACTTTATTCTCTACCTCTAACCTGTGTGTGTGTGTGTGTGTGTGTGTGTGTGTGTGTGTGTGTGTGTTTTAGCATCTTGCCAAGTCCAGGTGTTTGCTCAAAATCTATATCCAGAACAGCTCCAGAGAAGTAACCCACAGATACTCCAATTTATTCTCACAGACACAGATGCTTTTACTCGACCTGTTCCTTCCTATCCATAGATGGCTCCACAGACCCTGGACAGCAAGGAAACAGCCAACTCTCCTGAAAATGGACCAACATCCCCATACCCTGTTTTCTTTGGTTTTCCCAGAGATGTGTCACCCCAAATTCGGCAGGAAGTAACTAAAGATCATGACAACCCTATTACTGTTTTATCATCACCTCTTTCTAATTTTTCCTTTTTTAAATTAAATGAAAATGGAGGAATGTTGGTATTCCTTCTAGGTACTACATCAGAGTTACCTGGCAACAGCTAGGTATGTCTGGCTCTCTCTAAAGGGACCTGTTTGCTTGTTCTCTCTCTCTCTCTCTCTCTCTCTCTCTCTCTCTCTCCTTCTGCCTTTCTCTGTCTCTACTCCCTCCTCAACTCCCCTCCCCATGCCCTAAATAGATTCTATTCCATTTTATATCCATCATATGGCTGGTACCTCAGAGGAAAGGGATGTCTTAGCATGGGCCCAAAGATGCAGCCCCCTTCCACATCACCATACTGTGCCTCTACCAAACATATCCTGGCTTCCTTTTCTTTTTATAAAACACACGTTGTTTTGTTTGTTTGTGGGTTTTGTTGCTGTTGTTGTTGTTGTTTGGGTTTTGTTTTTCGTTTTTGAATTTCCCTTGATGCTCAAACAACACAAAGCTCAGAAACCCCCACTGGCAGGAAGAAGGTTACAGAAGACAACTGGTGGTCCTGGTTTCCCAACAGGACTCTGAAGCCAGTCCTCAACTGACTGTTGTGGGCCAAGCCACCACTGAGAGGAGGTCACACCAAACTGAGAGAGACCAGATCAGATAACTCAGTCTCAGATCTCAGAACAGGCAGGCTCCTGGGCAGCTAGATCTCAGAGGACACAAGCTTCTCTGGTGCCTAGATGGCCATTTCTTCACTGTCTATCTCAGAGCATAGGAAAGCTCCCCAAGGGAGAAATCCTGAAGGCTGGGGCATGTATCAAAGACAGAATAACCCAGTGCAGCTGCCAGAACTAGCCGTGATTATCATTTGTCTTGTATTTAAACAGACTGAGATTGAAACCACAGGGATACCGTCTGAGTGGTTAATCATTCGTCCATGTGTCTAAACCTCCTGAGTTCCAACAGAACCTGGGCCCATAGGATGGTGGCATCTGTGATCCAGAAGCAACTGCATGTTCTGTGCATGTAAGTGTAGACCTCTGTCACATAATTCTACCACCAATTAGGAATGTATCATAATTTATTACTTTCTTTGCAAAATTAGAAAAAAATAATTGGCAAGGCTTATAATTTCAAATATACTAAGTGCCCTTATATGTGTTTAATAAATGACTGAGTTTTCTATATTTTGTCTGTGTCTGTGTGTGGTATACACATGTGTATAACATTATTTTTTTCTAGTTCCTCTTTTTCTTACATTTCCTGTGTGCTGAGCTGGGGTATTTGGTTTTTGAATGATGTAATGGGTTAACAAGATAATGTATCAGGAAGGAAATCTTTTAAGGTCCAAGGACCTCAACACTACCTTTTGTTTCGGTTTGATTAAACGGATGGAATTCCACGCAGTGGAAAGTTATGCAGGTGGCTGCCCGGGAGCTCACACACCCTCCATGAGCAGTGATGGGAAGGCTCTGTGAAAGTGGCCGATGATTCCTGGCATCTTACTCTTTACCTGCACTTCCCTATTGCCCTGAATCTTGACGTTCATGATCAAGCTTCTATAACAATAAGAAAAAGTGATGTTTTCACTTTTGAAATTCTAAGTCTTCTAATCATCAGAGAAAGGAGTGGGTGACTGCCTAGAAAAGCAACTCATACATTCCTTTGAAAGCAATTATTGCATGAACTTCTAGGGGCCATTGGGGCCTCCAATAACTGTGGGAGGAGGTTTTCTTTTCTGAATAAAAATGACTACAAGTCGTGATCGGGGTTATTCTTCATTTTGTACATTAACACTAGGAAGATGACAACCGTCAACCAAAACTTCAAGTGTAATATTTTGGAAAGTTTGGCATGACCCAATTCTAGTTAAATGGAAATCTTTCTAATTAAAGATAAATATATTTTGAAATGACAGAATGCTTAGATGATTGTTTCCAATGAATTGTAATATTGAAATGAGAATTAATTAAAAACGATAAGTTGTAAATTTAACATTCACTTTTAAAAGGAGGCACATGTCTTACTGACTTGACTCTATTTTTTTTTTCTGACTAGTTATATTTTGAAAATATACAGAACTGGAGAGGTTATCATCACTACAATGAGTATCTTAACATCACAGTAAGTTTGGGTGCATTTTTCAAGTTGACGACAACCCAGCTTACTGGACAGGACTCTGGCTGTGTGCTAATGAATATTTGAGGTGTAATCTACTTGTCAATAAGACAGAGGATGACCACAGAAGAGCTTCCACCACCCAGAAAGAGGAGGAATGTCAGTTTCCTGCATTTAGCATATGTCATGAATGTACACTGGGTTTCCCTTTGTCTTCTCTCCTCTAGGGAGGGGAGAGTGGTTTGTAGCCACAGAATCACTGGCTAGGTCACTCCGTGTCTGTCACCCACGGTCAGTCCTCTAACAAATGTGGCTGAGAGCCAACAGTAAATAGTCACAAAAACAAACAAACAAACAAACAAACAAAACAACAACAAAATTAAACACTCCCAAACCTCAGGATAGACTTCCCACATGGACAATTTTACCCCAAAGGACCATGCAGAATAAACATCACCTCCAAATAAGCAGTGTTTAAGAAACATGGATGCTTAGGACAGGGGTGTCACAGAAAGACGTAAGCTAAATGTGCAGACTCTGAGGATGACACCCTGGGTTTCCATCCCAGCTGGCTCAAATCTCCTGGCTCTGTGACTGCCTTCTCAGGCAGGAGATGAGAGCAAGCAGGGATAAGCCACTGGAAGGACTGAGAGAGAGAACTGGGTGCCAAACTCCGACTGCCTGTCTTTAGGGGGACTTCTTAGCCCCCTTCCTTAGCATTTCTACTAAAACACATTAATGCAGATGTGCATGCAGATCAAATTCTCTAACAGAAACATCTAATTTACATGAGCACTGGAGACAGCCTTGGCCTGCAAGTAGACTGGGTGCTCCCGCTGGACCTGCTCTGGGGGCCTCCATCTTCCCTTCCTCACCCACTCCCAGCAGTCACAGTTCAGATGGCCTAGGCAGAACCCCCAAGAGACATCGGCTCATGACTACACTCATCCTAGCCAGAGAAATCCAAGTGTTTCTAATCCTCTCTAGAGCAATTAAAAAATAACCCAATTCTTCTCATCTATGATTTTAACTTCCCCATGTTCTACAGTTTCATAATTCTTAATATAATGGTGACAGAGGGCAGTGACAGCTGCCAATCCAACAATGGCTTGCTATACACTATCCAGGCTCCATCCCACAATTCAGGGAAGCTGTACTTTTATTCTCTCTCTCTCTCTCTCTCTCTCTCTCTCTCTCTCTCTCTCTCTCTTTCTCTCTCTCTCTCCAGAATTTTGCACATACCCTTAGCTGTCCTAGAACTGACAATGTAGAGTGGCCTAGCCTTGAATTCACAGAGATCTTCCACCCTATCTCTGCCTCCCTAATGCTGATTTTAAAGGCAGCACTGCCACACCCAACTCACACATGTTTCTTGATAGCAAGAGCTAACTCTTCCAAGGCAAAGTTCTTGAAGAGCTGAGCCTTCCCCAGCAGCAAGTCGCCAGGGTGATGTGGTTGTGCAGACCAGAGCTCCCTTCTCTGCAGTTCAGAGACAATGTCTGCAAGCTCACGGAGGCCAACTGCTGACCTCCATGCTGTGCTGAGTTCTTAACGGTTTCAGCCTCATTGTGAGCTTTCCTTCCACACCCTTGCCAAAGGCTGGCCCAATTCTTGGCCTTTCTTTTTGCCCCAAAGGATTCTATAGTTATCCTCCTAAGATCTCCTGATGATGTCTTCTTGGCCCTCTTATTTTCTCCAACAAACACTCTATGAATTCTGTGCTGCCACACTCCAAGTCCCTCCCTTACAGGTACAGCCTCAATGCTTTAAGACTTTGCACATAAAATGCTCTGCTGCCTTGCTCTTGGAGAGAGATGTTACTGTGGCTGACAAGGGCCAGAGACAACCAAAGCTTTGCTCAAACACACAAGTCCATAGAAAATGCCTCTCTTTCAATGTTTCTCAGCCACATTTGATTATCAGCTTTTAGCCAATTCATTAGATGCTGGTTGCTGAGGAACATTAAGGGCTTGGAAAGTTAAAGGACTGATTCACTGCCGTTACTCAGAAAGCTTTCCACCAGAGAAGATTCACTTTAGGAAGTTTAAATAAGGCTGAAATAGACTGTGTGCAAATTTTAGGCAGTGAGAGACAGGACGAGACGGGGAAAGAACTTTGTGGTTGCTTTTCTTTCAACAGAAGATCTTCTTACTAGAAAAGGACCTGACTAAGCCCTTGATTCATCCTGGACAGATACCACTTTTTGTTTTAGTTTTTTTCTTGAGGACCTAGTGTTCATTTTAACATTTTTTTTTTCTGTCTCCATCTTCTACTGCTTTTTCTGATTTTTTTCTTTTCTGCCCTGTCTCCCTCCTCCATTTTCTTTCATTGGATGTGGCATTAGAGTTACTTCCAACATCTCACAGATTGCACTACAAAATTAACTCTATCAGAATGGATTTTATGTTTTGCTTAGTTTTCTTTCTCTCCTTGTTGAGAACTATCAGGATGGGTTGTCTATAAAGAGTGAGGGGATGGAAGAAGGCAAGGGAGTGGACCAGTGCAATCCTGCTCATGCTCACTTTCCTCCCTGAAGTTGGAAGCAGTGACAACTAAGACAAAGAGAGGGGTCAGGACTCATGCTTATGAGAAGGGTGTTCAGCTCCACAAACATCTGGGTCTCTGCTAGGGACTGGTCCCACATTCTGTGTTGGGGAATACAGAAATTAATAGACTTGGTCAAGGAGCTCCCATTTCATTCAATAAGGGTGGAGAAGCAGACATCATTGTCTCCTTCCTGATTCTATAGGATGTGCTTTCAGCTTTCTCACTTACTATAATGCTAGCTGTAGTTTGTTATACACACCCTTCCTTATATTGAGGTAGGTTCCTTCCAGTCCTAGTTTCATCTGATATTTAGCATGTATAGAGATGACCACGGGACTTTGACAAAAGCTCATCAATTGTTGATGAATGTCCAATCAGTGAATTCCTTTGGTAGCTGATGCTTATCCTTCCCTCTGTGAAACTTGCTCACTGTGAAACTTGCCCTCTGTGAAACTTGCCCCCTGCGTCTGAGCATAGCTCCTGGCATTTCTGCTCCCATCTTTAAGTTCAGCTAAGTCTTGAGTTTGATCTCTATCACCCATATTAAAAGCCAGCATGGTAGTGCACATTCAGAATCTTAGCCCTGACGGAGCAGAGGTGGTTTCCTGGGCTCCCTGGCCAGCTAGCTTAGGCTAGTTGGTAAGCTCTAAGTTCCAGAAAAACACTACATTCAAAGGAAGATGACTACCCAACACTTGAGTTGACCTTTGACCTACACACACACACACACACACACACACACACACACACACACACACACACACACACAGAGTGAGGGGTGGGGGTGAAGAATAAAGTATTCAAAGCACCAGGAAGTTTCTAAGCTTAGGTTTCTTCACTAGATCCTTTAAGGTTTTTATCCACTTTCAAGAATTGAGGCTTTTGCTAAGAGGATGGTGCAGCCTGTGTGTGGTTAGATACTGCTGGATTCCATAGCCACTGCTGCTGCAGTGTGTGCGTGCAATGTGTTTACGGTCCCTCACTTTTTGGCTTGTTGGATCAGTTGCTTGGGCGTAGGAAGGTAAAGAGTCACAGATTTTGAAGCAGGGATATGGCAGATCAGAGATAATTACACTGGACTTTTTTTTACTTTTATTAATTTTAATTTATTTTTCAATGTTTTTCACAAATTTTTATATGTCTTCATGAATACTTGTCAACTTGAAGGGTAATGGAAGTAGAATTCTCTGTACAGCTTGGTTTGGCACAAGGCACAGTGAAGTGTGATGGCTTCATAACTTACTACTTTTTATGCTAGGAAAGTTGGCTGGTCTCTTTTTGCTCCAATTCCTCCTTGTAGGAGAATGGTATGCCCTACCTAAAAGGGATGAGCATTGCCTTATCATTATTAATGTTATTTCATTTTAAATTAGGACAGTGTCTCTGATGATGACTTGGGCTTTTATGCCAGAACCATCTTGAGCACTTTGCCTGGTGTATTAACTCACTGCTCCTAAACTCATTCTCAGGCATCCTCAGAACACTGCTGGGAAGTGATAAATTATTTCCCAGAATAACACTGATTACCTGTAGTCTATAGTCCTATGAATCCTCACTTCGGTCTGAAGCCCCACAGCATTCATTCTTGTCTTCTTTTCTGTCAGCCATCTGGATTTTCAAACTTACACCATCATGGTTCATTCCATGGATCCTACAGCACTCTAGAACTTCTGTAATCCATATGTCTCCTCTTTCTCACATTCCTCCTGAGAGACCAGACCCACTCCATTTTGGGTTCAGGCTCCATCTTAGAGAATCTGACCTAAGGCTGAACTCGAATTAACCAGCAGGCCTGCACTTAGCACTGGTCTCCAGGTCATTCTCTAATAACCAACAGTCAGGAGGAGAGCAGAAGTTATAGCTGTACCTAAAGAGTATGATATACCTACTTATGAAAATTTATGGTTTGACTCCCAACGCCAACCAATCATTTGAAAGGGCAACAAATTCCATAATATACGCCCCAATCAGATGTGCGCTAAGCTGGACCCCCCCTTGCTTGTTTGCTTGCCTCTATAAATGCTTCCTGAAACTGGGGTCATCGTAATGATAGTGTGGCCCAAGCTCGAGCTTGAATAAAGACTCGTGTGGAATTGCATCAGGGTCAGCTCCTTGGTGGTCTTTTGGGGCTGACGAAATGGGCACAGCACTCCCACATGCCCGCTCAAGAGAACCATGCGGTCAGTTATGCCACAGTGGTACCCACACCTCATTGTGCTGATTTTCTGTTGCATTACTGTGAACAAATAACTCACAGAAGCAACAAATCTTCCTCTGGGGAGGAATGATTTATTTGGCTCAGTTTGAGGGGATTTTTGTCATCACAGTGGGAGGTTCATCAAAGTGAAGCCATTCCATCTATGACAGTAGGAATATGAGGTACTGGACATTCACATGACATTGGATCAGGGATGGGTGTTATCTCCAAAGGCCCTTCCTAAGACATCTACTTCTTCCAGATAGACCCACCTTTGGAAGCCCCACAGCCTTCAAAATAAATATACAAGGCAGAGACAAAGTATACAAAACATGTACCTGTGGGAAGCGTTCCAGATGCAAAGCTAAGCGGTGGAGTTGGATGGTCTTTTTTATGAATTAGCTGAGGGGATGGTGGGGAATGGTGGTACATTCTTGCCATCCCAACACTTTGGAGGCAGGTGAAGTTATTCTGGTGAGTCAGCCTAGCCTACTCCCGAACTTAAGGCCAAAAGAAAGAACTTATCTAAACCAACCAACCAACCAACCAACCAACCAACCAACCAACCAACCAGATAGTTTAGATAGTTGCTTCCTGAGAAGCAACACCTAAGGAGTTGATATCTGACATCAACACAGATGAATCCTCATGAACAGTCCCTTCTATGAATACACACACACACACACACACACACACACACACACACACACACACACGAGAGCACCTTGTAAAGAGGGATGGTTTACTTTAGTTCACAGGTTCAGAGTCAGTCCACAGTGTTTCTCCTTGCTTTGAGCTATTGGCAGCACGATACATCAGGGTGGGAGCACACAGCAAAGGAAGACTGTTTATATCACTGAGGCTAGGAAGCAAAAGAGCGAAAGTCCTACCCACCCCCCAACCCCCCATCAAGGGCAAGCCCCAGTGACCTAATGTTCCACAGCCTACCTCTGAGAGGTTCCACCACAGTAACACTGAGAAAGAGATCAAGCCTGTAAGACATGTGTCTTTGAGAGATATTTAAGATACAAACTTGGCAAAAAAAATTTTTAACATTCTAGAATTATGAGTTATCTCTCTCTCTCCATATATATATGTGTGTGTGTATACATATATGAATATGTAGATATATGTGTGTATATACATGAATACATATAATTGAGGATCACAATTCAATACATTGAGTATGATTTTGGAAAATGAGAATGCAGGGTTAGAAACCTGTAGGGATACAGAGAAAAGGGACCCTTGCATGACCGGTCCCCTTCTACCCTTTTCATCCTCTGTCTTGAAGAGAAAGAGGACTTTATGCAAGATGGTTTGCAAAGGTGGCAGTAATTCTAAATCCTCCCTGGACAGGTCTTTGACAACCTGATTCCAGCAATGAAGCCATTTCTCCATCTGGCTGACATTGTCACCTAACTTCCCCAAAAGAATTCTGTGCAGTATGAGCCACAGTTGGCCAACTTCTGGGCATTTAGTGGCCCTACAGCTTCTGCTTCCCTCTCCTCCTGTCATGGAAGGAAGCCCAGACGAGGCTCTCAATGGAAGACTGTCTGAGAGAAGTAAAAAGCCAACAGTTCCAACAAACCACTAGACACAAGTGAGTCCTACCACCACCCTGTAAGTCCCCGAAACTGCAGATGATTGCAGGCAAGGTATGACCCAGATAAAACCAGAAGAAGTACTAAGTGGGCCCATGGCAGACTACAGACCCACGGAACTGTGAACAGGTGAAATCTGATTATGTGAAACCACTGAATTTTCAGGTGGTTTTAAAACAGCAATAGTGCTACAGACTTAATCTGATGATCAAGTCTCTCGAAATTGCAGGTCCCTCCCAAGCCCTGTACCTGGCTGGCTCCTCTCAGCAGGAAGGGGCCCACTTACTTTTCTTCCTTCTCTGGATCATAACCTTTCAGGGCATTATGTTTAGGTAGTGATCCATGATGCTATTTCCCAAAGTCCCAAGGACTGAATTAAGGTCAAATGAGCCAAGGCCAAATCCAAACATCATCTTGAAAGGAAATAGCTCCCAGGAATCAGTTTGAAAAATAATACTTTCATGTAATATAATTTTAATTTTAGCAGCAATTGAAAAGAAAAGTTTTGGATCAGGATCCTAACTAAGACTAAGGTCTCAGACCAAATTCTCAGCACAAAGGGGATTTATTTGCCCCAGATCAGCAGCGGGCAGAGATAAGGGACAAAGACAGGAACAGAGGAAGAGGGAGAAGGAAGGAAACAAAGGAGGAAGAGGAAAGAGGCAAGGGAGAGGGGTTGGGGATATTTGTTCCAGAGTGGGACCAAAGACTGCCTCTAGATAAGAAGGAGACAAATGTGGCACCCTCTAAAGTAGAATTTTTATTGGAAACCTAGTGTCTGTAAGTGGGACTCCTGACAGCAGCTGCTGCTTGGAAAAGCTGTGTGAAGAGTCTACAGTGATCTGCATGAGAGTCTAAGATGTCTTTATTTTTCTCACCCTCTCTTCCACTGGCTTGTCTTTATCATCAATATACCTCAGAGAGAATACATTTTGTTGGGAAGAAATATAATTTTTCCTGACGTCTTGTAAATTCATTAGTTGGACAGATCCCTGCAACAAAAGAATTAGAGGAAGAGCAATCTCGTGTATTGACCCCAGACAGCACACACCATGGAGGAGACTGCTCAGGAAAGGACCATGCAAGGCAGTGGCTTGGCAGGCACTCTGAGGACCCGAGTCGGTCCCAGCCCCCACCCCCCACCCCCGCACCAGGCAACTGCCAATTGTCCTGAACTCTAGCCCCAGGAATCTGACATCTTCTGGCCCCTGCAGGCACCCATATATGTATAGCATACAACTGTGAATATACACGTACATATAAAATTTTTAATGAGATTTTTAAAACGCCCTGGCACAAAGGAATGTAACTTTGGGCTTTCAGGGGCAATGAAGTGTGAATAGGTCTCTTTGCAGAGGCTCTCCCTGCAGCCTCTGAGCTCAGCTGCCCCCCCCCCCCCCCCCCCCCCCCNGCGAATCCTGCCGACTTTGGGTGCCATCTGCTGCATTCTGGTTGCCTTTAACTCAGATTTGCCTCTAATCAAAGAGGCGCCTTCCGCAGGCTCAGCCTCCTTTACTTGGTGCTTGAGCCCACTGGAGAGTCCTACTTCAAATACAGCACTGCTGTAATGTTGCTACAGACCACCGTGAGATAAACACAGAAGATGCCTCCATGAGATTGGGCTAGAGCCAAGTCTGTAGCATTTTCTTTGTGACTGAAGGGGGAGAGCCAGGCCCGTGGTGGGTGGTGCCATGCCTGGGCTGGTGGTCCTGGGTCCAATAAGAAAGCAGGCTGAGCAAGCCATGGGCAACAAGCCAGTAAGCAGCGCCCCTCTGTGGCCTCTGCTTCATCTGCTGCCTCCGGGATCCTGCCCTGCTTGAGTTCCTGTCCCATCTGCTTTGGATGATGAACTGTGAGTAAAGTAAACCCTTTCCTCTCCAAGTTTGTCCTTGTGCTGTATCACCACAGCAAAAATAACCCGGAGAGGGACTGTATGTGTGTGTGGACGTATACATTCGCACATATGAAGGAAGCAGGCTGTAAGCAGAAGTCATGGAGGCACTCTTGCTTACCAGTAACTTAGTATGAATAACCAGGGAAATACTCTGCAGATCCTACGGATGGAAAACTTGGGGGCGATTCTGCTACTTATTTGAGAGCATACACAGAAGATTCTGTGAGATGGTTTGTGACCATAGTAGTGGATGCAGGACTGTAGTGGGCATAGTCTCAGGCTAGCCCGTTCTCTTTCTGGTAGTTGTTCTTCAGAATAACAGTAGGGTGCACAAGGAACTCAGCATCCTGGGACAGAGAGATGGTGTATGGAACAGCTGAGTTCTTCCTCCTCTCCCCTCCAACCATTTAGAGAAGGTGTTAGCCCAGCCAATTATGTGGCCTTTAGGAATATAATCTCAGACACATCAAAGACCCCTCTATCCAGGCAGTTTCTGTGAGTCTTGGAGACCAGTTCTCAGGGAATCTGGGTTTGTGTTGCCCATTGCTGTCTAGCTCTAAGTATAAGGTCATTTAGTGACTCATTGCACTTGTGAGTTCTGCACACTGATGTGCAGACAAGATGGTGACCATGCTCAGGAAGCTGACTTACAGTGGGGTGTTAAAAACTAGCGATGGTGCCGAGACAGACCAAGTTACAGAGCAGAGGGAAAATCTGAAAGTGGTGTGTGTGTGTGTGTGTGTGTGTGTGTGTGTGTGTGTGTGTTCATGCATGCTCATTTGTGTATGTATGACTTAATTTTTTCTCAATTAGACTTTAATCTGTAGACTTTAATGAAAAAGGTCTACATAATTATACTTCCATATGTTCACTGAATGAAAAATTGAACTTTATCTAACCAAAAGACTTTATGTAACCCAAATAGCTCTGAGTGTATTCAGGTTAAAAAGAAAAATCTACCTTCTTTGAAAGTGTGAAAACCCAAGTAATGGCTATGTATACATAACTGACAACTTTGAGGGTAAATATTCTGCTCTTTAGATTTTTATCTAAACCCAGTTCAGTTTAGAAATCAGCTTCAAACTCTTTTTATTTAAATTTGTTTATTCTTACTTGGATGGTTCCTTTTAAACTCAAAGGGTGTTCTTGATGGCAAAACATAAAAACAATCACATTTCTCTGTTTCGGTCTTTCTTTTCTTTCATCCTTGTCATTTCTGGGGACTGTTATGACTGGGCAGCGCTGTGAAGGGTTTCTGGTAACTGTACACCTACACCATGGGTCTCAGGAAGCAGGGCTCATACCTGGTGGCCCCGACAGCTTCCCACTTCATGAGTCACCTGAGAAGGCAGGACTGTCACTAATGTTGAAGATTCTGTCTCAAGTGGGTTTGTTGCAGCAGTAACAAAATGTATGGATCCAAGGGAAGTATTAAAAATCCCAGCTTTATGTGCACACATGCACACACAGTTACATATGGGTGCACACATGCACAAAGGTAATTGTAAGTAAGGCAAGGGGGTGGGAGTGAAGGACGGGGTGGAAAAGATACTGAATAGGGATTGGCACTTCTGGTGTGAATGCCAGGTGACACTCATGTATCCATTTCATCACTGAAATACCCCTGGCACAGTCACCCATGACTACTTCTCACTTGTCAATAGCAGACTCAGTTCTGAACCAAGTGAAGCTATGAAAACAGGGTGTGACCCTCCGGTTAGGGATGAGCTGCTTTTCTTCCATTCATTAATTTATTCATTCACTTTACATCCTGATCACAGCCCCCACCTTCTCTCTCCTTCCAGTCCTACCTTACAAACCCCTCCCCCAACTACCTCCTCCCCTTCTCCTCGGAGAAGGGGAAGCCCCTTAGGCACCACCCGCCCTGAGACATTCAGTCCCAGCAGGACTAAGGCCGTCCTCTCCCACTGAGGCCCAACCACCAGTCCAGTTAGGGGAAGGGGATCCAATGGCAGGCAACTGAGTCAGAGACAGCCTGGCTCCAACTATTAGGGAACCCACATGAAGACCAAGATGCACATCTGCTACAAATGTGTAGGCGGCCTAGGTCCAGCCCCTGCATGCTCTTTGGCTGATGGTTCAGTCTCTACGAGCCCCCACAGGCCCAGGTTAGTTGACTCTGTAGATCTTCTTGTGGTGTCCTTGACCCCTCCGGCTTGTTCAATCCTAACCTCCACTCTTCACAAGACTCCACTTACCAACTTTCTTCTGAAGGTTGCAGCAGCCTAAATCTAAGTCTTTTACCAGTGTTACATAGATTACCTAACAGTCTGGAACATCACCTCTCTTCCTCAAACGAGAGGGCACGGTAGTGCCAAACATGACTTCGAGCCATCCAGAATTGCTTTGTTTGACTCTTTAAAAAGGTCTACTTGTGTTTGAGTATGACCAAAGTGCTCTGAACATGCAGTGAGTGCCAGCCATGATGTAATAGAGCTTCCAGTTAACAGGGACTGGAAGGCAGCCTGGCTTCCTGGGGTCACTCCCAGGAAGTGGCACAGTGCAACTTGGTGGCATTTGTTGTGTCCTCATTAGGACCATACATATGTGGATCACCCCAAACCAGCCTTACCTTTTAATTGGCAGATGATGAACCCCTTCCTGCTAAGCCAGAAAAAATATGTCACAGTGAGTGTAAAGAAAAGGCACGGTAGACTGGAAGGTAGAGGGAAATCGGGGAAATGGATCCACTGTAAACACACAAATGTAAAATTCCCTCCTAAGAACACTAAGAGATTGTTGGGTTTTTCTTTTTTTTCTTCACATAAAGGTACTGTTGGGTACTTTTCCATTAAATTTTCAGTGGGCTTGACCTCCTCAAGAAAAGTTTCTGACTAAAAGGGGCTTTCCTCAACCACTCAGTTTCTTCCCTGCCTGGTCCCACCTGCATCAATGGTCCTGTATTTGGCCTCTCATACAGTTGCCATGGACACGGGAGCAACACTTTCAGCTTTCTAGTCTGGTTGTGGGATCCTGCACAGGGTCAGGCCTTGCTGACTAGAACCTCCCTAAGTAAAGTGTTACCTGGTAAGTAAGAGTTTCCAAGAAAATGGTTACACATGTGAATGAAAATAGATTGTTCAACTCATTTTTTTAAAAAAAAAAAATCCCTGTTGATTCATAGACTGTCTACATGATTAAAACATAAGAAACCATCTTGTCTGGATTTGCATATAAGCACCTCAGATGTCAAACTCACCTGTTGTCCCGAGGAGAAATTGTGTTAAACAAAGAAAAACAAGGCTCTTGAGTTCTAATGAAATTTTTTTTAAAATCGTAGATCAGAGAAAGGGGATCAGATGGTGTGAAGTGAGCCACTGCAGCTCACCTAACAGACCTCTAAGTGGCAGCTTAGAGGGGACTCTAGTAACACATATCCCTATAAAAACACTATAAAGTCAAGAAAAAGTAAAATGTAAGGGATTCTGAGATAAGATAGTATGTAAAATTTGACATAAAACAATGGCTTATAATTTGTAGATAAATAGGCAAACAAACAAACAACAACAACAGAAACAAGCATTTTAAACATATGTTTACCAGTATAATACTTGACTATCATGTTTGACATAGTCCACACAAGAGTTCTGGTGTTAACTGGAGTCAGGCTGTAAGCTATCTGGTGGATTCTTTAACTCAATTTCATGAAGTAAATGAATGAGGCCTCAGAGAATAATAATTATTCCAAGAGATTACATCTAAGTATGTAGTTTATGTATAAGTTCATATTACAAGTTTACTGCAAAAGACAGCATTGGGAATATGATAAGAACATCTCTTTGTGTGTCATACATACTACATGTTTAGCCAGTGTGGATGAGAAAATGGACTCTTACTCAAATCCCATCGTTATTTTTTTCTATTGTCTATGTTTGACTGATTTTCAAACTATTCTAATAGGTTGCTACTATCATCAAAATCTTTATTTATGTGAGAAAAAATTAAGTTTGTTTTCCTGCTTATCTGACTATTTATTCAAAGTTCACTTTAAAATCCCATCATGGTTAAATAGATGTTCTGAAGGCACACTGTCTTCCCAGGATTCTCTGTGCCCTCTGGATAGATGTTGTGATGATCTCATTATGGACAGCAAGGATGGTTTAACTCGAGTTTTTTTTTTTTTTTAAGGAGTTATGTCACTGGGGATAGCAGTTAGAACAGTCAGGCAATCTGACTTCCTGTATTCACATTAAATACCCTTTCTGGTTGTCTGTGGGGGATAGTATAGAGTAGCTATTTGCATTAGTATACTTTTTTACCTTATGGCTTTATATGGTTTGACATTTAATACATTCATGATATATGTCTAAGAGAAGTCAAAAAGTACTTAGAGGTTTCTCTTAAAAAGTAATATAGTATATGTTTGTATTTTCCCATCAGCTTAAAATTAATATAAACAACCTTATGTTGAACATAATACATTTTGACCACAAATGTTTTATTTCTATATTGTTCATTCTTTTATATATGTTGGACTTCTGCAAATTGAGTTATATATCCTTATACTAACTCCTATTAAATGTGGAAGAATGTTTAATTGTCAACTAAGCTGGTATATTTGTCTTAGGGTTTCAGAGACACCATGACCAAGGCAACTCTTATAAGGATAACATTTAATTGGAGCCATTTAGTTTCAGAGGTTTAGTCTGTTATCATCATGGGAAGAATGGCAGTGTGCAGGCAGACATGGTGCTGGAGAAGGAGCTGAGAGTCCTACATCTTGATCAGTAATCAACAGAAGGGGACTGTCTTCCATAGGAAGAGGCTCTCTTCCACACTGGGCAGAACTTGAGCATAGGAAACCTCAAAGCCCACCCTCCAACAAGACCACACCTCCAACAAGACCACACCTTCTAATAATTGCCCCTCCCTGTAAGCCAAGCAATCAGAAACATGAGTCTGGGGACCAAACCTATTCAAACCACCACAAACATCAAATAAATTTCTTTTTAAATTTTATGTTAAATAAATACATTATTCAATATAGTTTCTTATCTTACTCTCAATTTCAAGATTAAAATGAAAAATGAATAGTTCCTATTCTTTACCAGTGTCATATAAAGTAAGAGAAAATCCCCCTCTGAAGATAAAGTGTAACACCCATTTCCTTTTTACTGGGAGTTGCATACCTACTAATGACACATTGACGTTGTTTTTTTTCCATATCTAGGCAGATTATATATTTAGACATTTAAAAAACTCATTTTGATGATGACTGCTTAGTCTCTTTTGTATACACAACTGATTTTTCTTTTTAAGTTAATAGATTTTTAAAATTATGTTAATAAAAATTCAAATAACACAGAATTGTGGCAAATAAAACTCACCGATCTCAAATTATGACCTTGTCAACTGTTTGATAAGACTCCTTTAAAGCTATTTTTATATCAAATTATTTAGTTCCTCCTACTTATACTCAGAAGAAACATCAACCATCTTTATAAGTGGGTTAGGAGGGAAAGTTTTGTCTTAAACTTTCAAATAATGTGTTTCCCTGAGAATTCAGCAGCTTTAATATTCCAATATTATAGGATTAGTTATCAAAGACGTGGGCTAAAAAAATAATACAATTTACTAGATAAGTTCCAGCATTTCCATTGGTCTGTCTTTAAAACCATCCCTACTTTATGTAAACCTATCCAAATAAGCATAAATCGGACCATGCCCTTGCTCAACAACTAGAGGCATGACCTCGTCGCCCTCTAGTGGGAGAGTTTGGTCCTCCAGCATCCCCCACAGAGCCGAAAAGGGTGAGCACCTAAGGATGTTAGCATCGCATTCCTTGGCTCATTCATTGGACGAATGTTAAACTTGTTTTAAAAATAGATCAAGTCAAGGTGAACCATCCCCAGAAGACCAGGTGGCATTGAGGGAGAAAGCTCCAGCTGAAGATATTAAGTAGTTTGTTATTAAGGGGATACATCACTGATCTGCCAGCTATCTGTCCTGACTATTACTGGCTACGTCTCTACCACTGAATTTACAAATACTTTAATAATAAAAAAGGAATAAATTTTTTAGCTTCATATTTTTCACTACAGTACTTTTCTGAAGTGCCACTTCCTTTATTGCTCCATATAACAAAAACAATTTTTTTCTTCCCTTAAAAATGTAAACAATCAGCATTTCTCTTTTGAAAGAAAGCTCCAGCTTCAGGGCCTGGTGAGCACAGCAGAACGCAGCAGCCAGGTGCCCGAAGGCAGCAGGCCTGGCCTAGGACTTCTGGTCATCTAACACCTGACTCCTGCGCTGGACTGTAAGTTCAGAGTTAAAACAGTTTCCAGCAGAGACCTCCCCAAGTACAACATCCACCCTTGGAAAGGAGCTGAACCTTCATCTAAGCTGTCAGCCCTCGACTGTGGCTTGACAGGAACATTTGCTCAGAGCATTTGAAAACAAGACACTGTAAGAATGAGTTTGGATGGAAGCTTTTTGTCTAAGCCCTCCCCTCTTAAAGGAACACAGTCAAGAATGAAGTCATGCAAGGAGAATTCGGAGTTCTTGTGAGAAAATCCCAAGCAAACAAGGCAGGAGTCTTGTGACCTCAGTTTCTACAAATCACAGAATTGTTCTGGGAATGTGGTCTAAGGTCCTCACGTGCGTGCAGTAGACAGGCATGAGGTTTTCTCCGACCATCCTTTACAACTGCCTACTGTTATCAGTTTGGTGCCTTCAAGGAAAACATTTTGCCACATGTGACCCAACTGTCACCATTCGGCTTGCTCTTGTGTTTGTCTGCTTTACTTGGGTGACTTGTTGTAACCCTCACAGTAAATTGTCCAGTGCTCTGAATAAAGTTGACTCTTGTCCACCTCACTTTTAGGCTCCACTCTTCCAGGTCCCAGGGTCTTTAAGAGTAGTAAACACCCATTTCTGATGTATTATTATTATATTAATATAGATTCATGAAATTAGTATGGTGGCAATTGTTCCTTAATCACCTAATTCCTCAAATAACCACCCAGCGAGACTAAGACTTATTAAAATTGCCCTGAGTTAAACACTGAGCAGTTATTACTCCATTCTAAACCTGCATGCTAGTCAGGCCTCCTTCCAGACAATAGCCCATTTACTTGATTTTTTTGTTTGTTTGTTTGTTTGTTTGTTTTGTCCTTTCTTGTTCCAGCTTTTCTCCTGCTACTTCCTGGACCTCTCCTGTGGCTCCCCTCTTTCGCTTCCTGTCTCTTTCCCTTCCTGTCTCTTTCCCCACTCCTCCTAGAATCTGAAATCCTATCTTATTCTCTTAAAGCTCTGTGTTGGCTCGCTGGATTTTCCTTTCCTGGCAAGGCAGAGAATGAATGTGGAGCAATGTTTACATGAACTTGAGACAGGAGCTTCTAAGAATACGCACAACAAAGGCATGTCCAGGTTGAAGCAAGATGGTGGGCTAGAGAAATCCAAGTTTGAAATAATACAAGGGTAAACTTGACACAATGTACAGAAACATGCCTACACATTTTGTTCAAGCCCTGCAGGCTCCCATAGGCCCCTCTGCGAGCATCTCCCCCAAGTCCAGTACATTATCACCAGACAAATTAGTTCATTTTCCTAAAATGCTTACGTTTCTTTTTGGATCAGAACATGCTAACAAATCCTCCTACTGAAAGCATTGACTAAAACTGACATGTAAAACCACTGCAGAAGAGGATGGCCTAGTCGGCCATCAATGGGAGGGGAGGCCCTTGGTCTTGCAAAGATTATATTTCCCAGTACAGGGGAATGCCAGGGCCAGAAAGCAGGAATCAGTGCGCTGGAGAGCAGGGCAGTGGGGAGGGTATAGGGAACTTTCGGAGAGGAAATTAGGAAAGGGGATAATATTTGAAATGTAAATGAAGTGTAAGACCCCCAGAAACAGGGTCACTCTTGTCTCAGGATGAGTTGGCACCCCCCAAAACTGAGAGAAACTGCTTGATGAAAACTGTAGGAGGGTTTATTATCAGCCAGCTGAGGAGGAACTCCATTAGCCATGAAGGGCTGGGGAGTTTCACCCCAGTAGGGGGCTTTTAAAGGAAAAAGTGAGAAGTTGGGAGGAGTTGAGAGAAGTTGGACTACAGCTCTTCTTTGGGCGGGGGATGTCCTTGGTGAAGGAACAAGGAGAGGGAGGGAGTGAGCTACTGTCTGTCCTCGTAATTATCTTTGGGTCTCTAAAACAGGCAGGATAGGTCATCTATGGTAGAGGAACAAAAGGCTTCTTGCTAGCTTTAGAGAACAAAGAGCTTCTTATTGGCTGTATTCTTAGAGATGGGGAAACAGGATTGAGGGAGCGTTTAGGGGCTTTACATTTCAGGGGGAAACACTCTGGGGTCTCACAGAAGAAAATATCTAAAACAAACAAACAAACAAACAAAACAACCAAAAAACACTGCAGAAGCGGATGAGAAAGTACCCATGGCGTCAGCATGGGCAAGGAAAGGCCAGGACCTGAGAGAATTACTCCACTGAAGAGAAGCAGATTGAAACTTGGGGCAGCCCAACCACCTTGCCTTGAGAGTACAAACTACAGATATCAGGGACCAAGAAGAAGCAAAATGAAAATTAATTATATACTTTTCCTTCCCACTTCTGATCACTCGCTAATTAGACATGCCCACTGCAGGACTGGAAAACAGAACCTGAAAGCAAAGAGCTCCAAAAATAAGTGTGACTAAAAGGATCCGCTACAGAAGGGAAGCTGCACAGGAAGGATGCACAGTGGAAGGAGTTCACTAAAGGCTCTGGGCTTGCTAGTGATATGCAGAAGAAAATCCCTGGAGAAAGGGGAGACCCAAGGCTTAGTGACATCCCAGTTGAGAATCAAACCATCCCCCTGCATCTCATTCACTGTAGGAAGGAAGCCTTGGAGAAAGGAAACTATCCATAGGTTTTCCAGTTTTTCACCCACAATACCTGGGTGAATTTAAGACTTTTTTCAATCGTGTGCTTAAGTTTTCTTATACATGTGTCTCCTCTATACATATCTGTAGAATTAACTCTTATGGGTGGATTAGTTGAGTCCAAAGCTATCTGCATCTTAATTTTTATAGACATTGCTGTTTTAAAGGATTTTTACCAAATCATATCCCTACAGTATAGCAAAGTGCTCATATTTTAATAAATATTTTAAAAGTGATTTCTGCAATTTGCATTACAAGTCATCCCTTTTTGACTCTAAGTTGAGTTTTTATGATCACTTCTCTAATGTGTAGACATTCCTATGTTCAGACTCTTTTATTTCCTTCGTGAGTATGGTTTTTCCATGTTTTCTACTTATTTTTCTATTGGATTTTAAAAGTGTATTTGTGTGTGTGAGGTCTTTTAATGCTTTATTAACATATATTAAGTATACTTAATGAGGTTAAGTATACTTCATGTGACATTTTTGCACCTAATATACTGTGACCATGTCTACTTCCAACCCTCTCACCCCTTCGCACTCCTGCTGATCCCCTCGTTCCATACTGACCTTTCTGCTGTCTTCATGTCTCTGTGTGTGACCCAATGAGTTTCATTGGTGCTACCCAGCAGGGCATAGGTACTGTCTTAGTTACTTTTCCATTGCTATGATAAAACAACAGGACCAAGGCAACTTATAGAAGAAAGTACTCAGTTGGGCTTATGGTTTCAGAAGATTAGAGCCAATGATGACAGTGACGGCAAGAGCATCCTTGAGCTCACATCTCAATCTGAAAGCAGGAGGAAGAGAGAGCACTGAGAGTGGCAGGATATTCAAAGCCCACCCCAGGAGACACACCTCTAACAAAGCCACACCTCCTAATCCTTCCCAAACAGTTCCATGAACTGAGAATCAACTGTTCTAACAAAGAATCTGTGGGAGTTATTATTCTTACTCAGACCACCTTACTAGTAGCTACACTACTGAAGAAATGCCTCCCCCACCCCCTGTAAACATTAGCTGCCTACAGATCCTCAAGGAAGGGTGGGATCCTATGAGAGTCCTTCAAATAAATTTGTCTGCCAGAAGTGCCACATGCATTGTCTGTCCCATTCACCATTTCCCTTTGGTGGTGATAAAAAGGCAATGCTTCATCTCACCAGTGAATCTTCTTTTTGAAACACATTTTCACCTTTTGAAATGATCTGAATTTCCTCCCAGGGCAAAACAATTTTATCAGCACTGATAGAAGTTTGCTTTCTTTGGGGGATTTGTTCTCAAGTACCCCAAAAATGCTTGAAACCCCTAAGATCCTCGGGATGCTACTGAAACAGAAAAAGCACTAGGATTCTCAAGCTATTGTGAAGTGCACTCAGGTCTCTGTGCCTGCCCTGCAGAACTTAATACTGTCACAAAAAGTTGAGGTCTAGGGTGCTTGTGTCTCAAAATGTTTCCCTACTCAATATGAGCTTTAAACATTTTGTTTAAAGGGCTGTTATGATTATTTATGATTTCACAGAAAAAAACTTAAAGAAAATGATTTTGTCTTCCATGTCAGATGAGGCTTGGAATATTTTAGCCAAAAATCTGGAAATTTCCTTGTTCTTATCCAAATCAGTGCATTTTTGCCTAGTTCTCTACATTTTCCTTCCTCTCTTGAAAGCAAGGTCAAATTTATCCTATTTGGTCAATTTATGAACCTTTATAAAGATGGCTGAAGTAAAACAATGCTCAACTATGGGCATTAGGAAGACATTATGGGTATATATGATTACACACACACACAGTATGCAAGATACTGAGATTTCACTGTCCATGTCAGATGGAGTCTCTTTATAACATCAAATGCAAAGTATATGGTACACACATTTATAATCTAATGTCCAGAAGGAAAAGGCAGGAGGAGATTATTAGCCCAAAGCTAACCTAGGCTACATTGACAGGAAAAAAGATTGTCAAATACCAGATTTTGCAAAGAATGCCACGGAACTCACTTAAGTTGGCTGGTAGTTGACTCCAGCCAAAGATTTAGAGAGAGCTCACCTAGGTGGTATTTAGAATAGTTTCCTAAGTGATCCTCCTGGTATGTGTCCTTCAGTTTTGTTCTCATAGCAGAATATAACAAGCTGTCTTGTGTCATGGAAGTCTATGATAAAAGCATTCATCTGTGAAGGCCTTACTGTGAGCACCCATGACAGAACACAAGAGTACAAAGCCATTTTTGCCCTTCCAGGGGCCGATTCCCAGCACCTACATAGAAGTTCACAAACCTTCTATGATTCCAAAGCCCTCTGGCCTCTGTGGTCTCCAGGCACTCAAGTGGCCCAGAGACATAGATGCAAGCAAAACTCCCATACATGTAATAATACATTTAAATTGTGTGTGTGTGTGTGTGTGTGTGTGTGTGTGTGTGTGTGTGTGTGCTCACACACTATAGAATGCGTGTGGAGATCAGAGGACAAGTTGTGAAAACCCGTTCTCATTTTCCACCATGTAGGACCAAAGTCAGGCTGTCAGATACAGTGACAAATGCTTTGATCTGCTGGGTCATTGAATAGGCCTTGAAGACTCTTTAAAAAAGAATCTTAACCTCATTAATAAAGGAGGAACCTTAATGGCCTTACCTCTTAAAGAACTCACTACTGTGTTGCCTGACCCAGGGAGCCAAAGTCCAGCAGTAACTACCAGAAGATAATTAAAAACACTGTATGTCAGCCAATTTTATTAATACTTTACATATTGAAGGAACAGATTAAAAAAAACACGTTTATCAGGTTTTTTTTAAAGTCATATAAAAGGAAATAATGGAAAAATACCATTTCAGATTGTTTTTAAAAACAATTTCATCTGAATCTGGGGGCCAAGTTTATTCAACTGAAAAATAAAAGTCAAATGTCTTTGGAATCTACGACTTTAAAATACCATATGGAAATACTGTTTTGGGGCTCACAGTTCAAATAAATCATGCTTTTGTTTGTCTGTTTGTTTCTTACTACTATACATTTAATGGTAGGGATGTATAACTTCTGGCACAGATTAGACACCAAGGGGCTAACTTAAACTAAAAGTGGAAATGGATACACTCAGGTATTACATCATTGAACTGCTTAACAGGCAAGCTGTGCAAACCTCCTGGAAGGCACCAAGCAGCTAATAAAGGCTGGTCTTCCTCATCATCCCCAAGAATTCTTCCTCATTTATCTCTCCATCCCCATCACGATCAGCTTCATCAAGCATTTCCTGTAAAAAAAAAATGTAACATGAAAGACCAAAACTATTAAAGATGTATAGTGATAGAAACTCAACAGGAATTTTTGCTTTTAATGTGTGAGAACAACTATGTTATACAAAGCATATAAAACTATACACACAGTATAATTATAAAACAAACAAGATTGACCTGTAATTCATCTTCGGTTAAGTTTTCCCCTAGCTCCTTGGCAACCCTCTTGATGTTATTTAGTGATATGCTTCCGGTAGCGTCATCATCAAATAATTTAAATGCCTTCAGTATTTCTTCCTTCTCATCTTTTTCACTCTTTAGAAAATGAAATGTCATTGGTTATTTTTCTATCAAGCTGGACTACCTAGGTCTATTGATTCTACAGCTGTGTGCGCATATTTATATCAGGAGGCTGAGTTCTTTAAACAATTATTTTAACATACTCACGCCTGCCCTCAGGGTCTATAAGACAGCAAGCTCCAAGAGCTACAGTGGCCAAAGTAGGTGCTCTGTGATTGCCAGGTACAGGGTTTCAGGGCCTGGGCTCCCTTCTGTTTTGCCAGATATCAGTACTTCCTGATGAAACTCTTCTCTACAATCTTTACCACTCTGAAAATATCTCTGTCCTTGCTGTCATATTCCTCCTACAAACCCTTAATACATAAGTTCGCCCATGAAATCTCCACACTCCAGCCCTAGTCAAGGTTCTACTGGGGTTTCTTTGAAAAACAGACTATACCATCTTTACGCTCATGATGGCAAGAAAATCTTCAAAACAAATGGTGCCAGTCCCTTCCTTGTCGATTTCAGCAATCAGTTGTTTTACTTCTTCTTTCTTTGGCTCAAATCCTAAGGCCCGCATTGCAATCTGCAATAGGAGGAGAACATATTTTAATAATGCCATAATCTCATTTTGAACTTTAAAATTACTAATTAATAGCATATAAGACTATACACACATTATAATAATAAAATAAACAAGATTTACAGATAGGGGAGGTAACTTTGGTAATTCTGGGTTTTGACTTACTCATCAACCAAAGACACAACTAAAATGTTACAAGATATTGTCTTAGAAATAATTTCAGAACCTTCAGTTCTTTCAGATCTATGGTTCCAGATCCATCAATATCGAATAAGTCAAAGGCCTCTTTAATTTCTTGCTTCTGGGTGTCATTCAGTTCAAGTTTTGCTGCTTTTTTCTTCCATTGGTCTAAAGTTATGCGCTGGTTGGATGCCTGCAATAAGCACACACATGGGTGAAAACTGTGTAATTAGAATGACATATTCAGCTATCCCATTTTCTTTTATAGAATGAGCTTGTTTTTCCCCTTGTTAATTCTTTAGGTTATTAACATCTTTTTCCCCCCATCTTTTGAGACAGGGCCTCTCTAGGGAGCCCAGACTGCCCTGGAACTCTCAGTCCTGCCTGAGATTCCTAACTACAATTATTAATTTGATAGAAAATGTGGGCATTTTTTTTCTCTTAGATTTTTCCCTCTTAAAACTAGAGCTTTCGAAGGGAGAAGCAGCTAAGTAAACTAGCATGAAGCTGTGTGGTGTGTCAGAGTGCAGTTAGTTTATGAGGACAGAATTATTTTAAGGAATGTGCGCTTCTCATGCATGTATCACAGTACTTGCTTGATGTAGTGAGAATTTTAGTTTCTTTGAAAAACACAGACATGTTGTGGGAATACATTTTCATTTTAATCCCAGATGTGGGATATTGGGCTGCTTCAGAGTGTCCACAGCAGCTGAATATGATTTGCCTTGTGCTCTAGCAGGGGGCATGATTTTGCCAACTGCAGATAGTTTCTTCGAATGTGTGACTTTTGGAATTCTGGCAACTTTTCAGAAAGTATAGACATGCTAAGGCCTCAAGAGGTGGGGTTGTTGTTGTTAGTTGGTTGGTTGGGTTTGTTAAGTAGTCCTGGGCAAAGAAGTTAGATATCCTGACAGCAAAGATCAAACTTGTCCCAAAGAACTCTGCACCCCTAATCAGTAGGAAGTAGTTTAATGATAACATCATTCCTTTTCCCTCTATTCTTTTTCTCTCTCTTCTATCTAGCATTAGAGGGTTTGAAGGGTAGGAAAGAGTGGAAGAGAAAAGAACCCACAAATAGCAAACAACACAGGGGCATGCATACCAGAACACAATCATCCTGCACCACACAAACACAAAAGTTAAAACAACAACAAAAAGTGGTTTTGGTGAACATCTACTCCACAGATACGCATGAGAATGTTTGACCAACTATGCGGATACACTTAGCATGTGGAAGATGAAGGACCTTTCTGCTGTTTGCTTCTTTATGTCACCAAAGTGGTGTCACAGAATCACTGCAGATTCTTCTCTCTGCAGGTGGATTGGGGAAGCCCTGGAGGTGGATCTAAGTGGCCTATTGGCTGTGGTCACTTCGGATTCTTGGTTCTAGAGCTGCAGATTCTGATGAGTGGTTTTCTAGAGCCTAGGGCAGCCACCCGAGTCACCTTTTTTTTTTTTTCAGCAAGAAGTCAGTGAGCCTTTAGTTTTGAGTGGCCTGAGTTGATGAGCCCCTGACCATCAGGATTGAGTCAGTGGGTCCCTTCCTCTCAGTGAAAGAATTGCTGGTCCTCTGATCATCAGTAGTTAACTAGGTACCCAGCTTGCAGACAGCAGCTGAGTTGGTGGCTTCCTGACCCTCAGTGGTTCCTTTTCCTTCAGCGGCTGAGTTGATGGCCCGCTGGATGTTGGTGGCCCGAGGTTGATGGCCTCTGCTATGCTCGTTTCCCTGTCTTGAAGCCCCTCAGGGTCTGCAGCGGTCTCTGTGCCCCAGGGTCGTATCTCTTTATCGCTGGGCCACCCCTCAGAGACAGCAGGCGTTGGTGGATAAATGGAAAGGAAGACCCATCTCTGTCCTCCTGGCTTAGCCACTAAAGATCCTGACACGGAAGGCAGTAAGCTGGGAAGAACACAGGGGTCCCACAGCACTCACCATATCCCCTACCTGCGCCCCTGCCAGCGCCCGCGCAACAGCCGCTCTCTCCCCGCGCGGCGCGCGTTTGCTCCCCTCAGGCGGTTGCTATAGCAGCGCTCAGCGCGCAAGCCCGCCCACCAGCTTCAGTGATTGACGGCCATTGCGCCCAATGGAAAGACAAGAGAGCTCTGACCGCGCGCAGGCAGGCGGGACTGGCCGGGTTCGGCCCTGTGCAGATCCGCGCGTGGTGAGGAGGGTCGTGGACCCTGAGGGCCGGAAATAAGGGAGGGTGGGGGCGAGCGCTCCGTCCCGCGTGTCCCCAGACTTTCCACACACCGGGCCAACCGCCCTGCGGCCTTCCGGCCCAGGGCCACCCGAGGGCGCGCGGCGGCGTGGAGTCCGAGGGGTGGGTGGGTGGGGGCGTCCTCGCGGGGCGGAACGCGAGGGAAGAGGACGGCGTGGGCCCTCTCCTGGGCTGGAAAGCGTGCAAAGCAATCTCTTCCTAGTGTGCTGAGTAAAACGTGGCGCATTCCCAAAGCCGCTGCCTCACCTCGCATTCATGTTGTAATCCTTAAATCTCCTTAGGCTCCTCGGGTAAGTTTATCCTTATGGAAGAAGCCAGTTTTCCTGCCTTCAGTTTTCCCAATGGGAATTCAAAGGATGTAAATTCATATTATTTCGTGAATGAAGTTTTCAAGCCACGTATCTCATCTGAAAAGTTACACTTAAACAGTTTTCAAAGTCATAATTAATACTAATTTTAAATAGTTTTCTGAAACCCAGAAACGAATATTAGACAGACAGGCACGCGCACGCACAGACACAAACACACACACAAACACACACGTGGGGGTGGGGGGACAGGAGAGGGGGTGGAAGCCGCCTTTTAGACTTTCCTGAAAATCATTTGATCTGATGGCTATCAAAAGGCTACTAAACCTAAATAAATCTTACATCACTATGATTTAGGAATTTGGATGTTCTAATGTTAGAGTTTATAGAGTTTATGGTTTATGAGAGGTTGATCAGGATAGACTTCCCTGAAAAAGAAATTTGGGGAGGTATTTAAAGATAGCTTTGGCAATAGGTTTCTTGAAGAAAAACATTCCAGAAAGAGGGACACTTAGAAATATTGAGGCAGGGAGCATGCTTTGCATAGTCTAAAAGCACAGAGAAGGCCTGAGCACAGCAGATGAGTCAGAAAGGAAGAAATTTGGGTTTTCGTGCTTTTATGTGAGTGAGTTAGGGAGACTTTGTAAGATTCTGAGTACAGAAGTGAAAGGATGTGACTCACTTTTATAGGAACTCCCTGGGCTAAACAGGAGTAAAGACTGTTTTCTGAGAGGCCTCTAAGCTGTGGAGTGTTGTGGTTAGATTATAGTGTTCGGAGTAGACTGGAGAGGACACCAGACTTAGTTCTGAGGAGATGAAAATCCTAGTTATACCTATATCAATCAATGCAGAGCTTTTAAACATAACTCCTGAAAAGCAAATCAGATATGATCTTATGAAAAGACAACTTCTGAAGTCAGTACACCATTTAAATAGTCTGACTCTGCTCTCCCATGGCAGATAGAAAGCTAAGGAAACAGTCTGACCAGCAACAAAACTGACCTGTTTGTGGAAGGCATTAGTGCCAGGCACAGCAGAACAAAAATCAGGTTGTGTTAGTGCAATGCCAAAACAGTTACCAGAGGTGCCTAATCACTTTGGAAATTACCAGTCTTCCTATCCCTGTTACTAACGTTGCATAACCAACTAACGTTTCATATCCAACCTCTTAGAAAATAAGACATTTCATATCCAACCTCTTAGAAAATAAGACATTTTGAGTTGTATTACTAATAGCCTATTGGAGCCTCTTCAAAATCATTTAGGAATCTTCCCAAGTTAGGGATGCTAAGATAATTATTTAGTTACTGTTCAGACTTCAAATAGAGTCTTCAAATGCTAAAAGATCTCTTGTGAGTATTTTGATATCTGTTGTATAAGACTTTTTTTTCTTGTAGATTGTTGAAATCAATCCTTTATCTGGAAAATGTTTTGTAACATAATTCAATACAGACTGAATTTGAAATACCTATGGGTTTTTCCTATTGTTTTGGATTACTTCCCACTCATAGACTGTATCTTACCATTTAAACATACTCTAGAAAGGAGACCAGAACTCTTAATGCCATCCCCTCCCTACTCACCCACAACAAATGACAAACATCTTTAAGGACTTAGTAGGCAAAGGGTTTGAAAGAGGAAAATGAAGATTTCTAAGGAAGAGAGGATAAGTTACTGTCACGCTGAAAGTGAAACAAAATATAGTTGATACAATAAATAACATAAACTTGGCAGTAGTTGCATGGAGTCTTACCCTTTTATTTAATAGGAGATTTTGTGTCTGTTGTTCAGTTAGCATGCTTTAGTTTCCACAAATAGGTTAATTATTTTAATGCCAACCTTACAGCCTGTAGTATAAGGTAAACTAGCAAGTTTTGTTAGCAGTGAAAAGCAGCCAGACTTTTTTCAATCTCCTTTTTCTTTCTTTCTTTATTAATTTATTTATCTGCTTTACATCCCAATATCAGCCCCCTCCCAATATCCCCTCACACAGATCCTCCCCCATCCTCTGGTCCCCATCTCTGAGGAAGGGGAGTCCCCCCCACACACTTGGTATCTCTGCCCTGCTCATCCTCCAGTCACTGCTCCAGTTGCTGGGGAGCTGCATGCAGCCAGACTTTTAAACATGTCCTTTCAACATTTTGTTTTTATTAACTAGCTATTCATGAAGGGAGAGAGAGACTGCTGGCTCCAAATATCAGCTTATGGCAAATTACAACTATAAACGTAAAGAAAGGAACATTTAAAACACAAATTTCTTGCCTTCAAACTTAACAGAAAGTTACAGTTTTTATAACTGCATGATATTGGCATGAATTGTTTACTTCATCCAATACAGTTAAATTCACAGCCCAGGGATAAACCCATGTGTGTATAGCAAGTTAATTTTTGATAAAGGTACTAAGAACATGCAAGTGAAAGAATAGTTGATTCAACAGGTGGTATCAAACAGCTGGACATCCACATGTGAAAGAACTTCTGCCTTATGCCATATGTGAAAATTAGTCCCAAATCAATCACTAAATAATGTACAGAATTCTGAAGAAAACCCTAGGTTAAATCTGTATGATCTTGGATTTGGCAGTGGATTCTGAATGCACCACCAAGAACATGAACAGTATTGACAAATAAGTGTTAAGTTTTACCAAAATTTTACCATAAAACTAAAATTTTTTATGAGTCAAAATGCATTATAAAAACAGAAAAGACTGTATAGAATGATAGATTGTACTTGCAAATCAAATAGGATAGGCTCTCTAGTGTCCATAGGGGAATGGTTTTTAAGACTCCACTATAGAAACTAAAGTCCACACATGAATAGGTGCCTTATATAAAATGATGGAGTATTCAAATCTAGCCTACATATACTAGGTATATGTTATTCTTAAAATTAATATAATAATGAACTAAGAAATGTAAATGCTAGTTTAATAGTTGCTATAATACATCATTTAAGGGGGCTGGTGAGATGGCTCAGTGGGTAAGAGCACCCGACTGCTCTTCCAAAGGTGATAAGTTCAAATCCCAGCATCCACATGGTGGCTCACAACCATCCGTAACGAGATCTGGCGCCCTCTTCTGGAGTGTCTGAAGACAGCTACAGTGTACTTACATATAATAAATAAAATAAATCTTTATTAAAAAAATACATCATTTAAGGAAAGATGACAGAATATGTTCCATGTTGACTACACATGCTGAGTTTATTCTTGTGTTTTTCAGATCTTCTTTCTCAGTGGTTAGTTGGATCTCCAAGTGTGAGGGTGGCTCTTGTTGCATAAGGGTTTACTATTTGATGTGTATAAAGAATTCTTATAACAACACTACAAACCTTTAAAAATGTACTCTTAAAATAGGCAGAAAACATCAGTAGGCATTTCTACAAAAAAAGATATACAAATGTCTAATAGGTTCGTGAAAAGATGTTTAATATTATTAGTCATTAGGAAAGTGGAAGCCAAAACCACAACAAGCTATCGTTTCACATCTGCTAAGGTGTTTATAATATATACTAATGACTGACTGAATGTGTGCTGTCACATATCCACCCAGAATGTGATTTTACTTGAAAGTAGTCTTTGCAGATGCAATTAGTTAAGATGAAGTCATACTGGATTAGGGTAGGCTCTAAGTCCAGTAACTGGTGTTGCAATTTAACCAAAGGGACAATTGAAACAGGCAAAGATTAAAGTTATGCAACTAAAAGCCAAAGAATGTCAGGAGCAACTAGGAGCTAGAAAAAGAAGAAAAAATAATCCTTCCCTAGAGTCCTGAGAGGAAGCACTGCCCTGCAATGCCATCATCTTAAGAGTTGAATGTGTTTTGTAGCCTCCTGACAGTTGTAATTTTGAGTATCAGCCATAGAAAACTAATGCATTGAGAATGTGGAGAAATCAAAACCTTTGTCCATCATTGCTGCTGGCAATGCTCTACTGTTTGGGAAAACATCTGGGCAGTGTCCTAAGCTAAACATAGAATTACCATATGGCCCAGGGATTCCACTCCTAGCTTTATAGCTAAAAGATTTGGAAGCAAGGTTCAAAGACTTGTACAGAAATGTTCAGAGCAGCACAGGTACACAAGCACAGTAGCTGAAAGGTGGAAACAACCCAAATGTCTAGCAATGCGTGAGTGGATATATAAAATGTAGTACCTATCAAGGAGTAGTATTCCACTAAGGAAAGCAGAGGTGTATGAATAAATAATAAATGTGGAAGGTCACATATTTCATGATTTTATTCATATAAAATACCAAGAATAGGTCAAAACAGAGACTGAAAGCAAATTAGTAATTACTGATTACTTTAGGAACATAGAGTTACTGTTTAATAGCTTTCCAATTTTCAACTGTGGCTGTTAAATCTTTTGGAACAAGTTAGAGGTGGTAGTTATACAACATTGTGAATTTACTAAATGTAAATTGTATTCTTTAAATTAATCACTCCATTCCATCAAGAGTAGTAGCTTTATAAAGTAAGTAAGATGAAACCAAAGGGAAGCAGAAGATTTGAAGATGCCATGTATGTAAAGACTGAAACCATTGATAAATAGAAGTGAGATACCAGAAAAGGTGATGAAGAATAGAAAAATACCAGAGAGATGTAAGACATGATGAATCTAAGAATTGTTCAAGTAGTTATGGCCTAGAGTATATTTTGATGTTATCAAGGAATTTGTGTGAATATATTGTAAATGTTCATTATATAAGGTTGAAAAATTCATTGAAAAGAGGACTTGAGAAAGAGGTCATGTAATCCCTCACATATTGTTTGGGCCTGCCCATTCTTTACAGTGGCCTAACCTTAGCCATTGAAAGTCAGTTAGAAGCTATTCTGTAGGAATACTGCCTGTTCTTAATCCTAAAAATTGTGTTGACTATGGTTGTTATTAGAAGATAAGCAAAACTGTGAACTGTTTGCTCATATTCATATATATATATATATATATATATATATATATATATATATATATATGAATGACTTAAAAGATTCTGATTAAAGATAATTCAAAGAATCATGAAGTCTTATAGTGTCTCTTAGCTTCAGTCCCTTACCTAATGGAATTCATACCTCACCAGGCAGTAGTTTTATTATAGATAGTTTTTCAGTTAGAAAGTGCAATGTTTAAAAGCTTTTTAGTATTGAACTAATAGTGTTATTCATTTTGGATGTGACTTCTAAAATATTTTCTTGAATAATTTCAATTGCTCTTAGACCTCTCTTTACATTCATTTTTTTCCTTCATAGTGCAATCAGTGCCCAAGTCTTTCTCCCCTCTATCTGTCTTCATATTTCATAGATGATACTTAAGTGGCTACTCTACCTTTAGTCTGATACCTAGCTAGTCAGTCCAAACTTATCAGAATGGTAATATATCTGAGCACACATCAAATTATAGCACTGGGCACTGTTCTGAGCACTGCACTGGACTCCTCATACTAGCTGTGCAGTAGCTTCTGGGATCACTCTCATTTTCCACATATGCAAAGGGTTCCCTACCTCAGGCCCAGGCTTCTAGATTCAGTAGTACAAGCTTTCATCACTGCATCAAGAGATTTCTAATCTTAATACTTGTGGTTTCCATTATAGGATAAAGCTTCAGTTTCTTGGCTTATGAGATGTCCTTCATGATATAACTCCTCTACTGCAACCTCAGGTCCTTCAGCTCCTTGCCATGTATGCTATACTCCTATAATACCAAGCTTTTCTTTCTCTTCCCCTTCCCTTTCCCCTTCTTTCCTTTTTAGCATATTTGCACATTCATTACCATCCCCTTTAACTTCCTGGCTCAGTTTACACAAGTTACCCTGCAGATGACGTGATAGAACGTAACCTGTACTCTCAAGGTGGAGATGGTGATCACAGATTTAAGACCATCCTGAGCTATATAGCAAGACCCTGTCTCCAAAAAAAAAAAAAAAATCACAAGTAAGTGTTTAAGTTTCATTCTACAGTTCACCTTCTAGAAACCTTGCTTGTTGCCTTGTGCTCTGCTCCATTTTCTCTACCATGTGGAATGATTAGCCCTCTGTACCACCCTACCACCCATGATAAGTCATGGATATTCTTCTGCATCGTCATACTGATCACATTTAATTGAAACTATATCCAAAATGTGAGTTATGTTTTCTTCACTGTATGTAGCGCTTGTCAATCATAAATCACTCTGAGTAAAGTTTCAAGTGTTTGTTTATTTGCAGATAATTACTCATGGAGATGGCTTACAGGGTCATAAACAGAAGAAGGCATGTGGGACTTCAACAGCTTTTGTCATTTGCACAAGCGGGAAGAAGTTTCCTAGGTCCAGTAAAAGCCGCCAAGTTTATTACAGATGCAGAGTGTCATGAAAGTGTGTTAATCAGCTCAACAGTCAGGCTTCTGGAAGGATTGGATTTAACCTGTGCAGCGGGGCACCTTCTCAATGAAGCAGTTCAAACACAGAGTGACACATACAAAATTGGAACCAGCACTCTTCTGTTTCTTGTCGGTGCATGGAGCAGGGCTGTTGAAGATTGTCTCCATCTGGGGATTCCCACTACGGTAATAGTGTCAGTAATGTCAGAAGGCTTGAACTCTTGCATTGAAGCAGTAGTTTCCCTTCAAGTACCCATACACAGTGTATTTGACCACATGGACAACACAAGTACAGTTTACAGACTTGAAACAGTTGATGTCAGTTTGTGTCCTTTTCTACAAGTCTCTTCAGGTTCTGGGTTGTTACAGGAAAAGCATGATTTCAAAGATGCTACATATCCGTTTTTGTCCACTTACAGTCTTTCTGAGAGACATGCTGAATCACCCAAATTCTTCAAACCTCAGACTAAACTTGAAACAGAAAAAAACACATCGCAAACTCTGAAAAACAATCTGTATAGAGATTCCTTCTGCAGAAAGTCAGCACTAACTCACAGTAGGCATTTTAATAGGACAGATAATAGCCACTGGATAAGCCGACATGATGGATTTCTAGAACAACCTGGATCAACTCCGAAAATACTTAGATGTAATGATTTGGGGGAGTTAGCAGTTGGCTTGAGCCATGGCGATCACAGCAGCATGGCATTGGCCAAAGCAGCAGTGAGGTTGCAGTGGCAGACTCTGTGTCTGCAGCAAGCCAACTGGATGGCACCCTTTACGTTTGATATTTCAAGACTCCTCACTTGCTGTATCCCAGGTCTACCTGAAACTTTTTCCCGTGTTGGCCTAGGATATGTCACTTTTGTAACCATGTCTAGTATTACTCTTATCAAAGAATTGCAGGATCAACCTTTCCGGGTGATTCTCATTGAGGGTGACCTCACAGAGAGTTACCGACATCTGGGATTTAATAAGTCTGTAAATATTAAGACTAAGTTAGATAGTGGGGAGCTTTCAGAAGGTAGTGCAGAAGAACTATGGACAAATCATGTGTTACAGGTGTTAAGCCAGTTCAATGTGACTCTCATCTTGGTACAAGGAAGTGTATCTGAACACTTGACTGAAAAATGCATGCACAGTAAGCGGCTGGTAATTGGGTCAGTGAAAGACAGTGTGTTGCAAGCATTTGCAGAGGCCACAAGAGCAGTACCAGTGGCCTATGTTACACAAGTGAATGAAGACTGTGTAGGCAGTGGGGTCTCTGTGACCTTCTGGATGAGTCCTCATGATATAAACAGGAGCAAAGGAATAGCAATCTTGTTAACAGCAGAAGGAATGAATTTGATTACAGCAGTACTCACTAGTCCAGCAAATGCTCAGATGGAAACCAAGGAAGACAGGTTCTGGTCTTGTGTATATCGTTTATATCATGCCCTAAAAGAAGAGAAGGTCTTCCTTGGAGGTGGTGCTGTTGAATTTTTATGTCTTAGCCATCTTCAGATTCTTGCTGAGCAATCTTTAAATAGAGGAAACCATGCTTGTTTAGGATGGCTTCCTAATTCTTCCTCTTGGATGGCCTCATCTCTGTCCGTCTACAGACCTACTGTGCTGAAGTGCCTGGCAGGTGGGTGGCATGAATTCCTGTCAGCTGTCATGTGTAACACTGCCACTCACCCATCAGCAGTGGAAGCTAGGACATTCATTCAACAACATGTACAAAGTGCCATCAACTCTGGCTCTCCTCCATCTTACATCTTGAGTGAATATAGTAAACTAAGTAGTGGAGTTTTTCATTCAGGTATTTCAGATGACCTGGAGCTGGTTCCAAGAGTTTATGATACTGTTACACCAAAGATTGAAGCATGGCGCCGAGCATTGGATTTAGTGCTCTTAGTGCTTCAGACAGACGGTGAAATAATTACTGGACTTGTACCCACACAGATGAATTCACAAGAATTAGATGGAGTTTTATTTTTGTAGTGTGTATGCGTGCACACATGTGGGTGTGCATGCATGCGTGTGCATGCACATGTACATAGGTGCCTGATGAGGCCAGAAGAGGGGATTGGATCCCCTGGAGCTATAATTACATTGTGTGCTGGAAACCCAGCCGTACAAGAACAGCAAGCACCTTTTGAGCCATTTCTCCAGACTTAATAAATTTTAATAATCATATCATAATGTGTAAATTACCAACTATTGCCAAGAATAAAAGAGTTAATGACTATCAATAACTGCAGTTCTGTATTTTATTTTACCCTATTTATAAGGTAGCCTGTTATGTTTCACGGGTGCTATAGGATAAACACAACACCTGGATCAGAGGCAAGGAGCTTCTGCTGTTTGGCACAGAATCTGCATTCAAAGTGGTGTGTTGGTTTTGTCAGTTCCTTGGCTTCTCCCATAAAGGCAGCCCAGAGGGCCAGTGGCAGGACCCTGACACTGTGTGTTCTCTTGTAGGAACATGGAACTTTTGATACTCATTGCCTAAGCAGATAAAACTCACTTGTTTGTCCAACAGAAGTGATCACATCCTTCAATGTTGTTTAAGTCAAACCAGTCATGGACATGGACTAGGTAAAGATTGGTCAAGACATTATATTCTTTACATCTATAGTAAACAGAGATCTTACCTCGGTTACTTTTCTATTTGCTGTAATAAGACACCATGACCAAAGCAACTTACAAAAAAAAGTGTTTAATTTGGAGTTATGGTTTCAGAGGGTTAGAGCCATGATGGCAGAGCAAAGAGTGGTAGGAACATCTGAGAGCTTACATCTTGATTTAATAGTAAGCAGTGGAGGTGTGGGTTGGGAATGGTGCAAGTCTTTTGAAACCTCAAAGAACTCATCTGATTTGGTAACACATCTCCAATAAGGCCATACCTTTTCATCCTTCCAAAATAGATCCACTGTGCCTGGCTTTATTCTTCAAGCACATCTGTGTCTGTGTGTCTGTGTTTATTTTTTTACTTATTCACTTTACCTCGTGCGCACTGCCCCTCTCCCAGTCACCCCTTCCACAATTCTTCCCTCATCCCTCCTTTCCTTCTCCTCTGAGTGGGTGGGTTCCCCATGGGTATTCCCCCACCCTGGTACATCAAGTCTTCCTGAGGCTAAGCACATCCTCTTCAACTGAGGCCAGACTAGATGAACATAAACCACATACAGGCAACAGCTTTTGGGATTTCCCATGCTCCAGTTGTTTGGGACCCACATGAAGACCAAGCTGCACACCTACTACCTATGTTGGAGGATAGGGGGATATGTCTAGCCTATGTGTGTTATTTGGTTGGTGGTTCAGTCTCTGAGAGCCCCAAGAATCCAGGTTAGTTGACTCGATCTTCCTGTTGAGTTCCTACCCCCTCAGAGTCTTGATCCTTCCTCCTGTTCCATAAGAGTCCCCAAGCTCCATTGGTGCTGTGGGTATCTGCATCTGTCTGAGTCAGCTGCTGTGTGGAGCCTCTCAGAGGACAGCCATGCTAGACTATGTTTGCAAACACTACAGAGTATCATTAATAATGTCAAGGCTTGGTTCTACCCATAGGTCTCAAGTTGGGCTGGTTATTGGTTGACCATTCCCTCAGTCTCTGTTCCATTCTTGGTCCCTGCATTTCTTATAGACAGGATAAATTTTGGGTTGGAAGTTTTGTAGGTTGGTTTGTATCCCTATTGCTCCATTTGGATTCCTGCCTGGCTACAGGAGGTGGCCTCTTCAGGTTTCATATCCCCAAAGTTATGTGTCACAATTAAGGATACCCCTATTGATTGGTTCTTGGTGCCTCCCTTAACCCAGGTCTCTGTCTCTTAGAGATGCCCCCTACCTCCCCACTCCCATCAATTATAGATTTTCCATTCATTCTCACAGCCATCTGGTCATCCCTCCCCATACCTGATCCTGAACGCTGCCCCCATTTTCCTTTCCATCTCCTCTCCCATCCAGTTCCCTCCCTTCATCTGCCTCTTACGAATATTTTATTCCCCCTTCTAAGTGAGATTCAAGCATCCTCGCTTATGCCTTCCTTCTTGTTTAACTTATTTGAGCTTGTGGAGTGTTGCATGGGTAACCTGTATTTTATGGCTAATGTTCACTTACAAGTGAGTACATACCATGCAAGTCCTTTTGGGACTGAGTTACCTCACTAGGATGATATTCTCAAGATCCATCCATTTGCCTGCAAAATTCATGATGTTTGTTTTTAATAGGTGAATAGTATTCCATTATGTAGATGAACTACATTTTCTTTATCATTCTTCAGTTGAGAGACATCTAGGTTGTATCCGTTTTTTGCTATTATGAATAAAGCTGCTATGGACATAGTTGAGCAGGTGTCCTTGTGGGATGGTGGAGCATCTTTTGGGTTCAAGCACGTCTTTAGAGGAATGTCTTTTTTTTTTCAATCCCACAATATTTAAGGGATGGTTTTTCAGGGCTTCTTAAATGTATGCATCTGTGTCAGTGTAGATATGTTTTGACCCCAAAGTGACATCACTAAACATACACCAAATTATCTGCTTGTATGAATTAACCTATTCAGCAGTTTGACTAACATCCTTAGGAAGAGTTCTGTGGTATTACCATCACTCCTGCACAGTGACTCACCACTACCTGTTACTGTGGGGTCTTTTCCCACTTTATAGACAGTTTCAGTTTGGAAGACGAAGATCCTTGCAACCTTAAGACTTGATTACAGTTTCATAAAGGCTGTTAGTTCTCCCAAGCTTAAATGTGTAACTCATCTTGGTAGACTATATGAATTAAGAACTAAGCTTTCTCTAAGTGTTTATCCACAATGGTAAGTTTTCATTGCTCATTCAGATAATTCTTAACAATGAAAAGGAAATGCTAGGGGCAGGGAGAGAGCTCACATCCGCATCTTTGTGCTTTCTCGCTGGGGATCCATAGTGTTTAGCTTTTTATTTTTATTTTTTTGGCTACCACAATGCAGCATGTTAATTAAGAGTTTATTACAGTAGCTAAGACATGAAGGCAGCATCCTTTTCTGAACACATCTACCCGAGTTGCATCTAGTTACTCTCCTAAAGCCTCACTTAGAATAATTGGTTGGTTCCATTAGTCAGTACTTGGCTCTGAAAAAGCCTTGTGAGACCTTCTTTCCTTTGCCCTGTAGGTGGCAGACTTCCTCTCCTGTGGTCCCTAAATTTCCACATCATGTTTAAACCCATCAAAATGAAGGAGATTGGTTTAGAGCAGGGTAGCCCCCTCTGCAGTAAGGGTTTTTACTGCACAGGGGCCTTGGTGGGCAGTTCCTTCTTTGTTGCCTGCTCTGGGGGTTACTTGCTTTATAAAATTTTGACTTGCGAAAGTGATTCAAGTTCTCTTGATCAGTTACTGCAGGGTCTTTAAATGACAGTTGAATGGCATCACTCTTACTATGATCTCTGGATCTAATATTAGGGATGTAGAGTTACAATGAAGCAAAGTTAAAAGGGAGAAAATGTAGCACTGTTTTTCTTAAAGCCAGACTAGAAAACGTGAGTGTACTTAATGCTACTAAATTCGGAGGTTAGGAACTAAACTGGGCTTCTTTTCAGAAGTGCTCCTAACTGTGAGCCATATCTGGACCTCCAGCAGGTATTGATACTTGTACAATATTATGACATGGGCTTTTGTGTTAAATGGTTTTGCCTATCTGTAGGGTAATGCATGACTTCTAAGCATGGTTGGGCAGAGCTCATTTCTGATGGTTAGCAGGTCAGATGTTTAACTGCATACACAGCTTGCCATAGTTCATTGTGATGTAACCCATTGTAAGGTCATCCATACTCTGTAAAGAGCTAATAAACCTTACTCTGGCTGTCTCCCATATGTCATCCAAATGACAAGAATATGTTTCTAAGGGCCAAATGCAACATGTCATTTAGGCCGCTGTGCTGGTATTTGTTTGCCTCTTCTGAATTTTTTTCTTTTTCCACTTTTCTTGCTAATTGCTTTAGAAAATTTTCAAATGTACTTTTTTGGTGTTGTGAAAAAAAATTTTTTTGTATAATCTTCACTATGAATTAAAGCAAACTGAGAAGTTCCTGGCCTATTGACAAAATAGAGCAGTGTGATTTGATGGCCAGAAATAGGTAGAGCTGTTTCCTGTGTTGACCTCTTGAGTAGGAGTTGGGAAAAGCTACTTCTCCAATGTTTCCACTTTGGAATAAATGTCAAATTAGAGCTAAGACAAGCTAGGCCTAACAGTATATTCCAGCCCTCAATGCTTAGGCAGGAGGATCACATGGGGTACACGGAAAGATCTTGTCTTCAAGAAGGTGGGGGGGGGGGAAACCAATATAGGTGTGATACATTTTCCCTGTATCTCTTACTCAAATAAGATAATCACAGGTTTTTCTAAAGAATAAGGATGTGGTGGGGCATCTATTAAACTTCAGATCTCCAGACCCAGAACCTGAGCCAACTTCTGAACTGGTGTCTCCTTTTGGTCCTGTGATCACACAGCAGGATTGTCAGGAGAGCTTTTACAGCTGCTCACATACCAGAGTGTCACTTCTTATTCTGGGCTGGGAATGCACGCTACTGACTTAAGGCTTTTGTTCTTCATTGCTTTTTAAGACAGGATCTTGGGTATCCTAGGCCTTTCAAACTTGGTAGATGAAGATGACCTTAAACTAATCTTTATGTCTCTACCTCCCAAGTTCTGGGACTGTAGAAGTGCAGTACTGGAAATGAACACCGAGCTTTATGAAGCTCTAGATAAGTACTCTACCAGCTGAGCCACATTCTAAATCCCACAGCAGTATCCCACCCCACCCCCACCCCCGCCAGCTAATAATAGTGTGTAACAAAAACAAAACAAGACATAGACATAGTGTTCAGAAGCACACTTAGAGAAACCTTCGCTGGTCTCCTTAGGCTCTCTTTGAGCCACACTGGCTGCTTGAACACTGTGTGGGGTGCACCAGCCTCAGGGTGGGCCAAGACATCCAAGGAGTGCCTAGTAATGACAGCCACCTGCTAATAAATGGAGTTTCCAGGGACTGAGAAGGAAGACAGAAACATTCTAGGATCATACAATGATGGTTGTTCAAAAGTAGATGCTCTTTAAAAAAAAAACCATTGAATTGTGCACTTAAAGTGGAGAACATTAGAGTGTATGTCATATATCCTAATAAGTACACTAAGACCATTTTTGTAACTTCACTTGAGAGCCAAGGGACTAGACTCCAGGTTTGCAGCAATCCTGGTGTGGAAGGCAACAAGGAGAGCAAGACAAGCTCTAGGAATTTCCAGTCTGACTCCTGGTATTGGGTACAAAGTGAACTCTCATCATTTTGCTCTACATATTTATGGTTTGTGCTTTGGAAAGATAAGAAATGGTTAAACAGAAATTCAGTCGCCTGGCGTGGTGGCGCACACCTTTAATCCCAGCACTCAGGAGGCAGAGGCAGGCGGATTTCTGAGTTTGAGGCCAGCCTGGTCTACAAAGTGAGTTCCAGGACAGCCAGGGCTATACAGAGAAACCCTGTCTCGAAAAACCAAAAAAAAAAAAAAAAAAAAAAAAAAAAAAAAAAAAAAAAAAAAAAAAAAAAAAAAAAAAAAAAAAAAAAAGAAAGAAAGAAATTCAACCTCCTCCTCCTGATAATGAAGGAAAGATGACCCAAGATTCTACCTTAAACTAGAACAGCAAGTTTCTTGAGACATGAAGTCAACTTTTGATAGTAGATAACATGTAATACCAGAACGTCTGACAGAGAAGACTGCAGAATGTCTATTCTTGAACTTGAATAAAAAACTTGATCTGTAAAATCAGTTCTGTTTTAGGACCTTATGGCAATTGATCAGGCAACATTTGAGACTTAATCTAGCCTGTTTTTAACTTGTGTGTACTTTAAAAATTCTATCAATCAAAGCAAGAACAAATTAAAACTCAGGGATCCTTGGATTTCCCCATCAGTAGTATATGGGATACTTCTCATTGCTGTGACCATATGCCTGACAAGAAGCATTTTAAGAAAGAATTTAATTTGGTTCTGTCATGGTAGAGAAATACAGTGGAATCCATACTGGTGGTGTGTAGCTGGAACTGCTTATATCTCTCTGACAAAAAAAACATAGATCCTGGCTGGAAGCAGGGTGAAGCTGTACCCCTGCAGGCTGGCTTCCCAACCAGCTCACTTCCTCCAGATATGTCCCGTACCCTAAAGGGTCCACTGTAGTGAGAATATTGTTTGTTTGTTTTTTTAAACCCAGTTATGTTATGTGAACATGTTTTTGTCTTATTCCCAGGTATGGAAAGGAATATGGTGCTGTCTCAGATTGTCCGAAGCAGCAGACTGTTTGCCTTAGGTGTGCTCTGGGAGGGATATGGATCTGTGCCAGCCACAGATAGTTTAATTCTGAAGACTCCTGAGGGTATAAATGGGAAAGCTCCAAGAGGTCTGGGGGCAGCTTCTTCCTCTATTGCTGCCCCAACTCCTACTAGCTCGTCCTGCTGTTAGCTTATTTATTACTTACTGATTTACTGGACTGCTGGATATCCTGAGTACAAAGATTGGACCTGCCTGGAGGAAATACACCCCTCCTCAGCAGGAAGTAGCATATAGAGGTCCATGCCCCTTTTCCCTTTAATCTTCTGTCTCTCCTACTTGGTGTTGGAAAAGATTGGGGAGGAGAAGGGTGGTAGATATAAGAACCCAAATAAAATAGCTAAAAACAAAAACAAAACCAAACAAAAACCTACAGTTCACAACTTCACACCACTACCAGGGACTAGGTGTTTAATAGGCAAGCTTTTGAAGGCATTTCACACCCATACATAAAACTAGACTTCTTGCTTCAGAAACTCAGCAAACTTTGCTGTGATTTAGTAGTACTTAACCACAAGCTAATTTCCCATTAAGAGTGTTGTTTTTGCTTTATCTTCTTGCCAATATCGTTTCCTGCTTCCTGCTAACAGACCAGCTCTGGAGTCTTCCATGCCCTTCTCTCTTCACTGATTGCTTTTCAAGGTTATGTCACTTGTTCTCTTTCCTTTCTTCATGTGCTTCATAGGTTCCTGACTTAATACCTTCTTTTTTATTTCTCTAGCTCTACTCATACTCCTAAGCCCTCCAGTTTCCGGAAATGACTAGAATATTTTTAGGTTCTGGAAAATAGCTTTCTTCTACAGATGTGTGTGGAAGCATAACTGTGCGCTTCAGCACTGGTCGGCACTGACTCCTGCTTCCCTCTGCAGAGCTGAGTCTATTCAGTATTGCTGCTGATTTCACAATCTATTTTAAATGCAACCCACTCCCTTTGAAATGTCTTTATGAATTTCCAGAACTCCTTACTCTGTTAACCACTTGTATACTGTACTTTTACATTGTTACATGTAAAATTTTATGAATTTTATAAAGAAATCATGACAGCTTGAAATGTTATCTGTTCCTTTTGGCCAGATAAACATAAAACTCATGGTATTTTTCTGGTTGTTAATTATTCTAGTCCTTTTATTGTTGATTGACAAACTGCCAGATCTTTTTTTTTTTTTTCAACTTTTATTAGATATTTTCTTCATTTACATTTCAAGTGTTATCCAGAAAGTTCCCTATATCCTCCCCCCTCCC
>LR756421.1:4719967-4732678 GCA_902729485.2 Mus minutoides
CTGTGTCCGCTGGGCTCAGAGGAAAGATGGCGCGGCGGCGCGGGTGTTCTGGCTGGGAGAGGCCCAGCCTCCGGTGGGGCAGAGTTCTCAGTTCCTGCCCCTGGGGGGAACTGCTGTCCCACTGCTCCCAAAACCACCTCTGCACTCACGCGTAACCCCAATGCGATCTTAAAGTCCTGGGGTGTCCCTAGCTGTGTCCCCTGTGCTCAGAGGAAAGATGGCGCGGTGGGAGCGAGTGCTCTGGCTGGGAGAGGCCCAGCCTCCGGTGGGGCGGAGTTCTCGGATCCTGCCCGTGGGGGGAACTGCTGACCCGCTGCTCCCAAAACCACCTCTGCACTCACGCGTAACCCCAATGCGATCTTAAAGTCCTGGCGTGTCCCTAGCTGTGTCCGCTGGGCTCAGAGGAAAGATGGCGCGGCCCAGATCTTTTATTAATGATACATTTTATTTTTATTTAAAGAAAATAAAATCATATAAGCCTTTTCTCAGATGCATAGACTGGATCAGATTGCCTGCCGCAGCCATGCTTTTTTAGTTAAAAGAAACAAGATTTCCTTCTTTAATCTCACTTTACAGACAAGAACACAGAGGCTAGAAAAATCTAGAGTTTTTAGTTAGGGTATTTTTATCCAAATCTCTTCATCCCTTAACATCCTAATTAGCATCTTAACAACATATTCAAGGTGAGTGCACTGAGGTGGTTTTTTTTTTGTTTGTTTGTTTTGGTTTTAGCTTTTCTCTTATTTAAACATTTTTGCAAAGTGCTTATCCTCTTTTTAGTATCACTTGTTCAAGCTAAGCAGAGGCAGGTGGATCTCTATGAGTTTGAGGCCAGCCTGATCTACAAAATGAGTCCAGGACCCCCAAAGAAACCCTATCTGGAAAAACAAAAATAAAACAAAATCTCATTAAAAGAGGAGCTCTAGAGAGTTAGCTCAATGGGCAAAGTGTTTGCTGGGTAAGCAGGAGCACCTGAGTTTGGATCCTTGGCACCCATGGAAAAGCCAAGCATGGGGTGCATCTAACCCCAGTGCTGTGCAGAGAGAGGACTGGGACTGCAGCTGTCTAACCTGGCCAGTGAGGGGAACAGAGGAAGGGACCATGTGGCTCCCTATTCTTCACATATCACACACACAAGGACTCATACACATAAAATAAAAATGACAAAACAAAGGGACATTTTATCTTGAAATATACTACATAGAAGAGATAGAAAACCAGTATAGTATGTGTGTTATAAAACCTCTGCATTCCTATTTATCAGCTTGTAAACTGAACATGTATCAGTGATGCTACCAGGAAATAGTCTAGACTAGTCCAGAAATTGTTACGTATAGTTAGTATATCCAGAAATAGTTAAGTAACATGTAGCATAGTTTCTAGCTTATTAAGTATAGTCCTTCAAAATTAAATGTTACTTTTTAAGGTAGAGGATTGCATTTTAAAAGTTAAACTACTCAGAGGACAATTAAATATGAACTAGAGTAAAGAAAAATCAGTCAATTTCTTCTAGTGATGAGAACAAGGAGCAGCTTTAGGCTAAGTTAGCATTGGTAGTCAGTCTCCTTCTTGAAATAATGTGTGATGTGGGTGTTAACTCAGGTCTTCAAATATGTGTGAAAGGTGTTTGTGAGAATATGAATCTTGTCCTGTCCCTCACCTTGGGTTTTCTGTGTCCTATGTACCTAATTCCCTGATTCAATTCTCTTCAACCAGGGTGTTCTGGAGTGGTCTCTGTGAGAAGCCAGTTATATAGAAGAAGAGGATTATCAAGTTAATGAAGACACTGCTTTCAAGAGTGTGCAGTCTAGTGGTGGAACTAAATAACTGTAGCCAAAAACTAGAGTAGACTAGATACCACCAGATTTTGGTATAGGAGTTCAAGAGATGGTGTAATTTGGTTGAGGAAATGGAAAAACTCCCACAGATAAAGTATCGTTTGGTGTGGACTTTGCAGGAAGCCAAGGTGTGGACTGGAAAATTGAGAGGCTGGGTGTGAGAACTGTATCGTGGGCAATGACTCAATGTTGAAGACTTACCAAAGGTCCCTCTATGCAACTGCAGTGTTAAAAGTGGCAAGTACCCGGGGAGCAAGAAGGGTGGGAGAAGCCAGAGAATGTAGTGGAGCCCACTGTAGAAAGCCACCCTTTATTCAGAAAACAGTGCAAAACCCTTGGAGGTTCTTCAGCAGACAAATTCTTTAAAGAGACTATTGCTTAGACATTATTTGGCTATTGAGACTAGCCAGTCAGCATATGCCTCACCGAGAAAAATCAAAGGAGGGAGGAGAAATGTAAATGGGCCCTAGACACAGAGAATCCCATGCTCAAACATTCAAGTGTGTGTTCGTAGGAACTTCTCTTCTTCTTAATCCTTCCTCTATACTGAAAGTTTCTGCTTCATACTAGCTTGTCCTGAAATAGTTTTTTACACTGAAGCCAAAGACCTGGTTAGCTTTAGCTGAGGTCCCTTAAAAAAAGTAAAATAAAATACATTGATGGTGGTGGTGGAGGAGAAGAAGAAGTCCTCAGGCTGCTGTGGGCAACAACAGAGTTGTGTCCCATTTTCTGCCCTGCTGACAGTGCCATATGGTCAGAAGCATACCTAAGACTTCAGTATTACAGAAGCATACCTGAGGCTTCAGTATTACAGCAGCATACCTGAAGCTTCAGTATTACAGAACACCTTCCACTCCAGTCCTCTTCCTTCCTTCACCACTCACTCTCTTCAAAGATTAGTCAGCATCAGTGACTCTACCCCCTAGCCTTTGCTACCAAATCCAGATGCTGTTGCAGTACTGAGATTGGAACTGTCTTTCAGGCTAGACTTTGCTGAGTGACTCCTTGTTACTAGCAACATGGTTCTGTTTTAAGTGTAAATACAGAGACAGGATGACTACACCCCGGAGAGTGTAAAATACCACCATATGCCAGAACCACCCAGCAGGCACAGACTGATAAAACTTATTTTGAGAAGTAGGAAAATTGCCACCCTATAAACTTATTAAGTCAATAAGGGACATATGACACATGGATGTATTACAATCTTATCAGGAAAACTAGGCCTGAGAACTTACGAAGTATCCCTCCAGAAGGAAGGGATACAACACCCTCATCTGAACCTCATAAAGAGGAAGGCACTTGGCCCTGTGATGGCAGTTTCCCCCATAGATATGTCATCAAAGGACTTATTGTGTCAAGGAACAACAGGCAGAGAGCTCTTGTTGGCTCTGTGCCTGATGTTGATGTGGCGTCCTCAAGTTGTTCTCCATCCGAACCCAGTACTTCAGTTTATCTCTGTGACTTCCACAGTCCTGTCTTGATTCTGCAGTTTAGATAGACTGTGAGTCTCAGTTCAGCTTTGACCCTGAAGTTTGGCCCTGTAGCATGCATCCCTGGCAGGTGTCCAGGGCCTTTACTCCCCACAGAGACTCTCGCATCTCTCTCAGCTTCCCCTGCTTCTGCTTCTTAGGCCTCTTAGAGCTTCTTGAACTCAGCTGTGGCCTCTTTAACCCACTGTAACCATTCTGAAACCTACAGATGTAGATCTAGATACATTTACTATGTGGTTTATAAGGTATGATTTGAGAGTTAATATTAGCAATTAAGATTAGGATAAAAGATATGTTTGCCTGGTTATCAAGGAAATCAGAATTCTTTGGAAAATTACAATCAAAGAAACCACTATATATTGTAAATTAATTGCTATTCGACACATTCTGAAGGCTAGAGAGAGGGATCATTGGTTCACTGATCTTTCAGGGACAGTTCAGTTCCTGTCACCCCCTTTGGGTGGCTCATAACCTCCTGTAACTTCAGCTTTAAGAGATCTCACACCCTCTTGTCATCTCTGTGTGTACCTGCACTCACATGCACATACCCCCACATGGACAAACAACTATAAGTAAATAAATTGATTAAAAACAAATATAAATAAATATATCCATACTATATAGAATACTATGCAACCCTTAACATGATGCTGAGGATATATAAAATATGAGCAAAAGAGAGAAGTAACAATGTACATATAGCATAGTTTTATATTAAAATCATAAAAATAAAAATGTATGCCTATTTGTTTTAGAAAAGAACATAAAAACAAACTTAACTCTTGCTCAAAAATTAAGACTTTCAAGATGGCGACAGCAAACTGGTAAGCACAGGGCCTGGTGCTGTTGTCTGTTTCTAGATGACCTTTAATGTCCGCTTCATTTGTTTCTATTTATTACATTAAGTATGTGTCTTGCTTCAGTAATAACAAAACAATAAGCAATGAAATAAGAATTTTCCAGTAGGTTGGGAGCCATGGAACACATATGTGGCTGCAGATATCCATATGAGCATTAATGTTTTCCTACTGCATATCTCCTTTCTCTTTTCTTTCTTGCCTGCGTTAGTGTGCATACTGCTAGTTTCCCAAAGGTCCATACACTGAGGGTCTGATCCCAGCTTACAGGTACTGAGAAGTAGTGGAACTTGTAAGACCTAGTAGGACCTAGTGGGAGGAGATCGGGTTACCTTGGGAGGGATTAATGTCCTTTTTGGGGTGGGGCAGCCCTTCTAGAACTGCACACATTAGGAGAGAGTAAGCAGCTACACAGAGCTGCGACTTTCTCACCCAATACTGCGCATGTGATTTGACCATGCAGTGCCGTCTGCCAGGGAGCTCTCCCCAAACACCAGTGTCAGCATCATAAACTGTGAGCTTTACAAATTATCCAGCCTTAGGTATTTTGTGATAGTAACAAAAGGCAGACCAAGACATTTCCTATATCATTTGGTTCTAAAAGCAGCAAGAGAGTCTGAGCAAAGCACTTATATTGGTGAGTTGTGTATGTAGTCATATTGGAGTTGAGTCTGAGAGGGCTGATAAGGGCTTTTACATGATACAGGGATAGCATAGTGGCATAGGCAAGATAAAGTGTCTATGGAAGGGGACAGTCCCCAAGCTGATATGTGAGACACACTGAAGTGAGGAAGAATCACATTTAGAGAGCAGTAGTGAGGAGAAGAAATTGGTATACCTGGGAAATAGATCCAAAGAGCAAATACGTAGCCGCAGTGGAATCATGTGTCTCACTGTTACAAAGAACTGCAAAAATAGAAAGGGCGAAAACTGGTAACAATCTCGTGGTATGTAGGATCAGAACTAGGTATGTCATTTAGTGTCCTCCATAAAGTATGTGGTGGGTGGGGATGGAGGGGATGAGTGTGGGTAAGTGTGTGTGTGTGTGTGTGTGTGTGTAGATGCATGCATTTCCCATTAAAGCTGAGAGCAAAATCTTTGCAATAATGCCAAGCTGATCTTGCATCCAGAACTGTGTCTAAATTGTCTTGTGCAAACTCCCCTAAGAACAAATGTTTCTAGAAAACCCCTGCTCTCAGGGCTAGGACAGGATAAGTGCAGAAAACATTTAGAATAGTTTCATGGGTGTCAGAAACTAGAGAACAGTGTTAAAGAGATGGCATAGTTATGTTAAAACAGTGGTTCTTAACCTTCCTAATGCTACAATACAATTTCTCATGTTCTGTTGATCGTCAACCATGAAGTTACTTTCATTGCCAAATTATAGTAATTTTCTATGATTATGAATTGTAATGTAAATATCTGTGTTTTCTGATGGACTTAGGTAACCCATGTAAAAGGGTCATTCAACCTCCAAAGGGGTCACAGCCCAGAGGTTGAGAACTAACTACTTTGTTAAAGGAACAGAAAACTGGTCAGAATGGCTAGCTAATTCTGGCATCTGGTCAGCTGTCTATAAACAGTGATAGAAAAAGACATTGTCTAACTGAGTAAACAGCCAGGAGTCTACTTTGTATACAAGTGGATGGATCAATGGGTGAAGGAAGGAGAGGTTTTCCTTGCATCAAGCAACAAAGTGAGGAGAGACAAAATCAGGAAATATTAGTCAGTATCTTACAAAAGCCTCATGCTTTTAAGCAGAGACTACTTTCTTTTTTCCAACATAATATTTTTATTGATCATTGGAGAGTTTCAAATACTGTACCCCATTGACTTCCCAGTCTTTCCAGCCCCACAGTAGCCTGCCTCACCCTATCACCTTGCCCAAAGAAAAGAGAAAAAAAATCAATAACAAGAAAAATGAAACAAGTCCAGTTTGTGTGGCCCATATACTCACTGCAGCATGGTCAAGCTCCAAGTGGCCAGCCCCGCAAAGAAATCAGAGCCCACCCCCATGCCTCCCCACCCCCACCCCCTCACCCCACAAGCCGTAACTTAAGAGCTACACTTCAGGATCCCCATCACAATTTTTAAGAGTTCCCTTCAGTGGCTTCCTGTCTAGACTGTTTCTTTGGGAGGGTGACACAGGGAGGGGTGTCTCCAAGGCCTTCTATGTCTCATTCTCAACTGTGAGTCTACAGTCATCCATACCACTGCAAAAGAGGCTTCCTTGCCCTTTACAGTCAGTAACAGCACAGATCATGGACTTCCACACAAAGAGACCACTTTCAAAAGTAAATTACCAGGAAAGGCAATGGAACTGGTCACAGACTTCTCTATATGACCTCACTGAGACAGATCATTGCATGCTCCTACATCAGCAAAGGTTATCTTGAGCATATGTGTGTAAACTGAAGTTCTTGGATTTGGCATGTCCTCTGAAAATTCATGTCCAGGTGTCACTCTGAGAAGTGATCACATCAAGTGAAAACACATTTTATGATGAGAAAGATGAAATGTTCACAGAGCACCAGTAAAGGATGAAACTTGCAATATAAAGTAGGTGTTGCTGGTTCACTGGGAACCACTCTGTAATTGTGCCTGCGATGAAGTCCTGTAATCAACTCCAGATTTGGTCAATCAAGAGGATGAGCGGCAATGTCTGAGGTCTTACTTCAGCAGAAGTGGAGAAAGAAGCATAGAACCAAAACTAAATAAAGTCAAAAAGCAAAATGGCCAAAGTCTGTTCCTTATAGCAGATGTGCATAGATTTAATCATGATGGTCAGAAACTGGAAGACACAGAGCCCACCAGCATGTGAGACTTTCTCCATCAAAAGTCATGTAATTTATGTTTGGGGGCGAGGGTTACTGAATGTCTGTTCACAAAATAACCACTTACAAACCAAGCAGCCTCAATATACTGTTAGAGTCTAGCATCAAGACTGTTTGGGGCATATCAACCAATACCCACCACCCATGTCTTTATGAAAGAGGAAATGGAGTGAGCTGACTTTGAAGACCATGTTTAAATAGGTATTTTGGGTGAGAGGCCCTTGAAGGAGGCCAGAAGTACCTAGGAGGTAGGGCTTACATTCCTTTATGGCTCCATGATTATTGAAGAGAGAATATGCAGGTTTAACCACGTCCACAGCAATGCTGGCCAGAGCTCTTAAGAGAGGACCATGGTCTCCTGCAGTGTGGCCCATGCAGGATCATAGACATGGTGACTATTTCTGGCCTAGAACCTAATAGGGCAGAGACCACAAGATAAACCCTGGTATCAGGGTTGGGGCAGGAGAAAATATCTAAGAAGATAGGGCAGCACTTCTGGTACTGGCTCCTGCTGGCTGTGATACTACATAGGGATCCCAATACCTTTTTAGTAGTGGACTGTTGCAATCCATTGTTTGAAAGACTCTAGGTTGGAGATGTAACTCATATGCCTAGCATGCAAAAGCCCTACATTTGATTCCCCAGTATTGCATATGTTGGACATGATAGTACATTGCATGCCTGTAACCCAATGCTCATGAGATGGAGACAGAAGAATCAGAAGTTCAAGTCTATATAGAAAGTTTGAGGCCAGCCTGGGGTACATGTGACCTTGTCTCAAAAAGAAAACAAACCAAAATAAATAAATATGATTCTGCTAAGATAAGTGTGAAAAAGCAAAGGCCATTTGGAAAATTATGTACCCGAAGTACATAAACATTGAGAAAAGGAACTTAAATAGCCAGAAATATCAAGGGGAAATGAGTTATACACATACCAATTTGATGAAATTTAACACTTAACAAAAAGCCCTGCTCTCGTTTTGTTGTTGTTGTTGTTGTTGTTGTTGTTTTTCATTGTATGGTTCTGGGATACATTTTCACACAAATATGCATGTGTTTGAGCAGATCCTTCGTGCTCCACTACTGTGAGTCCCCCTTCTTGGGGCATTGTTGGCTACTGGCCCATGAAGGCTGAGAGAGCAGAAAGGCAAGCAGGGTTTGGACTGTGAGTATGATGGAAGGCCTTCCAGAGACAGCTTCAGTGAGACAGCTCTACTGTTCCAGGGATAGAGTGTATAAGGGCTCTTAGGGGTACTGGTAGAAAGGGCTAATCAGTCATGACAGTACTTCATTATCATGGGGGCGGGAAGGGTTAATTGGTCATAACACAGCGTCTAATTATAATTTGGGTGGGAAGCTAGTGTGGGACTTGTGTGCGTCCTCCAAACAAGGTCAGGCATCTATAATCTCGGAGACGTTCTCTAACCAAGCCAGGTAGAGAAAAGGAAGCCCCACTGAGATAGGGAGTCCTCCATTTTGTGCAGAGCTCTGTGAGCTGTCTGGCCATGAAGGACTTGTGCCTTAATAACAGGTTCTCCAATTTACCCTGGCTTTTTCTCCGACACTGTGGTCCCCTCTCTTCCCCTGCACAATCACATTTTTACTTTCATGTGATATGTACATATACGATTTTATGTATTTGTATAAAATCTAGAGACCACAAATGAGAGACAACATGAGCTATTTATCTTTCTGAGACTGATGTACTTCACTTATTAATATTTCCAATTGTATCCATTTTCATGTAAAAAACATAAGTTAAAATTTGATCCTTAAAATAGTAATTCTACAAATTATATAGCAAGCAAGGAAAGAATAAGATTAAGTAATAAGAATACCAAAATATTTTTTATAAAAATAATCTTAGCTATGGTTGCATCAGTGCACAAACCAAACAAGAATAATTGGTGTCTTAGGCTAGTGGACTGTGAGGGAGGTATTTATTGTATTCATTACTTTGTTGATGTGAAATTGCTTAAGCAATAAATGAAATCAAACACTTAAGAATTAGGAAATTAATGGGTGGAGGCAGAAACAGCTATTAGAGAATGCTTGAGGAATTTTGCTGTAGAAGAAAGCAGAACATTGGGTAGTGTCTGAATAGGGGTTTTGAAATACTCAGCATGGATAGATATCTGAATACTGATAAGAATGATCTGCTAGGAGAGGAACCTGGTGTCACAGGAAGCCAAGCTTCAGGAGCCAAGGGCTGCAGGGAGGGAGAGGGGCAAAGCCACAGAGGCGTGCAACTGCAGGCTTGGCTTCAGGGTACTGAAGGGAAGCAAGTTGGTTGTGTACATGACAGCAGAAAGCTGAGGAAATTCTGCTCTGTTTGGTTCTGTTCTCTCAGGGTCATAAGCAAAACAGGGCTTGACTTGGTGCTGTAGCTGTTGGAAGAGTCACAAGCTAAGGCAGGGTGAAAGGGGTTTCAGAGGAGACTAAGCATCTAGTGACTCTGGGCAGGGCAGGTGGGAGACAAGCTGGATCATCTATGCCCTCCTTCCTTTTTTCCTTCCTTCCTTCCTTCCTTCCTTCCTTCCTTCCTTCCTTCCTTCCTTCCTTTTTTTCCTTTCTTCCTTCCCCTTCCTTCTCCTCTTTTTCCTTTCCTTTCCTTTCCTTTCCTTTCCTTTCCTTTCCTTTCCTTTCCTTTCCTTTCCTTTCTTTTCTTTTCTTTTCTTTCTTTTTTTTTTTTTTTTTTTTTTTTTTTTTTTTTTTTTTTGAGTGGCTATAGAGCCACTGCTGGCCTGGAAGTTGCAATATACATCAGGATAGCCTTGAACTCACAGACCTCTGCCTGCTTCTACCTTAAGAGTATTAAAGGAATCTGTCTTCTCTACGTGGCTCTTAAGGAAATAGGGTTGAATTCAGTTTCATAACATTTCCTAATTTCCAAAATGAGTTGACTGATTTTGTCGTCATTCTTTCCTTCAATGTGGGAACAACAAGTCTGAGAAGACACTTGTAGGGAGCTTCCTGAAGTATTGGTTTATGTTTATGCTTTGAGGTTTTTATCAGTGAGTAAGACCATTTTCCAGAAGTATCAGAATTGGTGGTCCAGAATGCTAATGGTACTACCCATGATATCTTCATCAACCAAAAAAATGTGTATAATTTATGGGAGTGAAGTGGACTGTTTCTTACTTGATGATTGAAGTGAAGACAAGATCACACAGGCTGCATGATCAAGTCAGACTCATACCTTTTGCAGTCTGCACACTGATGCCATTAATAATGCTTCATGCTGGTAAGGTGGGTGTGAACATGTCTGGGGATCCATTTATTCTCAGAGGACTGGGAAATGGAAAATAAATTAACAAGAGGCTGAGGTGAAAACAAAAATGTGGAGAACAAGACACTAAAACTTGAATGATCGGGAAAGTCAAGCAGATTTTATCTTTTTTCCATCAAAAATGCATGTCATGTGTAGAATATGCTTAGCAAAAATGAACAAATAAAAGGTTAGTGTATTCAGCTGGAATTCATGTCTATTCCCCCAAATATCCTTGTTGGGGTTTGTAGTATATTCTCCCACAGACTCGGAGTTTCTTGGGTCTCCAACTGGTGGCACTGTTCTGGAAGGTTATGGAGACTTTAGGAAGTAGATCCTTGCTGGAGGAAGTAGGTAACTTGGGAGTTGGCCTTGAAGTTCTATAACCTGGCCTATACTCTTGTCTGCTCTCTACTTCTTGATTGTGTAGGCAATGTGACCTCATTCTCCTGCCACCATGCCTTCACTACTATGAATTGTAAGCCAGAATCATTTCTTTGTCCCTTAACTTGGTTACAACAATGAAAAAAATAACTAATACAATTTTCACTTCTGTTCACTTCCTATTCTTGAATATCCATCTCAAGTCCATCTCTGTACAGGAGTGCCAGCCTTTCCCTTCCTCCTGCAACTTAACACTGAATGATCTTAGCCTACAGTGATGCCCATCTGTCCAATGGCTTGCTTCAGACAGCAATGCTTTGAGAACTGCCATTTTAGTCTCTCTCTGGATGACACAGAACTGTTTCCTAGAACTAGCCAGATTTAAACTTTATTAATTACAGAACAAAAATACAAAAATGTGCAAGATAAAAAGTTTAATATCCATAGTAATTTAAAAAGTCTTTATGAAACCAATAAAGAACTGCCACTGTGTGTAACAATGTTCAAATGTGGCTTCTAGGACAGCATCTAGTTGTGAAAGGAGACAGAAGAAGGAAACTTCACACTATATTTCTGAATAAGGCTTGAGGATATGGATTAATACTAATTTGGTCAAATGTGTTCCGAAGTCTTAAAACATCCATTTATTTAATCAAAAATATTTATCTAGGGTTCCAGGGAAATGGCCCAGCGGGTGAAACTGCTTGGTGCACAAGCCTTGTGATCTGGAATTGAATGTCAGGGTCATGTAGAAAGCCAGACCTGGCAACAGGTATAGCCAGAGTATAGCCAGACTATACTCTCAGTACCTATGTGGTGAAGAGGGAGGTAGAGATAGAATCATCTAGAAACTCATGGGCCAGCCAGCATGGAGCACATGCAGAACAACACAGCAGCAGAAACAAGAGACCCTATATGGACCGTGACAAGCTTGTGAAAAGCTGTTCTTAGCTCCACTCATGCACGTGTTCACACTCACACACACACGAAAGAAATACACATATTTAATCATTGAAACAATAGGGTAGTTTTAATAATAAAGCTATAGAAAACTGCATTTTAAAAAAGATTTATATTGTGAGACCCCAAAGTGTTTCCCCCCGAAATGTACAGCCCCTAAATGCTCCCCCAAAGCCTATTTCCCCAATCTCTAAGAATACAGCCAGTAAGAAGCTCTTTGTTCTCTAAAGCTAGCAAGAAGCCTTTTGTTCCTCTACCTTAGATGACCTAGCCTGCCTATATCAGAGAGCCAGAGATAACTGCAAGGACAAACAGTAGCTCACTCCCCACTCCTCATTCCTTGTAATTTTACCAAGGACACCCCCCCCCAGAGAAGAGCTGTAGCCCAACTCCTTCCAACTCCCCCCAATTCCTTACTTTTTCCTTTAAAAGCCCCCTACTGTTACCGCTCCGGTGGAAGAGGGAGTAGCTCACTCCCTCTCCTTGCTCCTTCACCAAGGACATCCCGCCCCCCCCCCCAAGAAGAGCTGTAGTCCAACTTCTCCCAACTCCTCCCAACTTCTCACTTTTTCCTTTAAAAGCCTCCTACTGGGGTGAAACTCCCCAGCCCTTCATGGCGAAAGGAGTTCCTCCTCAGCTGGCTGATAATAAACCCTCCTGAATTTTGCATCAAGCCGATTCTCTCGAGTCTTTGGGGGTGCCAACTCATCCTGGGACAGGAGTGACTCTGTTTTCGTGGTTCTTAGAATATTTATTTTTAATTTTGTTTAAGTGTGTTTTGGGGGGTGGTATGTACATGTGCGTGCAGGTGCCCACAGAGGCCAGCAGAGGGTGTCAGATCCCTGGAGTTACAAGCAGTTCATGAGTTGTCAGATATGGAAACTGGGTCCTCTGGAAGTGGAAGAGCATCATGTGCTTTAAACCATCTCTCCAACCCAGAGTACATTATCTTCACGATGTATTTATCAATGGAAAATAAGGCTACAAAATAGTGTTCCATATGACTAAATTTTGTAGAAACAAAATAAAATATATATATATATATATATATATATATATATATATATATATATAT